>BDMV01000011.1:14885332-15318287 GCA_008326285.1 Oryza officinalis | reverse complement strand
GATGGTCATGCACAAATGGGATGCAAATGATGAATGAATTGATGAATTGATGAATGAATTGATGAATTGATGAATGCATGTGATATTGGCGCTGGCTGGCATGTATCTGTGATCTTTCTGTTTTTCAGAGGGCATGGCTAGCAAATCCTGAGGCTAGCCAATATTTAGTATTTATTTTTTTCGGGATTTAACACATCAGTGACGGGTCATAAAAAAAAGACGTCACAGGTAATCATCCTGTGACGGATTCGTAAACCGCGACCGTCAGAGCTGACTCTCCTGTGACGGGCCTTTACTTTCTTGCCCGTCACAGGTAGCCCAGCTGTGACGGATTCTAACTACCGGAGACTAATACCTCTGACGGCCTTTTGTTTATGTGTCCGTCAGAGATGAGATACCTGTGACGGGTTCTAACTGGTCCTAAGCTAGCGGGGACCAACACCTCTGACGGACGTCTATTTATTTTCCCGTCAGAGATGTTTGTCACCTCTGACGGCCGGCCAGCCGTCAAAGGTGACAGGACTCACCAGTGACCACTGATCACTGACCAAGCCCAAATCCGTCAAAGGTGCGGGTTTGGGCCCGTCACAGGTGACCTTATCTAGTGTAGTGGCTATGATACCAACTGATGACGCTCTCTCTCGTGGCCCGATCTCCTGGTGAGGGGATAACTCTCGCTTTGATCGAATGGGACGTTTGCGACCTGTCTACCAACCAGAACAAGTTCATAACGCCGTGCAAACGTTACACCACAGATGATGTCGTACCAACCGTGACGCACAGTTGATGATCCCTGCAATGCAAACGAGAGAACACCGTAAGAACAAGATAAGATGCAATATGAATATTGTGAATAGGTAATTAAGCACAAGGAATAGTTGTGATTGAAGTGGTAGATCTAATCGACCTGATAAATCAACACACCAACTATTGGGGGCTCTGAATCTATAGACGCTGACTAATCAAGCAAGGACTAGAGACAAGGTGAATGACACTTGACAAAATTCAACTAAACAAAACCCAATTGTTCTTTAGGATGTACAAGGCTATTTATAGAGAAAAATAAAGCTAGAGATAGGTGTTGGTTCGTGAAGGGTGGAGAGAAGCATTTCTGAGATGGGCATAGTATATTACAAGGTCTAAGGTCTAAGTTCGGTTTCAACAGCAGCACTGTCTTGTTTTGACAATTCCAATTGATTTGCGATGAATTTTTATATGAGACAGGATGCGTTTGAAAGGAGACGAGGCAAGCTTTCCAACAAGTCCAAGATCACGCAAATCGAAGTTGGCATGAAGGCGCTAGGTCTATTCGAAGTCAGTGTTGTCTCTGGAGGCCGAACTGGACTTGGACTTGTCATTGAAACTTGTGGAGTTATGTGTGTAGCCGATGAAGTGATGTCCTCATCATTTATCCTTAGTTTGGCCGAGAACGGATCCTATAACATAATCACTAGCATCGCACATGATTTCAAACGGCAGCGACCAATCAGGGGATTGAATGATTGATGCTAAAACGAGAGCTTCTTTTAGAATGTTAAAGGATTTTAAGCACTCATCATCAAAATTAAAGGGAGCATCCTCAGCTAGCAAGTTAGTTAGGGGTCTAGCAACTAAAGAGAAATCTTTAATGAACCGACGATAGAACCCTACATGACCCAAAAAGCTACGGACTCCTTTAACATTGGTGGGAGGTGAAAGTTGTTGAATTACTTCAATTTTAGCTCTATCCACCTCTACCCCTCCTTTGAAGACTCGGTGTCCTAGGACTATACCTTCATAGACCATGAAGTGGCACTTTCCCAATTAAGTATCAAGTCATTTTCTTGACACTGTTGCAAGACTTTGTCTAAGTTTTTGAGACAATGATCAAAAGTCTTTCCATAGACGAAGAAGTCATCCATGAAAACTTTCATGATTTTCTTGATCATGTCAGAGAAAATAGACATCATGCACCGTTGGAATGACGTAGGTGCGCTACACAACCCGAATGACATCCGTCGATAAGCATACGTTTCGTATGGACACGTGAACGTTGTCTTGCTTTGATCTAAGGGATGGATGAGAATTTGATGATAGCCAGAATAGCCATCAAGGAAACAAGAGAAGAAATGATTCGCCACCTGCTCTAGCATCTCATCAATGAAAGGCAGCGGGAAGTGGTCCTTCCTAGTAGCCTTGTTGAGCTTTTTGCAGTCTATGCACATTCTCCATCCCGTGATAGTTCGTTGTAGGATTAACTCATTTTTTGAGTTTTCGACGACCGTCATACCTCCCTTTTTAGGCACAACCTAGACTGGGCTGACCCACTCGCTATATGGAACAGGATAAATTATCCCGGCATGTAGGAGTTTCAAGACCTCTTTTTCACGACCTCCCTCATGGCATTATTTAGTCTTCATTGCAGCTCTCTAGCGGTAGCACAAGAATGGTCTAGCGAATATGTCAAGTACAAAGGGCCAAACTAATCACTTGGAGGTCTTGAAGCGAGTAGCCTAGAATAGAGCGATGCTTTTCTATCACGGCTGTGAGTTTGGAGGTCCCATCATCGAAAAGCTTGTCGTTTATGATGACGGACGACTCTATATCACCATGCAAGAAGGAATAGCTAAGGCCTGAAGGTAGAGGTTTAAGCTCATATCTCAATCGGCCTCTTTTTAGGCCCGTTTGAGATGTATTCGTTGTGACGGCCCACAAAATCCAGTTAAGTGATAGGCTGTCATGGATGAGAGGATCTGTACTAGTGTCAACCGGAGGATGTGAAGGCGGATCGGTTTTGGGTAACTTGATCACCTCTCTAGGATCGTCCTCTTCCTCAATGAATGCATTGGCATCATCTTCGAGGAGGGACTCTGGGGACTCAAAAAGAGAGATAGCCAATACTTCCATGATTGGATCAGAATCGGGAATAGGTTCCATCAGGGAATTTTTCGATCGAAAGATCGGAACAGAAAATGCCATTTTCCTGAGTTTTATGTCAAGGACTCCGGTTTGTGATGTATCTATGAGAAGTTTCTCAATGGGATGGCCTGTGAGAAGATCGAAGTCAAGGACTTCGAAGACATGGAAATCCAGAATAGCCTCAACATCATTGTGCCAGATTGGCACTCTGCGAAGAATCCCATAACCTTCGATGATAGGACTAGATGGGCTCCGGAAGGTTTTATCTGTTGGTGCCAATTGTTTGTTTCCTACACAATTTAATGCAAAGGTTGAGGACATATTGTTTGCACCAACAGTAGGATTATAAAGAGTTTGCACTATGTAATAGTTAAGGATGGGGAGCTAATCTGAATTACTTCAAAGAAAAGCTCCACTTCCCTTAATCACTCATCGCTCATGATGGTAGTTAGTTCCTGCACCGTCTCCTTGAAGAAATTTTCCTCGAGTGGTACAGGAGAACTATACGGGACTGGTGGTCTCTTTTGGTAGGAATAGTTTGAGGTGTTTTCGTAATCTTCAAAGAGATCACCCTCAAATTGGAAAGGGAAATCTGAAGGCTGAATTTCTTCTTCCTTCAGTTCTCGTGGTTCGGGTGAGGAATCAACGATTGAATCTTTGGATGTGGAGGTTGTATGCTCTGATTCGATGGTTGATGGCTCCTCATGCGTATCTTTGATTTCCAGATGGTTTCACAACAAACGAAAGAGGTGTTCTCTAGGATACGATCCAAGAGTTCTCTTCCTTTAGATGTCGTTTTGTGTGTGAATGAACCTCCAGCGGAAGTATCGAGATACATGGCAAACTTCTTGTCTAAACCTGAGTGAAAATATTGCGAAAACACGTGATCGGGTAGAGACAAGTTTGGGTTGTCTTCAATTAACAAGGAGAAATGAGCCCAGGCTGCACCGATGGATTCCTTCTCATGCTGCCAAAAGTTGAGCACCTCCATACGTAGAGTAACTACATGGGTTAACGGAAAGAAAGCAACGCAGAACCTGCTTTTTGATTCCTCCCATTCACCATGCAGTTTTCTCATGGTATGGGTGTATCATTGCTTCCCCCCTCTGTAAGAGAGAAGGGAAACAATTACCACTTTAAGGCCTTATTTGGTAGCCCGGGATCCCGGCCTATTCCCTGAGAAAGGCTTGTGGGAAAATTTGCCATGGGACATATTTTCGGTTCATTTGGAAGCCCACGAGGCAAGGATTTCCTGGCCCAATCCATGGGGGAACCCTAGGAAAAGGACCCCGATCTCCGGAGGTCGAGAATATTTCCGCTCGCGTTGTCGTCGCTGCCGCTTCTCTCTCACACGACCAGGAGCGGACACCGCGTGCCTCCTCCTCAGGCGAGACACGCCACCGCTTGGACTCCTCCTCCGGCGAGACGCTGCCACCGTACCAGGGTAAGCCCTTCTCCTCTTTCCCCTCCTCTCCTCTTCCTCTAAGGTTTCCTCCTTACACAGCACCAAATCCGGCCTTGCCACCCATCGCTGTGCCCATCTCCGCAGTCTGCCATAGCCACTCATCGCGGTGCGTTCTCACCACCGTTGTGTTAACACCAGAATTTGGTAAGCCCCGAAGTCCCCATCGGCCCAAGGTTCATATCGGCTTGAAACTAGTATCGACCTAAAATTCTACATCGGCCGATGGGGGTTTTCTTAAACCAATCACTAACATCAGTCAGATTCTTGTTAGATTCGAGAAGATCTTATCCAGAGAAGACCGAGTATGAGGAGGATGCGGCTTGTATCTATTAATTAGCAAGAATTTGTTAGTTTCCTTTTTATCTTTAGGAAAGTGTGTTTAGTGTCCAATAAGGACTTTATCTGTTTCCTTTTATCTTTAGGAAAGTTTGAGTCGTATTCTGTTAGGATGTTTGTTAGCCTATGGGTATAAATATGTAAGCTCGAGGTTCATGTAATTTTTTATCACACGATCAATATAACTTCGGCGCATCGCCACCTTTTTACTTTCGTCTTCTTCGGCGAGTTCATGCCCTTCCTACGAGGGGTAAGTCTCATTATGGCTGCCTGCGCTGTCGGGGCTAGGGCTCCGACGTTTTGATCTCGGCAACGTAAGCACCTACTATCATATATCTTAGTCAATCTGATTTAGCTTTTCGATTTCATCGTATCGGCCGAGATTCGTTTTAGCGTTTACGCTAGTATCGACCAAATCGCGTCGCTAGATTAGATTGGCTAAGGTATCCACCACCCTGAAAATCAGTCAATGGCTTGATTGTCTAGGTCTTGTGTTTCTTTTCATACTTAGTGCTGCATCAGTTCAGTTTGATCTACTAAGTCATGATTAGAACCGTAATCTCTAGCCTGCTTGCTGGCTGCCAATAAGGGTTTCATCGGGGTTTCAGCCGATGAATTATCTTAACGTTGCATCGGCCCACGAGTTTTATACATGGAGATTGGTCCTGGCCAATGACAACAAAGTATTTATTACATATCTTTTGGATGTTGTGTCATCGGACCTCCGGCCGATGTGTGCTTCAATCTTCAGATCAATATTTATTTTATCATATGATTGGTTTATGCTATATTATATTGCTATATTATCATGTTATCATCGGCCGATCGTTTCTATAAAAAAGTTTGCTTAGTATACGGCCGATGGATTAAAACCCTAACTACATCGGCTGGCATCGGCATCGGCTGGAACTGCACCATCGGCCTACCGGCCGATCGGCTGTTTTTGCCCTATCAGCCTATCAGCTGATATCTTTGGCCATCAGCCTATCGGCCGATAGACCTTTTATTCTGTTATTTTGTATATCTTGTCAGTGGTAGGATCAAACTGACTGGCACGCCCGCGCTTCATCAATTTTAGGACCTGCACTGGAGCTAAGCAGATCTCCCAGGCCTTCGTGTGTCCGCACGCCGGATCCTCATCGGCGGTACGGATTCGGCGTCAACACATTTTTGGCACGCCCAGTGGGACCGTGTTTTTGACAACAGATTTTTACACGGCTCGTGGAATCCATAATCGCAACAATATGTCTAATCAGGAAGTCAAGGCCAAGGAAGAACAATCTCTCAAGCCGATAGAGAAAGAAGAAGAGCCGATGGACGATGAGACGCTTCAAAAGACAGTTGATGAAATCGTTCGTCGCGCTGTGTTTGATCGATCTGGAGTTTTGGTGAGTACATTACATGGTTTGATCGAGAAGATAGTTCCCAGAGTAATTGCCTTAAGAAATCAGACTAGGGGGCAAATCGACGAACAATCTCAGCATCATCGACAACAGTGACATTGGCTTGGGGAGCAAATAGATCAGCATCAGCCTAGAGAGCCACATCAACAATATTAGCCAGAAGAAACTCAAAGATATCAGTCTAAAGAAGATTGGGCCGATATGATTGCAAAAGTAATAGAGGAACAGTTTGCAATTAGACCTAAGGGACATATTTCTGTGTATTGGCTGCCATATCCTGAATGGTTTGATAGAGTTCCACTTCCAAGCAGATATAAGATTCCAGACTTTTTTCAATTTTCAGGGCAAGATGATATATCTACAAGGGAACATATCAGCCGATTTTTAGCTCAATGTGGGGAGGCATCGGCTGAAGAAGCTCTGAAAGTTAGATTGTTTCCGTTGTCTTTGACTGGATCGGCCTTCATATGGTTTTCATCATTGCCACCACACTCTATCAGAGGTTGGGCCGATCTTGAGAAGTAATTTCACCAATACTTCTTTGTTGGAATTGATGAGTTGAAGCTTTCAGACTTGATATCAGTTAAACAGCAAGAAAGGGAATCAGCTAAGGAATATATTCAAAGGTTTTGTAATGTCTGCGGCCGATGCTATAACTTGAGCCTAAGTGATGAGCAGCTAGCAGAGCTTGCATTTCAAGGGTTGGCAACATATATGAAAGATAGATTTTTTTCCATGAGTTTGACAGCCTGGCTCATCTAATACAGAAGGTATCGGCTTACGAGATCCGATGTCAAGAAGAAGGGAAGAATCGGTTTTGGGGCGAACAAGGCAAGGATAATTTTGAAGCATGACTTCTCGTACTCCAAAATTGGGGGGCATGTGTTAACACCAGAATTTGGTAAGCCCCGAAGTCCCCATCGGCCCAAGGTTCATATCGACTTGAAACTAGTATCGACCTAAAATTCTACATCGGTCGATGGGGGTTTTCTTAAACCAATCACTAACATCAGTCGGATTCTTGTTAGATTCGGGAAGATCTTATCCAGAGAAGACCGAGTTTGAGGAGGATGCGGCTTGTATCTATTAATTAGGAAGAATTTGTTAGTTTCCTTTTTATCTTTAAAAAAGTGTGATTTGTGTCCAATAAGGACTTTATCTGTTTCCTTTTATCTTCAGGAAAGTTTGAGTCGTATTGTGTTAGGATCTTTGTTAGCCTATGGGTATAAATATGTAAACCCGAGGTTCATGTAATTTTTTATCACACGATCAATACAACTTCGACGCATCGCCACCTTTTTACTTTCATCTTCTTCGGCGAGTTCATGCCCTTCCTACGAGGGGTAAGTCTCGTTATGGCTGCCTGCGCTGTCGGGGCTAGGGCTTCGACGTTCTAATCTCGTCAACGTAAGCACCTACTATCATATATCTTAGTCATTCTGATTTAGCTTTTCGATTTCATCGTATCGGCCGAGATTTGTTTTAGCGTTTACGCCGGTATCGACCAAATCGCCACGCTAGATTAGATTGGCTAAGGTATCCACCACCCTGAAAATCAGTCAAGGGCTTGATTGTCTAGGTCTTGTGTTTCTTTTCATACTTAGTGCTGCATCAGTTCAGTTTGATCTACTAAGTCATGATTAGAACCGTAATCTCTAGCCTGCTTGTTGGCTGCCAATAAGGGTTTCATCGGGGTTTCAGTCGATGAGTTATCTTAACGTTGCATCAGCCCACGAGTTTTATACATGGAGATTGGTCCTGGCCAATGACAACAGAGTATTTATTACATATCTTTTGGATGTTGTGTTATCGGAACTCCGGCCAATGTGTGCTTCAATCTTCAGATCAATATTTATTTTATCATATGATTGGTTTATGCTATATTATATTGCTATATTATCATGTTATCATCGGCCGATCGTTTCTATATGGATTAAAACCCTAACTACATTGGCTGGCATCGGCATCGGCTGGAACTGCACCATCGGCCTACCGGCCGATTGGCTGTTTTTGCCCTATCGGCCTATCGGCTGATATTTTTGGCCATCAGCCTATCGGCCGATAGACCTTTTATTCTGTTATTTTGTATATCTTGTCAGTGGTAGGATCAAACTGACTGGCACACCCGCGCTTCATCAATTTTAGGACCTGCACTGAAGCTAAGCAGATCTCCCAAACCTTCGTGTGTCTGGATGCTAGATCCTCATCGGCGGTACGAATTCGGCGTCAACATGGTGGCAACTCCATCCATTCATTCACAACAAAGAGCAGCAGCACTGCAGCAGCAACAGCAAGTCGTCCGTCAGCCCATCGTGGTGTTGTCCTCACCACCACCGGCGCCTCGTCCTTCCATCCTTCATCCGCAACTCGTCCTCACCGTCCCCTGCCACGAGCCGTCGTCAGCCTGTGAAATAACCAATATCAGCACCAAAGCAATGTGTCTGCTTATTTTGTCTTCTTTCCCTTTGGATCTGTCCTGAAGTAGCAGCAGTGGCAACCTTTGGTTCTCTTCATCAGCTCCTAGTAGCAGTAGCAAGTCATCTGCTTTAAACTCGTCCTCCGGCAAGCAATGACTGCTTCTTTCTTCTGGCTAGTAGCAGCTGTGCAGCTACATGGTTCTATTCTTTCTGCTCTGCTTCCATTTTGCATCGCACGCATGGGCGCATGGCTTCAATTGGTCACTGGTCAGTTCATTAGTTGCTTGCTACTAGCACAACTATCTTAGTTCATCTTATTTTTCATCCTTGCTACTGTCATTACCACATAATTCTAGGTTGATTTTTTTCCGTAGTAACTTGCAATTGAGTTCTTGTTGAGTTGAATTATTATTTTATTATAACACCATATGTGCATATGTTATTGTTGAATTGAATATTTGAAGCATGTTATTTTCTTAATGCAATCTTTCTTGTTAGTAGTTAGTACAACATGTTTTATAAAATTTGCTATAATGTATGACCTGGGTTGTGTGACATGCCAATTATTTCTTACCCCTTTTGTGTTTACCATGATTCCCCTCTTGCTCATTAAAATTAGATAGCCACTTCTTTAGATAAGTTCATGATGCTAAAATTAGATAGCCACTTCTTTAGATCCATGTGTGGTCACTTTCTTTTTGCTAGGATAAACCAAATAAAAACTCTGTTTGCAATTGTACTGTAGCTAGTAGAGCACTTTTATGTTAATTTCACTAGTTTAGGCTTCACGGCCATTAGACATAGATGGTCTGCAATTGTATTGTTGCTGTAATGTAGGGAAAGGGTAATGATCCAATTGCCACTGACAAAGAATATGTGATCATATTTAGAACTAAGGATGTGAATTGATATCTATTGGCCCCAGCAGGTGATTCATTATTCCATTGTCATATAAATCTGCATATGCTAAGGATAATAAATATTTGCCCTGTATTTCTCAGTAATGGTAATTTCTTGCCTTGTATATTAAACTATTAAGAGCAGTTTTTTTAGTAATTGTTGTGACGAAAAACTAGATTGCAATCTGCAAAAATACTGTACTTTACTAATAATCTTGACATAATTACAAAACATTGGGAGTAGCTTTAAAATTTTCATCTCTGGACAAATAAACAAGGACTGTCCCACACACAGCTGTACATTTGTCAGTGTCAAGGATAATGCATACCTCCTATACATGGGTTAATGAAATACGACAATACTATATACCCAATAGTATACGAGAAAGTATCCTTTAATTAAGGAAATATGGCTAATAAAGAAGGAAATTATCTTCCCAGAATAGGTATCAGAGTCCCAGTCGAGGAAGATAAGTTCTCCTTAGGTCCTGTTGATGCGAAAACACGGCGGCCTAGGAGTTCTGCTTAGCTCCAGTGAAGGTCCAAACTTGCTTCGGGTTCAAGGTGTGCCAGTTGGTTTGATCCTGCAACCAACAAGATATACAAGAAAGCAATGTTAGTGAATGATAGCCGATCGACTGGTGGACCGATGACGTATCATGGAGACCTAGCCGATGCAAGCAAGTCAAATCGGCTATAAGGTAGAAGATGCTACTGATAAACTAGATTTAGGTTAAATATAATTATAAATAACTTTTTCTTAACAGAATCAATCCTATAAGTCGAACACAATCAATGCAACATGACATTGATATCTTTTAAAGTCAATTGTCATACAATTATATGGCTTAAATGACTAACCAATGAGTAGATATTGTAGATTAGACCCAAAACAATCATGATTGGCCGTATGGACAAATAACAGGCAATTACTAATTTAATTCTTTTCTTAGATGCAAGCAATTATGATAGATCAGACCCAACCGAGGTAGTATTAATTTCTTATAACCAAGATCAGAGAAATTAATAATTGCATGAAATTATATCATAGCGATGAGATCTTTTAGGAGATTCTAGATAACGTATTGGCTAATACTCCGATACAACCTTATGCAAGAATGTCAATCTAAAATAAATATATTAAGCAAGCACCAATCCCCAAATATTTTGATCTGGTCAAGATTGGGAACATGCTTAATCTATTTAAATGAGTGATATAATTGTATAAGGGGCGAATATAACATGTTAAGAGGAATTAAATATATGAAAAAATAAGCAAAACAGATATATTAGGTAAGATTGGCTGAAACCTCGATACTACCCTTATTGACAATCAAGAAGCAAGTTAGTTTTTATGATTTCAAGCATGACTTAGTAGGTCAGACCCAATTAATGCAGCACTAAGTATGAAAGAAAACATAAAGTCTAAACAATCGAGTCTTTGATTTTTTTTAGGGTGGTGGATACCCTAACTAATCTAAATCGACAAGGATTGTTTAGCCGATATCGACAAAACCCTAGAAAGGCCTGGCCGGTATAAGTAAATAGAGTCATCGATATAGATTAGCTAAGATATATGATAAATAGGCAGATGCATAGACTAGATTAGAGTGTCAAAAACGATGTAAGATCTACTCTTGCCGATACAAGCCGCCATGACGAGCCTTACCTCTCGCTGGAGATCGAAGCCGATGCAGCCCAACTCGAAACAAGAACTTGTTGAAAAGTAAAATAAAAAGAGCGACGATGCTTCGAAAGTGTGTATTGAACTGTTGTTATCTTACAAGACCCTGGGTGTACATATTTATACCTATGAACAAAAACTAGTCCATATTGGACATGACACAAACTTTCCTAAAAATAAAAATTACAAGCCCAAACCGGACTCTATAAAAGGAAAATAAATATGCTTAATTAATAAATACATGTCGCTTCCTTCTTGGATTCAATTCTTTTTAGTAATACTTTCAATATCTCCAACTGAATCCGACAAGAACTCGAATTCGGTCTTCTATCGGCAATCCCTAGAACTCCTTCATCCGATACACGCTTGCCGATACACCTCCAGCCGATGCAATCTTTTCGTTAGCAGCTGCTAAAAAAACACTGCTAATTTCGCTCCACCTTTAACGGAATATGTCAAATTTTACCGTTAACAAGTCTGTATCCCGTTCTCTGAGATCTACTTGGAAGAGAAGATGATCTATGCTATAAATACAAGGCCCCCTCGTCCAGGGAGTGGGATCGAGTTACAAGCCATAGCCAAAGCTATACCCAGAAGCAATTCAAAAGAAATCAGTGCCATATCCGCCGAATAGATCTCGTCAGGCTATTCTTGACTGCTTCTAGTCAGCGGATTCATCTATTTGTTCTATTTCCCATTGTACTCTGAGCGGTTTTCCAATCCATGATACATATAAACTAGAGTAGGGTTATTACTCATCTTAAGGGTCTGAATCAGTATTAAGTCCTTGTCACTTGCCTACTTGATCTATTCTTGCGTATAACCTGGTTTCATCGATCCCCATACTCTACAAATACCGTATTCGGTGTATAGCTCGTCGACAATGGTGTGCCAGGTAGGGGCCTTGGTGCTAAAAGGATTCGACGAGATGAATTCAAGAGCGGGATTTTCTGACGAGGGCTTCTATGACCAACCTGGCCTAGGAGATTCAATCCAGCTAGCCTTGACCATGGTCCAAGTCGGTTCCATCGTCTTTCCAGTCTTCGCCGCCTATAACATATCAAAAATCTTGAATTTCAAATTTTGTATCTAAATGTTGAAAATGATTTTTGTAAATCATAAAAATCCTAAAATTTTCCATCTAAATCCTAGGTGAGTTCAATATAGCTAGTGCCCATATGAAAATTGATGAATAAATTAAAACCTTTTCCTTGATAGTCCAAAGGAAGAAACTAAAACTTAGTGTGTGCTTACATCTGCATAATGTATTTATGTGACTTGAATTCTTTTATGTGTTTTTGAGATCTTACAAGCATTTCATAATAGGATTAATGAGCAATAATTAAAAAACATGAAGCAATTAATTAAATCGAAAGCGACCTAATGTAAAAATAGATGAAAATAAGTTGATAGACTCATCTGGACCTATGTCCTAAACTTAAAGTTTAACAAAACACATTAACTCGCAAATATTATGATTCACCCTAACTGCCACTTGAAAGCACACTTAACCCAACAAAAATATATGCATGTAAATACCTTATGAGAAGAGTGTGATAAAATGAAAATCAAACCTAATAACACCATCTCTGGTCAAACACAGCTTAAATATAATTTTACAATCATTTAATCACATTATTATAATAGGAACCCTATAGGTAAAGATAAGCTTAGTGAATTTTTAAACATAATTCTTGTAAGATAAAATCATGAAAAAAATTTATGTAGATGCTAATCAGTATATTAGACTTACTGGAATTTTGGCATGATTTTATGTTTACATCTAGACCCTCAATTAAATTGGTCAAAGAAGTCAAAATCCGGTTTAATCCTAAACCCTAATCGGCAAAAATAATATCTCATCAAAATATGTATTAAATTATATGAAAGTGTATATGTAATATAATTTAATCAAATACTAGCTGATATATCATGAATTAATATATTTTTTTCAGAATTTATTTCATTAGTTTTGACCTCCTAAAAATTCAATTAAATTCAGCCATGTCTATTTTCTTTATTCTTTGAGAAAGAAATATAAGGAATTTTTGAGTGAAACCAAGCAAAATGGAAACTAGGTATTTTTATATATGTCCAAAAAATTCTACTCTAATTTATCTGGCCCAAAGAATAAATTATTGAATTACAAAAAAGGGAGAAAAAATAAATGGATAGAATCCTGAAAATCACCAAAACAGTATGTTCACCCAATTTCATACCCACCTCTCTCACTCTAGCATTGTTTCCGTCAACTGGGCCCCACTTGGCAGCCACACGAGTTTGCTCCACCTGTGTGCATCTCTGCTCACAGCCCAAAGAAGCCCAGAGAGAAAGAGAGAACGAGAGAGATCGGTGTTGGTCGTGCTTGACGCGTGGACTCGACGTGGCCGTCACCAAGCTCGACCTCATCTCCTTCCCGACGAGTCGCACAACCATCCCCACTATTCCAGAACTGAGCCCACCAAGGAGAGGAGCTCCTGCTGCTCTCTTTCATCTCTCTTTCGTCACCGGCCATGGAAGAGAAGCCGCCGCCGATTGCCGTCGAGCCGTCACCATCCCTATTCCCTCCACGTTCCCTAATCTACTCGCAACGCCGATTCCATCCCAGCTAACCTCACCCTCCGTCGTGCAGACGATCGCCGGGAACGCCGTCACGCCCATAGGAGTCCCGAAGTGTGCACCGAGTGCCGCCGCCATGACGTCGTCGCTGTTCCGACCATTGTAGACCAGGTTGAGCCGAACCCACACGCCATCAACTCCTCCACGAGGTTCTCTTCAAAACCCTTCAACAATCATCGAGAGCCATGCCCCGAGAAAGGTGATTGGCCACCTTCTTCCTGTTGCCGGTATTCCGCCTCCGCCATCGATTTCTCCTTCTCGGGTGAGCCCCAAGCCGAATCCCTGCACATTTGTCATCCCTAGAAAGTATCTAACCCCATACGTGTCTCTTATTCGCCATGCACATGCTAGATCGAGCCAACATCCTGAAGGTCCTTGCCACCGCTATCGTGTTTCTCCACCGTGCGTGCAGCCACAACGTCGGCTGGGAGTCGTCAAGACTACTTCAAGCTGGGCGATACCCATCCCAAGCCTTTCGCCACGTGCTCGCCGCCGGAGCCCACGAGCCGAAGCTGCGCCCGCCTCCCTGCTCGGCCTGTCCATCGAAAGAATGAAGGTAGAAGAGAAGTGTTAGATAGAAAGATATTCTCTCTTGTAACAAATATAGATAGAGCTAAATATGGCTGGCTATAGATAGATAGTTGAGATATGTTTCCTTTGTATTAGGATGACCAGCCGTATAGTCTCATCTATATATACACATCCTGTAATTGCTGCCGTTTGGCTCAATTAACATGCAACAGCCTCACCGTAGGCTTTCTACCAAAATAAGCTTCCGCTCTCTAATTTCTTCATGGTATCAGAGATATGACTATCTCCGAATACTTCGGCAAGATGAAGTCATTCAGAGATGAGATTGCTGCCTCAGGCAAACCAATGGATGAAGAAGATTTAGTAGCCTACATAATCAATGGTTTAGATGATGATTTTGAATCAGTTGTTTCTGCAATGGTGGCAAGGGTAGAACCCGTCACCTTAACAGACTTATACTCTCAATTATTAAGCTTTGAGAACAGGCAAGTTCTTCGCAACAGTGGCTCCTCAGTGAATGCTGTGAATCGTGGGCGCGGCACACCATCACCAGGACACGGTGGCACTGGGCGCGGCCGTGGCGCACCACGCGGCCGAGGCACTGATGGTCGTGGCAGAAGCGGTGGCAACTAGGGCAGCAACCAGCAATGGATTGACAACCGCCCCACATGCCAAGTTTGCTACAAAAGAGGCCATGTTGCCTCAGAATGCTGGCACCGCTTTGATCAAAATTACATACCTGATGAGAGGTATGCTGCCAATGCCGCCCATGCGTATGATGTGGATACAAATTGGTATCTTGACACAGGTGCAATCGACCATCTCACTGGTGAACTCGACAAGCTAGCTGTTAGAGAAAAATACAGAGGAAAAGATCAGATCCATGCGGCCAATGGTCAAGGTATGGAGATTAAACATATTGGTCATTCTGTTATTTCTACCCCTAGCCATAATCTATATCTAAAGAATATCCTTCATGTACCTCAAGTTAAAAAGAATCTCATATCTGCTCATCGTCTTGCTATGGATAATTTTACCTTCCTTGAAGTTCACCCCAAATATTTTTTGATTAAGGATCAAGCAACGAGGACCACAATCCTTAAAGGGAAATGCAGGCGTGGCCTTTATCCTCTCCCTTCCACACCGGTGAAACAAGTTTTTCTGGTCACACCATCCTTCTCAAGGTGGCATAGTCGTCTTGGCCACCCGTCTAATTCAGTTGTCACAAGAGTTGTCAGCCAAAATAATTTGCCATGTCTCCATGAGTACAATAGAGAGTCAGTGTGTGATGCATGTCAAAAGGCTAAAAGCCATCAATTACCTTATTCTAAGTCTTTAAGTGTGTCTCACCATCCTTTGGAACTTATTTTTTCTGATGTTTGGGGTCCTGCTACCAGTTCTGCTAGCGGTAAGAAATATTATGTTAGTTTCATTGATGATTATAGCAAATTTACATGGATTTATCTTCTTAAGAATAAATCTGAGGTGTTTGATAAGTTTCATGATTTTCAACAATTGGCAGAACGACTTTTTGATCGCAAAGTCATAGCTGTTCAAACTGACTGGGGTGAAGAGTATCAAAAACTCAACTCCTTCTTTACCAAAATTGGTATATCTCATCATGTGTCCTGTCCTCGCGCTCATCAACAAAATGGTTCAGCTGAGAGAAAACACCGCCACATTGTAGAGGTGGGTCTAGCCTTGCTTGCCCATGCTTCTATGCCTCTAAAATTCTGGGACGAAGCGTTTCTTGCCGCCACCTTTCTTATTAATCGCATTCCTAGCAAAGTAGTCAATTTTGACACTCCGTTGGAACGGCTCTTTCATCAAAAACCGAGCCATACCTCTCTTCGGGTTTTTGGGTGTGCGTGTTGGCCAAATCTTCGTCCCTATAATACTCACAAGCTTCAGTTTCGATCGAAACAATGTGTCTTCCTTGGTTATAGTACTCTCCATAAAGGATTCAAGTGTTTAGATCCTTCCTCGGGCCGAGTTTATATTTCTCGAGATGTCACGTTTGATGAAACAGTATTTCCTTTTTCAAAAATGCATCCCAATGCAAGTGCTAGGCTGCGGTCTGAGATTTCTCTGCTTCCATCTAACCTTGTTCCTCATGGCTATGATCACGGGGGAGAACATCAGAATGATCATATGATTTCTTCTCCTAATGTTGCTAACAATTTGTGTGGAGACACTGCAGGAAATCATGAAAATTTGGATGAGGACAATACAGGTGCAAATCACCACGTGGACATAGCAGATACCAATCTGAACCTGCAGCCTCAGTCTGGGGGGTGCACGTTATCCTCCTCGGTTGCCGCATCGCCGTCCTCCCCGGGTTCTGTACACACAGACACGTGGAGTGCTGCTGACCCTGCCCAGCCGACCGTGCTCTCCAACGGCGACACGAGTCAGCCAGATAGCAACAGCAACACGGGAGAGACACACGAGTCAGAACCATCTGCTGCTGATGGAGGCACAGCAACAAATGATCATGCACCAAATGCAGGTGCAAGGACTCATGAATCAGGGGGAGACACGTATACACTGGAGACTGCACCAGCAGCTAGACCTCACACTCGTTCGAAAAGTGGAATTCGTAAAGAAAAGGTATATACCGATGGCACAATTAGATATTCTTGTTTTACATCATCTGGAGAACCTCAAACTATAGGTGAAGCTCTGGGAGACAAAAATTGGAAGGAAGCAATGGATGCAGAATATATGGCATTGATGAAAAACAAGACATGGCATTTGGTTCCTCCTCAAAAAGGAAGAAATGTTGTTGATTGTAAATGGGTCTACAAGATTAAAAGAAAGGCTGATGGAACTTTAGACAGATACAAAGCACGACTTGTGGCAAAAGGATTTAAGCAAAGGTATGGCATAGATTATGAAGATACTTTTAGTCCTATTGTTAAAGCAACTACTATCAGAATGGTTCTATCTATTGCTGTATCTAGAGGCTGGAGTCTGCGACAACTAGATGTGCAGAATGTCTTTCTTCATGGAATCCTAGAAGAAGAGGTGTATATGAAACAACCTCCAGGGTATGAGGAAACCACTTTACCCGATTATGTGGGCAAGCTAGATAAGGCCCTATATGGATTAAAGCAGGCACCTAGAGCATGGTACTCAAGATTAAGCACTAAACTACAAGAACTGGGGTTTAGAACCTCAAAGGCAGATACATCCCTATTTTTCTATAATAGAAGAGGTGTTACTATCTTTATACTAATATATGTTGATGACATTATTGTAGCCAGTTCTGTGCCTAGTGCAACTTCAGCCTTATTGCAGGATCTTGGAAGGGAATTTGCTCTAAAGGATCTAGGTGATCTACACTATTTTCTTGGCATTGAGGTCAGCAAGCTACCAAATGGAATATTATTAAGTCAGGAAAAATATACTTTAGATATATTAAGAAGAGCAGGAATGAGTGACTGCAAGCCAGTCACTACTCCACTGTCTACTTCTGAAAAGCTATCAGCTAATGAGGGAACTTTACTTGGATCTAATGATGCTATACAATATAGAAGTGTGGTTGGAGCACTTCAGTATTTGACATTAACAAGGCCAGATATTTCTTTTCCAGTGAACAAGGTATGTCAGTTTCTGCATGCTCCAACTACTGAACACTGGGTGGCAGTTAAGAGAATTCTAAGATACCTTAAGCACACTTGTAAGTTAGGACTTAGAATTAACAAAACATCATCATTACTTGTGAGTGGTTTCTCAGATGCAGATTGGGCAGGCAGTCTAGATGATCGTCGCTCTACAGGAGGGTTTGTCATATTTTTGGGTTCTAATCTTGTGTCATGGAGTGCAAAGAAACAAGCAACTGTGTCTCGATCAAGCACAGAGGCTGAATATAAAGCTTTGGCAAATGCAACGGCTGAGATCATGTGGATTCAGACACTTTTACAGGAACTTGGAGTTCATGCACCTCAAGCTGCAAAACTCTGGTGTGATAACATTGGAGCTAAGTATATGTCTGCTAATCCAGTTTTTCATGCACGAACTAAACATATAGAGGTTGATTATCATTTTGTAAGAGAAAGAGTAGCAAGAAAACTTTTGGAGATAGGATATGTCTCAACCAAGGATCAAGTGGCTGACGGCTTGACTAAAGCTCTTGTTGTAAGGCCATTTGAGATATTTAAGAACAATCTAAACCTTACCAGATCAGATTGAGGGGGAGTGTTAGATAGAAAGATATTCTCTCTTGTAACAAATATAGATAGAGCTAAATATGGCTGGCTATAGATAGATAGTTGAGATAAGTTTCCTTTGTATTAGGATGACCAGCCGTATAGTCTCATCTATATATACACATCCTGTAATTGCTGCCGTTTGGCTCAATTAACACGCAACAGCCTCACCGTAGGCTTTCTACCAAAATAAGCTTCCGCTCTCTAATTTCTTCAAGAAGGACTTTGTTTTGTAAATTTGATCAACTGTAGGGTTCATGCTAGAAAGAGTTAAACCAATGACATGTGGCCTAGGACCTAGGTGTAACTAATACAAAACAATAGGGACTGTTAATGAAATTTACTTTTAACACATGTACTGCGGGTTGATTTCTGGAAACTCTACGGGCCTTTTTGAAAAGTTACAGTGATTGACCTGTGGACCCAATCTATTTAAAATCTGGAAAATAAAATAAAATGATTAATGGACTTTTCTGTTTAACTGAAAACATGCAAAATTGTAAAATGCATAGAAAATTCGTCTTAGCTCCATTTTAGATAAACAAAACTCCAGTGGATTCACAAAATTATGCTCTTTAATATTGTAGATTAAAAAGATACACTTGCAGTACAAGGAAATATCCCTAAAATATTATATAAAGAATAATTAACATAAAACATACTCTAACTTGTAAATTTTGTATAAAATTTATTCTAACTCCAAATGAGATGATTCTACTTTTTTTAAGTTCATGATCTCATGATCTTAATTTCTGTAAATTTAAATATGACCCATACTGTAATAAATATCCTACTAAAATTTTTCATAGCAAACACATTCTACAAATGACTTATAACTTGTAAAATCCATAATAAATTCTTGATAGCTCTAAAAATTGTGAACTAAATTTTGTGGAACTCAAAAGAACATGCTATTTACTGCAGCAAACCAAAACTTAATAAAACTTGATTCTAAATTGCATCCAAAAATTTAATAGAACACAATTAGCCTATGTCTAGAATAGAACTTAAAAAATTCATAACTCCCAAAATAAAAGTGATAAAATATAAATTTCTTCACATAAATTTATTTTAAGACAGTACGAACCCACTGTGAATAATTCATGCATTTTAGAGCATTTTGGATTTTCTCATTATTTGAATGTTTATTCGGTTTGTACATTATGATTATATAGATTGTGAATTCGTTGACGGTGAAGGAGTGGAATTGGTTTTGATATTCATATTAGGGACTTCTACAAGTGAGGCAAGTTTTCCTCCCCCTTCCTTTGATCACATTGAAACCCATGATTTGGGAGATGAAAATGTTTGTTTTGCAAAATTGTATGCTTATTTATAACTATCAGTATTTAAATTTGTGGTAGATGACAGTTATGACCTAATTGCTGCATGAACTCCCTTGAAATATTGTACTCTCTGCTGTTTGTATCCATAGATTGGACTAGAGTACTTCATTTGTGCTCATTTAGATCTACAATTGCCTCATATGCCACTGTATGCTTAGCCATGCATAGAAACTTGCTAAATAACTTACGATCACTTTATAAATGAGATTTTGGGGATTATTCTACTTTTGGACAGAAATGAGAACTATGATTATTTGTGAACTAAAAATGGTGAAAACTTGTTTTAGACTTGGGTGGCAAGTGGTGTGCATATTATGATAGTTGCACACTGATAGGGGGAGTGTTCGCCTGAGCCGATTAAGGACCGAACTTTGTGTCATTCACTATTGTTTACCGTACATCCACATGTGCTATTTGTGGGGTGGCCTTAGCTAATTAAGTTATTTAATGTATAACCTTGTATTTGGGAGGCCGTTGTAGTAGAGGTAGCGGTCATGGGTTGTGGAGCTATCTTTAGGAACTATCCATGTGTGTGTTGAATTTAAGGCTAACGAATATTACTAGTTGTGTGTCTTTCTGTGAGGGGATGAATGTAATGTTTCACCTCACAACATGGGCGTCTAAATCTATCCAATATAATAATAACATGCCTCATGGGGGAATGGTTGTGTTCGTCGCCACAACGTTAGGTTAAGGCGTGGACCCGCCAACTAACGGCTCTAGGACATATGCCTAGGGTGGATTCACACTTATCGTGCTCATGCAAGGTTAGGCATTAGGTAATGTAAAGGCTACGTTGTGACCTCTAGACCGCATTCAACGTGTAGAGTATGGTGGTACTGATTGGTACCGGACAAACTAGAGTGATTCACATCATGTAGGTAAAAGTTGTACAAACTCTACAGAGTCTAAAACTAATCGATTAGCTGTGTGCACAGTCATAAGCGACATAGTGAATTGTCTTGAGTATAGACTTGTGATTTATAAATGTGGTTATGAAAATAGGCTATGGGAATGGTGAAATGTGTTGAGTTTTGATTATTATAATGATGATTTTGCCCGATGTGAGCTGATATTGAGAAGCATTGCTTGCTGCCATGGATGGCACGAGAATGATATTACGATGATGGTTATAACACTATTATGTTACTATTATTATATCATGCTGTGCTATTCATTTTATACGCTTGCAAAGGTTTATCTAAATACATTGCAAATATTTGTGAACTAAAATTGGCTTTGTGCTGAAAATTAAGTCCACATATAGCCTTTCTTTGAAATAGAGGTTTGATTGTATGCTCGCCAATACATCAATTTGATTAATGTACTGACTCTTGCCTTATATATATGTTGTTGTTTAGATTTTGCTGCTGGTAGTTGAGTGCTCGGGATCATTTGTTTGTTCAGGATGGTCCTGCGTAGGGGCCTACCCCTAGTCGGTTGCCTGGGGGAAATGGGTAGACACGCTTCCGATGGACATTAGTTATTTGGCCGGTTGGCTCTATGTATATAATCTAGTTAAATGTCTCTATTTATATCTAAGTCATCCATTGTGTACATTATTTTGACATCTTGGCTTAGATGACAATGCAAAGCTAGCAATTTCCTGGGGCTAGCTGAGCATAAGTATGAATATTGAGCAATTGAGATGTTGTAGAGCTTAGTGATTTGAGTCAAGTCTCATGAGATGTGTAACACATTTGGTCGCTGTCTTCGTGCGGTTTGACAGGCATGTCTCAAGTTGAAGTTGACTGGCACACTGAGTCCCAGCAATATCTCCTTTGCTCATTATTCGGCATTGCAGAGTTTATATCGAAGGGTGTTATGTTGTGATCATGGAGACATTGAGGTTTGAGTGGCTATTTATGCGTGTATGTATCCCACTTATCCAAAATCATGTGGTGATTACAAATAACACTAGACGGTATAAATTCCGATCTCACCCCTCCTTAGCACGTGCTGAGGACGAGGCCATGACGACAGCACAAGCGAATGCCTCTCTTCAAGCGGCCGCCTCTCTTGTTGTTACCAAGAACGAGGCGCCGAAGTCTCAATCCATCGACAGAAGGCCTAAAGCAGGCCGATATTCAATTTCACCCAATAAGCATGCGCTGACAAGGAAGACTCCCGACAAGGATAACGCATGGTGTCCAATCCACAAGACTTCTAGTCACCAGTTGGCTGGATGTCGTGTCATAATCCAAGCAAAAGCTGAACTCGACACTTGCAAGGAGCATGGGATTCAGCGCGTTTCTCCATACAAGGTGTAGCGCCCAATCTATAAGTCCAAGAGTCACCCCTAACTAGCTGCAGATATTCTTGAAGCTTGCGGAACCAATTACTCGAGTTCCATGTTGCCCGATCCACTCTCGTAGAGATCAATCTCATACGACGTCTGTGGACAACGACTCTTAAGATCGCATGGTGAGTTACATCGAAATTGATCTTGATGAACCATCTGTTCTCTATAGCCTGGATGGTGTGGAATCCTCTGGTTCAAGTTCTCCACGTGATGTCAACATGGTCGACGTCAAGATCAAAGACAGGGGTGCAGAAGACCATACACCATGGGGTTCTACGGAGGAGGGCGAGTTTGTTCGATCTCTAGACGGAGCCCCTCCCCAAACTGAACTTGTCCGTACTTTCGCCGAACACTTCACCACTGCCAACAATCTGCTCCAACAACCTCCTTTCGATCTAGTAACCCACCCGGAAGCGGATGTGTGGTTAAAGGAAATGGAGTCCACTATCACAAACCTCAACTTTGCTTTTATTGCAGCAGCAGGACCGACACCTCCAAACGTCCCCCCTCAAGTTGACGAGAACGTTAGCGCTACAAACGGCCCTTGAAACGGTAAACCTTGTGTTCCTGATAACGCATCGCCACGACGGTGAGCCCAACAAGCGCCTCCTCAACAAGATGCTCACGATCTCCGCAAACAATAGGATCAGCATGACGATGGACGCCGACAACTCCATGATCATTAGCATAGGGGCAACCGTCGAGGCAATAATTGTGATGAAGACAACAACCGTGATCGTGATCAAGCTCACGATCACTAGGGTATCCCAGTATGCTGTGATGAACATTAGCGACCTCCACATCACCATCGTGACGAAGAGGAAGACTTCGATCTCCGCCCTCAACGTGTGACCGAAGTCACGATCGCCAACTTCGTGACCGCACACCCGACTACAGAGATACCTCGCCATCCTCTTCGTCGTCATCTATGGGCAGTTCGCGTGGCCATCATGGTCGCCAACCACCCTTACTACCCGGAGGCAGATGCAGGGCCTTTAAGCCTTTCCTTCGAGAAGTAAATTGGCCCCCAAAATTTTGTCCCACACCAGTAGAGAAGTACAATGGGAGCACGGATCCAAAGAAGTTCTTACATGTATACTCTAGTATTCTATATGCCACCGGCACAGACGACAACACGCTTGCAAACTACTTGCCAGCAGCGTTGAAGGGATTAGCTCAGTCATGGCTTGTTCATCTTCCCCAAAATTCAATATCTTCCTGGGTGGACCTTTGGAAATAATTCGTCACGAATTTTCAAGGCATCTACAAGAGATATGCAGTCGAAGACAATCTACACGCCCTCAGTCAAAAGCCCAATGAACCTCCTCGAGATTTTATTCAACGTTTCAAAACGAATGTCGGAACACGATCCCTAAGATCACCGACGCATCCATAATATGGGCCTTCAAGTCCGGAGTCCAAGATCGCTGTATGATTCAAGAACTGGCGACAAGATGGATCTCGTCCGCATGAAGCTATTCGAAATCATTGACAGGTGCGCCCATGTAGATGAAGCCATCCGAAGGAACAACGGGAAAGGGAAAGCGACAGAAGAGAAGCAACCCAGAACCAAGTCAAAAATCGAGTCGCAAGAAAGGATGAAAGAGAAAGGCACAGTCGGAGGTTCTTGTCACAGACGACGCCCTCCTCTTCAAGACGACAGCCTAATACAACAATGGTGTCCGATGCACAAGACCAGCGCTCACATGTTCGAAAAGTGCAACATATTCCAGAAGGCCATGGTTAGGAACATAGCCCAAGATAAGGGAAAAAGGGTTCACATGGTAGAGAAGAGCAATCACGACACTCCGTCCGACGACGAACCAGATTTCCTCAACTTCAACCAGCACGTGGCCCATATCTTCGACGGCTCAACCTCTTATTCTTTGAAAAGAGAATACAAGAAGGTAGAACGCGAGGTGTGCTCCACAACCAGGGGGATGATGTCTAAAATGAAGTGGTCAGATCAAAGAATTGAGTTCTCTGATGCCGACCACCCAATTCTAATGACAGCCCCTAGGTGATATCCGATAGTAGTCGAACAAACTATCTGGAACGTTAAAGTTGCTCGAGTTCTTATTGATGGCGGCAACTCCATCACCTCCTTTTCGCCTACACGCTCGATGCAATGGGGATTCCAAGAAGCGAGCTCATCCATCAGAGCATCCCTTCCACTACATTACCCCAGAATCGTCGTCAAGGCCTCTAGGAAAGATCACCTTGCCTGTAACCTTTGGCAGAGCTGACAACTTCCGAATGAAGCAGATCACGTTCGACATATCGGAGTTCGGTATCGCCAACAACGCCATTTTCGGAAGGATAGCACTCGCCAAGTTCATGGCAGTTTCACATTATGCCTATCACCTGATCAAGATACTAGGACCTAAAGGGATAACCACGATACCGGGGAACGCAAAGATGGCCGTGCAGTGTGACAAAAGGAGCCTCGATATGATCGAGCAAACTCCCACCATGCTCGCCGTAACTGAACCTCCTTGGAATGTGACCAAACCCAATACGGTGCCCAAACCAGACGGTGCTATAAAGATAATCCCGCTGTTTAGTAGCACTCCCGATAAGATGGTCAAGATCGGGAGCTGAGCTCGAAGCAAATAGGAACTCGAGCTCATCACCTTCCTCTGCGACAATGTAGACTTATTTGCTTGGCTCCCGTTCGACATGCCCGGGGTCCCCAGGGAAGTGATTGAGCACAAACTAATGGTTCAGCCCGACGCAAAACCCATCAAGCAGAAATTGTGTTGTTTCGCTCTAGACTGAAAAGAGGCTATACAAGAAGAACTCAACAAACTTCTCAAAGCCGTTTTCATAAGAGAAGTCCTTCATCCAGAGTGGCTCACAAATCCAGTCATGGTGCGAAAAGCCAATGGCAAGTGGAGGATGTGCGTAGACTTCACCGATCTCAACAAGGCGTGTCCAAAAGACTACTTTTCCCTTCCATGTATCGACCAACTGATAGATTCTACCGCAGGATTTGAGTTGTTGAGTTTTCTCGACGCATATTCCAGGTACCATCAAATCAGCATGGTCAAGGAGGACGGGGAGAAGACGGCCTTCATCACGCCCTTCGGTGTATACTGCTACGTCAACATGCCATTTGGCCTGATCAACGTCGGGTCCACATACCAACACGAGATTCTGGGGGCTTTTCAATCTCAACTCGGCAACAACGTCAAGGCCTACATCGATGACGTCGTGGTAAAAACAAAGACGTGAGATCGCCTCATCGATGACCTACTGGAAATGTTCAACAATTTTTGATGACACCAGCTTAAGCTAAACCCGGACAAGTGCACGTTCGGAGTACCATCGGGCAAACTACTCAGCTTCCTTATCTCCAGGCGAGGTATCGAAGCAAACCCGGACAAAATCAAGGCCATCAAGAACATGAAGCCGCCGACAAGGCTTAAAGGAGTCCAGAAACTTACAGGATGTATGGCAGCATTTAGTCAATTTGTGGCCAGGATAGGAGAACGAGGACTACCCTTCTTCTACCTATTGAAGAGACAAGGCAAATTCGCGTGGACACCAGAGGCCAAGGAGGCGTTCTGTACACTCAAGCGATACCTCGCTAATCCACCAATCCTCGTCGCCCCACAACCACAAGAGGAACTCTTCCTCTACATCGCCACAACACCGTACTCCGTAAGCACCATCATCATTGTCGAGAGCGTGAAAGTACAGCGTCTAGTCTACTATGTCAGTGAAGTACTGCATGACACCAAGACCAGATACCCCTAAATCCAGAAGCTACTCTAAGCTGTGGTCATGACATCTCGAAAGCTGTGCCACTATTTGTTAACACCAGAATTTGGTAAGCCCCGAAGTCCCCATCGACCCAAGCTTCATATCGGCTTGAAACTAGTATCGGCCTAAAATTCTACATCGACCGATGGGGGTTTTATTAAACCAATCACAAACAGCAGTCGGATTCTTGTTAGATTCAAGAAGATCTTATCCAAAGATGACCGAGTTTGAGGAGGATGTAGCTTGTATCTATTAATTAGGAAGAATTTGTTAGTTTTCTTTTTATCTTTAGGAAAGTTTGAGTCGTATTCTGTTAGGATCTTTATTAGTCTATGGGTATAAATATGTAAGCCCAAGGTTCATGTAAAATTATCTCACGATCAATACAACTTCGGCGCATCGCCAACCTTTACTTTTCGTCTTATTCGGCGAGTTCATGCCCTTCCTATGAGGGGTAAGTCTCGTTATGTCTGCCTGTGCTATTGGGGCTATGGCTTCGACGTTCTGATCTCAGCAACGTAAGCACCTAATATCATATATCTTAGTCAATCTGATTTAGCTTCTCGATTTCATCGTATCGGCCGAGATTCGTTTTAGAGTTTACGCCGGTATCGACCAAATCGCCTCGCTAGATTAGATTGGCTAAGGTATCCACCACCCTGAAAATCAGTCAAGGGCTTGATTGTCTAGGTCTTGCGTTTCTTTTCATACTTAGTGTTGTATCAATTCAGTTTGATCTACTAAGTCGTGATTAGAACCGTAATCTCTAGCCTGCTTGTTGGTTGCCAATAAGGGTTTCATCGGGGTTTCAACCGATGAGTTATCTTAACGTTGCATCGGCCCACGAGTTTTATACATGGAGATTGGTCCTGGCCGATGACAACAGAGTATTTATTACATATCTTTCGGATGTTGTGTCATCGGACCTCCGGCCGATGTGTGCTTCAATCTTCAGATCAATGTTTATTTTATCATATAATTGGTTTATGCTATATTATATTGCTATATCATCATGTTATCATCAGCCGATCGCCTCCAGATAGATGTTTGCTCAGTACACGGCCGATGGTTCGAAACCCTAACTACATCGGCTGGCATCGGCATCGGCTGGAACTGCGCCATCGGCCTACCGGCCGATCGGTTATTTTTGCCCTATCGGCCTATCGGCTGATATCTTTGGCCATCGGCCTATCGGCCGGTAGACCTTTTATTCTGTTATTTTGTATATCTTGTCAGTGGCAGGATCAAACTGACTGGCACGCCCGCGCTTCATCAATTTTAGGACCTGCACTGGAGCTAAGCAGATCTCCCAGGCCTTCGTGTGTCCGCACGCCGGATCCTCATCGGCGGTACGGATTCGGCGTCAACACTATTTTCACGCCCACAAGGTCAGGGTCGTTTCTTCATACCCCTTTGGTGAAGTTGTACGCAACAAATATTTCGTAGGACATGCCAAATGGGTTGTCGAGCACAGTCAATTCGATGTCCACTTTATCCCATGAACAGCCATCAAGTCCCAGGTATTCGCAGACTTCGTCACCGACGGGACCACCTCCGAGGACGGCAAAGTCTACTGAACGAACAATGAACGATGGACAATGGCCTTCGACGGGGCATTCAACAGCCAAGGAGCAGGAGTTGGATTTATCCTAACTTCATCGACCAGAGATTAGTTTCGACACGCCATGCAGTTAGACTTCCAGGCAACCAACAATACGCCAAGTACAAGGACTTCTCTCTGGTCTAAGAGCTGCCGCTTCACTTGGGGTCAAGTGACTAGTTGTGAAAGTGGACTCAGAAATAGTGGCCAACCAAGTGCATAAGGATTATAAGTGCTCTAACCCCGAGTTGCCCAAGTATCTCACCGAAGTCAAAAAGCTGGAACGCAGGTTCGACAGATTCGAGATACGCCATGTCTGTCGCAAAGACAACACCGATGCCCACAACCTCGCCCACCGAGCTTCCAGAAGAGAACCAATGGAACCCAACACGTTACTTGAAGTGCTAACCAATCCCTCAGTCAAGAGCTCGCTAAACAACGACATCGATAGCACCACCGACGTTGGCTTGGGGGCTACTACTGAGAACAACAAGCTCTCACGGACATCGAGACTATCACGGATTGACGCACATCACTAATCAAATTCCTCAACACCAACAAGGTACCAGACGATGATACGAAAGCAGAGAAGCTCTCCCGACAAGCCAAGCCCTATTGTATGATCGGAAATGATCTATACAAGAAGGCCACCAACGGAGTACTACTGAAGTGCATCACGTCCGACGATGGCAATGAATGCTAGTCGGTAAGGCCTTTTGACAAGGTTTTCACTGGCCATCGGCTCTCCAAGACACCTCTGATCTGGTACAACGGTGCGAAGCTTGTCAGTTCCTAGCAAGCACACCAAGCTACCAGCCCAAGCACTCCAAACCTTCCCTTTGTCCTGGCCGTTCTCGTGCTGGGGGCTTGACATCCTCGGACCCTTTCCAAGAGGACATAGCGGCTACAAATTCTTGTTTGTGGCTATCGATAAATTCACTAAGTGGATAGAAGCGAAACCAACAAGAGAAATCAGAGTCGAGCATGCAATCATGTTTATTAAAGAGATATTTTATCGATACGGGCTTCCAAACCAGATATTGATAAACAACGGCTCCCAGCTCATGAGCGTCGCCTTCCCAGACTACTGCTCGGAATACGGGGTCAAAATCTGCTTCGCGTCGGTGTCCCATCCTTAGAGCAACGGGCAAGTCGAGCAGGCACACGAGATCACGCTCCAGGGGATCAAAACATATCTATATGATAGGTTTATGGCCTACGATTCACGATGGGTTGAGGAGCTCCCTTATGTTTAATGGGCCGTTCGTACCACTCCAACTACACCAACCAAAGAGAACCCATTCTTCCTTGTGTATGGATCTGAAGCTATGCTCCTCATCGAGCTACACTATCGATCAACACGAGTTCGGGAGTACTCAGATGAGGACCTGGACAATAGGCGAGCAGACGACGTCAACCTGCTAGAAGAACACTGAGAACGAGTTGCCATCCGAGCAGCTGGATACCAGCAAGCCTTACGTCGGTATCATGAGAAGCGCATTCGAGCCCATACACTTGACATCGGCGATTACGTCCTCCGACAAGTACAAAACCAGGCAAGGCGCAACAAGCTCTCACATAAGTGGGAAGGACCATACATGGTGGTACAAGTGTTACGGCCAGGTGCGTACAAAATCACCGACGACGAAGGCCGCGAGTTAGCCAATTCTTGGAATATCAATCAACTACGAAAATTCTATGTATAAGACCAATGTCTAGTCTGTAAGTTTATTTATATCAGTTCATATATATATGCATCTTTTGTTTAATATATTACAGTATTTTATCCAATGAACCCCTCTTCTTTCATAACACCACAAATCAAAGTAGTTTCTTATTAACCTATTATGTTAAGTCTGATTAGTTACCGGGTCTCAGCACCTTGGCCGGGGACACCTGGCACAATTGGACTAGTTGAACGCTAAGGGTCAAACGGCCATGTCAAATTTGGCCATGTCAGCATGTTGATGCAAAACACGACGGCCTGAGAGATTTGCTTCACTCTAGTGCAGGTCCAAATCTTAGACAAACGGGTTCAAGGCGTGCCAGTTGGTTTGATCCTGCAACCAACAAGATATACAACAAAACAGTTAGATGTACGATAGTCGATTGGCCGATAAGCTGATGACATACCGTTTGGACCTAGTCGATGCGATCTGACCGAATCGGCTATAAGATGTAAGGTAAACAAGATAAAG
The DNA here is from genome assembly GCA_008326285.1 of Oryza officinalis. Classification (NCBI taxonomy): domain Eukaryota; kingdom Viridiplantae; phylum Streptophyta; class Magnoliopsida; order Poales; family Poaceae; genus Oryza; species Oryza officinalis. The sequence goes on along the minus strand of BDMV01000011.1, from coordinate 15,288,613 downwards.
CTAATCATGCTCCATCAGCTGTGAATATATAATCTATAGATAGAGATTAGATACTAGCCGATGAATCCATAACTAGGTTAAAATAGATAATGTATCGGCTAATACTCCAATACAGCCTTATGCAAGAATACCAATCTAGATAAATATACCGAGGCAAGCTTGATATATTTAACCAAAGTGAGATCCTTGTATAAGGAGCAGATATAACATGAAAAGTGTGATTAAAGGAATTTAAACAAAGCTAGACAGTCATATCAAATAAGATTAGCTGAAACTCCAATGCTATCCCTATTACAAGCAAGAGACAGGCTAGAGATCATGGTTCTAATTAGAACTAGGGCTAAAGCAGCACAAAGTGCAAAAAGATGCATGATATCCAGACAATCAAGCCTTTGCATGTTTTTCAGGGTGGTAGATACTTTATGCCAATCTAGGCTAATGAACTAATTTCGCCAATACCGACAAAACCTTATGCAAGGTTCGGCCAATACGGCTAAATCAGCCATCAACTTAGATTGGCTAAGTTATGTGGTAAATTAGCAAGCCATACCTCCAGCTGACAAACTCAAAGCACGAACTCGTCGAGAAAACGGAAAAGAAATTGTGGCGATGCGCTGAAAGTGTTGTATTGAACTGTTGTTGTTTTTTACATAGACCTCAGGCTTATATTTATACCTGTACATACAGACCTTGTCCTTACCGGACACTATTTACAACTTACCTAAACAAACAAGTCCTAGGCAGACTCTTACCACAATATTATAAAAAGAAACTAACTCTTATTCCTAATTAATAGATACAATTGCCTTATCCGAACTTAATTCCTAGTTGGCAATATCTTTAAACCCTTCTCCGAAACCAACACGAACCCAGGCTACCCGCATCGGCTCAGCTGAGTCCGATTCAGATCACCCGTATCGGCTGCCCGAGTCCGATCCCATATCGGCCGATTCAGCTTCAGCCGACGCGCTGTCTGTTTTGAAAAACTCTTATATTATTCCAAATCCACCTCGGATCCAATCTCGATCGCTGGCATATCTTTACCAAATTCTGCTGTTAACACAGAGTACCCACTTTAACGTATTAACTAGCCGTACTCAGAATTTTTTCCCAAATTCACGGCCGGGGGCTAGGAATTTGCTACTTCAACACAGTCAAGTATGAAAAATTAAGCTACTTTTTTTGGAAATACTATCATTTCGATAAAACTAGCTAAGGGCTAGGAAGGGTACCTAACTTAATAATGCCAACATCATCCCATATAAGAAGTGCTCTTCTATTGCTGCGAATACAACTTGCTTTAATCTTTTACAAAAGTTGACCAAATTTCAGTGTCTACTAATATCACTGTCTAAAGCATTTTTACAGATTATCGATACTGCCACATCTACCAGGAGGGCCATTGCCAGTCCATTGAGGAGCAGATATCCACAGCCAGAGGGGCAAGGGATTGCGCCAGTTGGTTGATCTCAGAGACCATCTTCCGAGAACAAGTAAACCCTTCCCAAAGGAAGTTTAGGTCCATCCGAGGACGGGATTCGCGGATACATGCGAGCACGTGACCACCAGCATATCGGTTAGCATGACAACATTCCTGCTTCAGGCTGTCATCAATCCGTTGATCTGTACCCGCAAGGGCATTGCATGCACCCTGCATCCACCCCAGATATCCAGAGACCGACTTCTCAGGAGGAGGACGGGCCACACGCAACACTTTGCACAACCGCTATAGTAGTTCTCGAGGCACGCCGAGATCCATATCTCCCTTCCTCTTAGAAGCTATGTATTCTGCTCCTTTTTGGTGTTGTCGGCAGCCCTTGCCAACTCTTCTCTCTCGAACATTGTCTTCCAGTATTCAACCCGCCCTTCCATCTCTGCGAGAGAGCATTCAAGGTCTAGAAAGGATAACATCATTAGCAACCTTTGGTTTGAGTACAAAGACGATATGCTATAAAGTTATGACAATCTTACTTTGGCTTTGCTCACGCAACAGAGCCAATTGGTTCCCTTGAGATACCAAGGCATTGTCGAAGGCAACAGTGACCAGGGCACGACCGTCATCATTTGGTGTTGACGAGGCCTGAGGCGTACTGGGTTGACAACCAAGTCCCATGAGCGTTCGCCGTGCTGGACGTTCTCGTTCTCAACTTCAACAAATATACAATACAAAAATGTAGAGCAAATAAAAGCCCTAAGTAGGATACAACAAAGAGGAAGTGTTCCCGAACACCAAACCTAATACTTGTCCTTACTTATTATAATAAAGGGTAAAACAGAAAATTACTCTTCAAAAAAGGGCATTACAGAGTCCCCGAGATCCTCCACCTCTGACATGGTGTCGTCGCAGCGTCCATCGGCTCCCTCCTTGGTCATCATATCCTCTAGGTCGATCTTGGGGTGGGTGAGCTTGAGGCACGCGAGGACATGGCATGCCCCGGACTTGAGCCCGGTTCACACCCCATCTGCCACCTGCTTGGCATGGTTGTTGGTGGTGGTCTCCAGTGCGGTGATAAGCGATCCCAAGGACCCCATGACGGTCGTCTTGTCAGGAAAGGCGGGACGGTCAACGTTTTTCCCCAACCCTTGGCCACCACGTTTCTCGTATAGAGCTTATTGGAGGGAGGCCAGATTGTCCCTCGACTCCGCAAGCTCGTGCTCGAGACCTCAGCGCTGCCATTCGTTTCCCGCCACCACCTCCCACAACTTGGCGTTGTTGGGCCGCTTTTCTCTTTAGGCTTCCTATGCCGCAATACGGTCATCAGCGGTAGTCGCAACTTTCCCAAGCCATCTGATCTCCGTGATGACATCCTGGGCACTTGCCTCAATCGACCGACAAGCCTGCAATAACTTGTCGGCGAAGGAGGACGACGAGAGTGCCAGTCAGTGGAGGAGGTGTTAGGAAAATGGTAGCCACGGCAGCCGAGGGAGGTGAGTTGGAGCTCACTTCTTCCCAGGCCTCGGTGCTTTCAAAGGGCTGCATTCAAAGGAATTTTGTTGCTACAAAGAGTGTGTGATGAACAAGTAAAACATCAGTAAACCGAGGTTATACTTACCCGATTTTTTGCTTCTTCAGCAGTGACACCCTCTTTATGGAGGGGGCTTCATGTTGGAGGTTGTCTGTAGAAGAGAAAAAGTTAGACCGAGAAGGCTACCACTATTCTCAGATAATCCTGTAGTCAGGGCCTCACCTCAGAGCCACTTATCTGGATAAGCTTCCCAGCTCCGGAGGACATGGCCAGTGAAGGCCAGCGCCTTTTCTTGGTTCCACTACTGCCAGGCATGAGGTAGGCGGTTGCTTGTTCAGACACTGCGTGCTTCTTCAAAGAAGTAGATGTCTGGTGGTCGACGAGTGGGCCGATCACATTCATTAAAGGCAATTCCTAAAAGAATCCAGATTACTACTCCTACGAGCATAGAAACGAATGACTAGGAGTAGTGGTCGATGATACTTACATTTACAATGGAGTCTCCCTCCGTTGGCTGGAGGTCACATATTGGCGCAAGGATGTCGATGGCAGACGACGGCTGGTCGACCACCACTTTTTGGACGTGCTCTGCCACGGTGTCTTCGGAGAGAACTGCAATTGAAACAAACGTGACAAGGTTATCAACTGAGGACAATTTTAGTTCTTTATATCAATGAAAAAACTATAAGTTGTATAACCTGGTGTGATAGCCGTGTCTCGTCCTATTCCCCCGAGTACAAGTACGTGGGGTGAGAACGAGCCTGGAGAGGTTGAATCCGACGATGGATGAAGTCTTGAACGACTTCGTACCCGGTCAAACCACGTTCTCAGAGATCATGGATTTTTCTACAAGGCTCGCTAAGGCATGAGTCAATGAAGGTTTGGATGTTCATGTCTCTAGGCGTGTTGGTTTTTGATTGGGGGTCTCAAGGATAGGAGTTCTGTCCTCGATGTGAAGATAAAACCAACATTTTCTCTAATCTTTTCGTGAAGACAGGCAGTTAAAAGGAATGTACTCGTCCTTCATCCCATCCCGAAGACGAACGCCACAACATCCTGAGATTTTTTAGGCTTCCATTCATCTAACCTCATAGAAGTATCTAAGAAAATCTAGAAAAGGTTGTACCCTAAGGTATGCCACGCATAGATGGGTGAAGATACTTAGGAGGAGTTAGGGTTGAGATAAAGAAGGTGAATCCCATAGAAGTCAAGAAGTAAAGACAGAAATTTGGAAGGAGGAACCAGAAAGCCACATTGGACAAAAGATGCAAGAGTGATTATCTACCCAAGGTTGGCCAAAGGATCAGTATCTCCTTCTGAGCGTGCCACCACTTTTGTGCTCGGTAAAGCGCTATCCTTTGCAGCTTTCTCATCTCGCTCTGGGATTCGTTGGACTTTGGGAGATCAACGGAGATTGGCGAAGGGGATTGAGAGGAGTTGTAGTTTAGGGTTTTGGCAAGCTGAGGTGGAAGGGATTGGAGGCGCAAGAGAGAAAGTTAGGGCTCTGTTTGGACGAACGAAACTCAAATGGATCTCAAAAATGGAATTTATAGGTCATGTCCGACGATTCGAATTTCAAGGAAGACAAAGAGATCACCGCTGAGGTTTTCGCTTGTTTATAACCGTTAAAGTTTTTGACTTCAATACAAATTCACATTCAAGCCGAGTTCTTGGATCATGAGAATGGAAGGAATTTGTCACGTACTCTGCCTCTTCTCAGGGTGGCCAAGAAGGGTTTGGCGAGTTCGACAATGGTTGTTCTCAAAGTCTTCACTTGGGAACATTGGCTAAAACATTTGTACTGAAGTCAGGGGCTACTGTCAGTGTCAAGGATAAGGCATACCTCCTGTACACGAGTTAATGAAATACGACAATACCATATACCCGATAGTATACGAGAAGGCATCCTTTAATTAAGGAAATATGGATAATAAAGAAGGAAATTATCTTTTCGGAATAGAAAGTGTCAAAGTCCTAGTCGGGACAGATAAGTTCTCCTTAGGTTAGTATCATGTTCTATCTCTCTGAGATATACTTGGAGGAGAAGATTATCTATTCTATAAATACAAAGCCTCCTTGTCCAAGGAGGGGGATCGAGTTACAAGCCATAGCCAAAGCGACACCCAGAAGCAATCCGGAGGAAGTCAGCGCCATATCCGTCGAAGAGATCTCATCAAGCCGTTCTCGATAGCTTCTAGTCGACGGATTCATCTAGTTGTTCTATTCTCCATCATACTCTGAGCGGTTTTCCAATCCATAATACATATAAACTGGAATAGGATTATTACTCATCTTGAGGTTCCGAGCCAGTATAAGTCCTTGTCCCTTGTCTGCTTGATCTATTCTCGCGTATACCATGGTTTCAACGATCCCCATACTTTACAAATACCCTAGTCGGCGTATAGCCCATCGACAACATTGCTCTGCATTTTTTGTACAAGATGTATTGGAATACTTTTTATTCTACCAACACTATAGACTATGCCCTTACTTATGGTTTTTCTTCTTGGTTGTAGGCAACAGATCTTGCCCTTGCATTATTCAGGATTGTCCTCAAACTGGAGCAGCCCTCATGAATGCAGGAAGAAAAGACTACCAAGATATCTGCAAATGATAATTGCATGAACTACAACTTGTATGTGCTGAAAGTGATATTTGTTGGCTCATAGAATACTTGGCTAGATGCTGTAGATGGTACCTTAATTTGATCATCTTATGAATTAAGCTGAAGCTTGTATATGTGATGTTTTCTATTTTACCTATAATTTGTTGATCCCCTGTGGGTTTATATGATATTTCAGATTTTTTTTTTTGCATTTTGTTCTGAATTGTTCTATTTTTGGTGCTCAGTTGTGTGTTTTTTCGTTGTTACAGACATATTTCATCTTCTTGTTGTGCTCATACTAGCCATCCTTTGGTAGATTATACGTTCAGAACTACAAAATCCTTGACCATTCCTCATTCCTTAGAGCTGCTTCCAAATGGTGGCACACAAATCTCCCCTATTGGGAAGGGCTTCCCTGGAGAATGGGAGGGATTCTACTTGTGCATGAAAAATCCCTGTACGGGATTTTTTTTCCAGGGTTTTTCCTTCATCCATCCAAATGAGCCCTAAGGTTTCTTGTGTCATGCCTACGATTGTCAGACATAAGCACAATTGCTCAATCTCGCACAGATGATGGTAGGGATTTTCGCTTTCACGCCCCGAGAATGATTGTTCCCGAACCATAGCTATAAATCTAGGACAGAATTCTCAGACAGATGAACATATTGGTTTTGAAGAAAAATGTGGCTCACAGAACTCACCCCTTGAAGCTGAAAGATTTTGAATAGATTGATGCTCCACGATAGATAAGAAGAGAATAGAATAAAAGAAAAAAGATACAAGGATGAACCAAGTTCGAAGATGATACAACAACCGTTCCTCGGCAATGGCGCGAGAAAGTCACAGATAAATCTATAAGCACACAGATACCGATATAGCAGTTCACCTTAGAGTATTCCAAGGGTATCGAATCACAGAGAACGTGTGTGTAGAATCTAAGAACATGATTCTATCTAAGGACAACAACTAATGGTAGGCTTAGGCTAAAGAGGATTCCTATGGATTAATTTACTAAACTTAAGTTAAAGGTAAAACCATATCGGTTGCTTCGGGCACCAGCTCTCCCCTAATCTGTCAGGCTGAGTCCGGCCTATAGCTCTATGATGTACTCGAAAATGAAGGAATACAAAGAATGAATAGGGTTGTCACCACTTGCAGCCTACCTCATTTTCCATGGATCACATAACAAACAAAGGTAACCGCTAACCTAGACACCACGCCTAAGTTATTGATTACTACTCTAGCCTCGCGTAGGAACTTTCTTCTTTATCCAGAGTCCTAGTACTAGAGCACTTAATAATAATACTAAGCGACATACCTGCAACAATGAGAATATATCTCACTTAAGCAAGTAAATTAAATATCAAACAAAAATCTCGAATACTTACTTTATTAAAGAAGCATTCGCTGAGGTACAAGAGAGGAGAGAGTGCTGATAGCTCCGGCACTCCTCCAGACCTTCCCCTCACTCTCTACCTATTTTCTCCACACTACTAAAGTGATGCCTAAAATACAAAAGTGAGTTGTACTCCACTTTGTTGTGTGTTTGAGAGTGACTTGAGCTCCTCCATTTATAAGTCCATATGACGGTTGTAATCACGGTTACGTCGGTTCACATGTAACCGTCATTGAGAACCTATGGGGAGCCACCACGTGGAAGATGACGGTTAAAGGCGCCAAGGTTGGTTTGGTCGAACCACCTCCACCGCCTCTGGCCGTCGACTTTCTTCTGTGTATGACATGTGTCAATGTCAAGGATGAGGCATACCTCCTATACATGGGTTCGTAGTATACGAAAACACTATATACCTAATAGTATACGAGAAGGTATCCTTTGGTTAAGGAAATACGACGGAAAAAAGAAAATTATCTTTCCGGAATAGAAGGTGTTTCGGATAAGGAAAGAAAAGCGGAATCCTATTCGAACACTACAAGGACTACTCAGACCGTATCTATACTTGTCTCCCTTGTTCTACTTGGACAAGGGGACATCTGAGGGTATAAATACAAGACCCCCTAGGAAGAGAGGGCACGGATCAAGTCAGAATACAAGCCAATACAAATCTACACAATCCAAGGTAAGCCTAGACAGACCCAATCTAGAGCCACAAAGGATGACATGAGGGATCTAGAGCTACCTCCGATCTCGTCGAGTTCATATTCGAGGAAGAAGACTACACTAGCCGTCGACCACATGTGAGAACTCCATGCCGCCAAGCTGATGTTAACTAGATTAGATCATCCCATATATTTTACTCGTGTGATATTGATATATAAAGGTAACACCGGCTTCGGCCAACAGGAGTACGGCTATTACTTGTCAGTTAAGGGACCCGAACCTATATAAAAATCCCTGTCTCTCGTCTCTTTCACCTCAATCTCGCGTATACCCTGGTTCCAGCGATCCCCATACTCTACAAATATTATGGTTGGTGTATAACCTGTCGACAATGACGCGCTAGGTAGGGGACTTGGTGCTTCAAGGTTTTAGTAACTCTATAAATATTCTTCGAGTGGTCGAGGTACAACTACACCTGGTCCTCGACTAGTGTGGTAGCGATCCCACCACCTCTCCTTTATGAGTGGTCAAGGTATGACTACACATCTGGCCCTCAACCAGCGTTGTAACGATCTCACCAACTCTACAAATCTTCTACGAGTGGTCGAGTACGACTACACATCTGGTTCTCAACCAGCGTGGTAGTGATCCCACCAACTCTACAAATCCTCTGTGAGTGGTCAAGTACAACTACACACCTGGTCCTCGACCAGCGTTGTAGCGATCATCCCACCACCTCTGCGAGTGGTCGAGTACGACTACACACCTGGTCCTCGGCCAGCGTTTTAGCGATCCTCCCACCACCTCTGCAAGTGGTCGAGTACGACTACACATCTGGTTCTTGACCAGCATTGTAGTGATTCTCCCACCACCTCTACGAGTAGTTTGGATACATATTATACACTTGGTCCTAGCTTGACCAGTGTGTGTAGCGATCCTACTATCCCCATGCATTAATCTATATAAGTTTTTATACAAATTCAAATGTGTAATACTTATCTGTTGGTCCTCTTTTCGCATATCGCTACTGGTTGAAGTCATTTTTTATCATCCTATTACGTTAAGTCCGACTAGTCACCGGGTTCCCTGAACCTTGGCCGAGGACACTTGGTACTATTGGACTAGTCGAGCTGCTAAGGGTCAAACGACCATGTCAGAACTGGTCATGTCAGAGTACCCACTGTAATGTACTAACTAGCCGTGTAATCGGGAATTGGTTTTCTCAACTTCACAGCTGGGGGCTAGGACTTCACTTCTTCACCTTAGTTTGTTATGAGATTTAAGCTGCTTTTGCGAAAATCTTTCCATAAAACCAGCTGGGCGCTAGGGAGAATATCTAACTCAGTTTCGCTGAGGGCAACTCTGGTGAGAGTACTAGTTTATTGTCACACACAGAATTAATTTTTACTATTTTCAATTCATATCATATTACTCCTGAGCGTTCGCTTGGGGGCTTTTTATTTAATAAATTGTTTTGAGAATTGATTTTAAGAAAATTAGATATCAGAGCAATTAGATTTCTTGAGTAAAACAGACTAGTTGGAGGCTTTATAGTAGTCGGCATCTTGTTTTGACTTAATAAAGTTCAAACCGATAATTCTTCTACTCAACTAACAGACATATACTGGTCCCAAGGCACATAGTAGTCGAAATTTATTTAAAACTAGATGGATGCCGGATTGGTGGATTCAACTTCAAGTCGACTTCTCTATCCAGGAGAAGAGAAAAACTTTGTCACATATTCTGCACCTACTCGATTGTCCGAGAACGGTTAGATGAGTTCGACAAGAGTTATGTACAGTATATTTGATCAAGAATGCTATAGCATGGTCGTATATTTTCTAACCTCAATCCAAATTCAAATAATGATCACATTCTCTATCATGGCTAGGAAAGATGACTTATCGGCAATTTCATGACTACTCGGTATTCCGAAAACAGCTAGGTGATTATGATAAGAATGGTTCTTTGGGTTGCACGGTCGAGAACGCTAGTCTGATCATTTCCATTGTGGTCAAGGGCTACTGTCAGTGTCAAGGATGAGACATACCTCCTATACATGGGTTCGTAGTATACGAAAAAACCATATACCTAATAGTATACGAGAAGATATCTTTTGGTTAAGGAAATACAACGGATAAATAAGAAAATTATCTTCTCAGAATAGAAGGTGTTCCGGATAAGGAAGGAGAAGCGGAGTCCTACTCGGACACTACAAGGACTACTTGGATCATATCCATACTTGTTTTGCTAGTTCTACTTGGACAAGGGGACATCCGCGGGTATAATTATAAAATCCCCTAGGAAGAGAGGGGATGGATCAAGTCAGAATACAAGCCAATACAGATTTACACAATTCGAGGCAAGCCTAGACAAACCCAATCTAGAGCCACAAAGGCCAACATGAGGGATCTAGAGCTACCTTCAATCTCGTTGAGTTCATATTCGAGGAAGAAGACTACAATAGCCATCGACCACGTGTGAGAACTCTATGCCGCCAAGCCGACGTCAACTAGATTAGATCATCCCATATATTGTACTCGTGTGATATTGATATATAAAGGCAATACCGGCTTCGGCCAACAGGAATAGGGCTATTACCGGTCAATTAAAGGGCCAAACCTTTATAAAAATCCCTGTCTCTCGTCTCTTTTACCTCAATCTCACGTATACCCTGATTCCAACGATCCTCATACTCTACAAATACCATGGTCGGCGTATAGTCCATCAACAATATGGGCCCCAATGGTGGTTGAGGATGGTTCGGCCCTACTTTAGGTCTTTTTGAATGACATGTGGAACCTCTAATCCTAGTGCTCGCGTATGATTGGTCAGAGGTACATTTCGTCGCATGGCGGGTGTGTTTTTATCCAGAAATCACCTGCATACATAAATTTACCAATACTAGTGAAAATGGTTAATAATAATCCCCTACCATTAAGTTTGATATTGTATTTTGTATTCTTTTATGTAGAAGTTGACGGTTAAAGTTCGTACTTAACGATTATCAACAGTCACTTCTAATGTACTTTATGGAATAAGTTAGGTACAAAGCTACTGTTTTCTACAACATGTCACCCACAAACTGACGGACAGACTGAGCTAGTGAATTGCACATTATCCACGATGTTATGAGCTATTTTGAAGAAAAATTTGAAGATGTGGGAAGAGTGTTTGCCTCATGTGGAGTTTGCATATAATCGGATGGAACACTCCACCACCGAGGTAAGTCATTTAAAGGTAGTGTATGGATTCAATCCCCATGCTCCTATTGATATTTTGCCTTTACCTACTAGTGAACAAATGTATAATGATGATAAGGGGCGTGCTGATTTTATTTTAGAACTACATGAAACTACTAAGGCACATATTGAAAAGATGAATGACAAGTATAAAATTGTTGGTAGTAAAGGTAGAAAGGAAGTTAAACTTGAACCGGACGATTTAGTGTGGTTGTACTTGAGAAAAGATAGGTTTCCATAATTGAGAAAGTCTAAGTTGATGTCTAGAACCGATGGGCCTTTTAAAATACTTGAGAAGATTAATAATAATGCATATAAACTTGAATTGCCTCCCGAGTTTAGGGTTAGTCCCACATTTAACATTTTAGATTTGAAGTCATATTTGGGAGAAGAAAATGAGCTTGAGTCAAGGACGACTTCACTTCAAGAGGAGGAGGATGATGAGAACATCACTCCTTTGGATACGCACAATACTCCTCAAGTTATCATGCAAGATCCAATCATTAGAGCTCGCACCCGACAATTGCATTTACAGGTGAGCTCGTTTCTAAGTACATCTTCATGTTATTTTGAGGATAGATTGTTACCTAATAAATTAATTATGATTAGGAACTATGACGAAGACCATGGAGAGAGGCTAGGAGATGGACAAGGTCATCACGAGCGTTCAAGTCAAGATGGAGACCCAACTCATATCAAGTTCGAATCTACCTCGGGCTCTAGTAGCAGTCCGGCTAAAAACGTCGCCCAAGTCACATTCGGACTTCGTTTTTGACATTCTACCTATGTATGGAAAGCTAACGAGACCATCTTTCCAATGGGTCTGGTCTCACATCAAAATTCTTTCTAAGTCAACCGAAATCGTAGAAACAAGTGACGTCCAGAATCTGTCTGGATGTATCGTGTTGGAGTCCAATAGGGACGTGTCCAAGGGTCCTTGGTCGACCTAGAACCTATATATTTAGTAGCCATCTTTGAGTTAGGGTTGGGTTTTTCTTAGATTATTTCTGTCATGTAGTTTCGCCGCTAGTTCGATTTGTGAAACCCCAACTTTGAGATCTTAATCATTCATCTGCAATCTACCTTGTTCTTATTTGTGTTCTTCGATTCGCATGCAGGGATTAGCCTTCTCGGCGAGGTCAATCGGGTTTCGACACGATTGATAACCAGAGAAGACATGATGTTGTGATTGCAGGGTTCGTATCGTGTTGATCAGAAGCCGGATCGTGTGTATCAAGTTTCCGCCACATCGAAACTTATCAATATGTATCTATCGAAAGATCGGGATCTAGTTCCTCATCAGAAACTTTGCACTTTGTTGAAGGTTTCCTACAAAACTACTGTTGTAGTATCTGGTAGGTTGTACCCAACTTCAACATGCTATTTTCATGAACTTTGGAATATAAGAAATGGTTTTGGACAAGGAGGCTACAAACGAAGATGTTACCGTTGCATCTATTGTCAAGGAAATGAAAAAAAAATTCAGAAGTACTGGGACATACAATACTTGCAAATATGTTTCCCAGTTATTTTTTATCCAAGATATAAGTACAATTTCATTGAATTTTGTTTGAAGTCTGTATTCGGAGCTATTGCAATTCCTTACCTTAAGGAAATCAGGAGTAATATGCAAAACCTGTTTGATGAATATTCTGCCAAGTATAGGGGCTCAAACAACATCAATTCTCAGCCTGGAACAAGTGTTGTGCAGAATGCTGATACATGTAATTAATTTGCTGATTAGAGACAATTTCTGCATGACAGAGGCCGGAGCAAAGAGTGAGCTTAGTCGATACCTTGCCGATATCCCTCAAGAAGGTGATTTCTAAGATGGGCATGATTGCGATAACTTGTGGATGGTAAACAAAACAAAGTACCCTGTAATTTCACGAATGGCACGTGATGTTCTGGCTATTCCGGTAAATCAGTGGCATCGGAGGCAGCCTTTTCAACTGGAGAAAGGATCGTTAATGATTATAGAAGTAGACTTGTAAGCAGTACTGTAGAGAGGCACTGATTTGCCTCGAAGATTGGATGAGGGCAGAAAGTTGGGTGATTTCTTTGGATGTGATTTTGCTGAGAGTGATGACCCAAATTTGCAACTTTCAGGTATTTAAGTCGAGTTCCATTTGCATTGGCTTTGCTATTATTTATTTTTTTTTACTACAGCACTAAACCAGCCAGTAGTCCAGATGGTTTAGGTAAAGTGAGCTGTGAATCTTGGCATGATAGGGTGATTTATTTATGGTATCTTCGGATATGTGTTTTTTTTCGCTGCTTGCACTTTTCTTGAGATTATATATGCGTTATTGCTTTTGCATGATATATAGTCCATCTTTTATGACTTCTATCAGCTACCCAACTTTATCTCAAAACTAGAGTACATCTCATACATGATAGACCTGAATATCTGAAGCACTTGTTATTTTGTATTTCATGCAGATGTTGGACCACATGACCACTGAACCAGTAAGTTAATTTGTCAGTCCAGTAATAAGCAATCCAGAATTACAGTTTGACACACTAGCTACTTCAGTTTGTGCAATTGTGTCCCAGCTTTCCAGTATTTCAGATGTAAACTGACAATAGTGACAATTTGTGACTTGATGACTTTCAGACTTAGTGGCAGTTACTAATGGCTAGTTGTAGTTTTAAGGCTCTTTGAATCAAAGAATTTATAAAGAAATTTCATAGGATTAAAATCCTATAGGAAATTTTTCTATTTGGCTATTTGATTCAAAGGATTGAAGTTTTTCAAATTTTATAAAATTTTTATGGAATAGCTCATTGCATGTAGGTTTTGGAGGAAATTTAGCAAGAGGTCTAACATCTTAGAGAAATTTCTTTGAGTCTATCTCTCTTATTCGATTCATGTGTTTTTCTTACGGTCCAATGAAACGATCATTCCTGTGCTTTGCAATCCCCTGTTTTACATTTATATTCCTAACAGAATCCTGTAATTTTTTCTATACCTTTATTTTTTCATTCGTACGACCAAAGGGCTGTAACTCAATTTTATTCAACAATTGTATTGACTCAATTTTATTTGGCTGTTGTTAGTTTCTTAGTTTGTGACTTTTGCTGTTTTTAGAAAATTCTTAACACAGTTGAGACCCTACGACATATTTCTTGAACGCATGTTAATTTCTTTGCAAAAAATGAACAGAAAGATTCACAATTATTTGATTTATGCTTCCAACTTGGTACTGGTAGCCGCACATATGATCTAAATATGCTTTCTTTTTTTTTCTGTGGCAAAGTAACTATCGATCAGATTAAAAACGCAGCAGTAGCCAGTATAGAGATGCGATGGATGAGGCAGTAGCAGTAGCTGTTTACTTGTCCCGTGAGACCCGTTGGACAGAGTTAGCCCACATAAATTACGGGGCGGGCCGGTTAACTGTTGGCCCGCAAATCACATAGGCTGGAAAAGCGGCACGGGGCGGGCCTGTCTGTCCAACTCCCGTCTCACTTGCACCCCTACGTGTGAATAAGGGCAGAGGGGGGAGCGAGAGTAGACATGTGTAGAGGAGGAGTGTGCACGAGTTTCTCTCCTGACACGCATGCATGTGATAAGAGCCTCCATCTCTACATCCTGATTTCTTATTTTTATATTTCTATTAAAATATTTAAAAAATAATTTTTAGTTTCAAAAATTTACAAATTTAGACATCTCACGCCCTATAAAAGAGCGTGTCTTTAAAATTCGTCTTTTCAGAGAGCATCAAGAGACCTAAATATAATTTTTTAGCATAAGTTGTTAATTTTATGATTTTGTAATTTAAAAATATATCGGATGAAATTAAACTTTATATCAAAATTGTAGAGCTCGAAAAAATCTATAGCTTTGTAATTAATAACTTTTTCATTTAAGATTGTTTAGATGACCAGATATTTTTTACAAAATCTAAAACCTATTTTAACAAAATCTCAGATCTATAGGATATTGGATGCAGATTATTATTTGTCCATTTAAAATCATTTAGAGTATCGAATAAGAATTACTAATTAAAACCGATAGAAAGGGTTTAAATACAAATAAAAATTTATATTTAGGCCCCTTAAAAAGAGCGATTTTTGAAAAAAAAAATACGCTCTAAAAGGCGTGGGGCGTCTAGATTTAAAAATTTTTAAAACGAAAAATTATTTTTTAAATATTTTAATAAAAAAAGTCAAAATGAAAAAATTCCTCACATTTCGGGCAACTTCCTGTGCTCGATCGGTTTGGGCCCAAATGTCAGCCAGCGCCCACAAACAGCAGTAGGCCAGCCTCCGTAAGTACATTCTAGACACACCCCGGAAACGCGAGGACGACGACGTCAGTTTCTCACATTACTACTACGGCCTTATTTAACCATGAGGCCTCGCCAATCCACCCCCTCCTCCTCCTCCCCTCTCGGTCTCCTCCTACTACTAGCTGCGCCGCGCCGAGCCGAGCCGCTTCTCTCCGGCGACTCCTCCTCCTCCTCCCGGCCGCGCCGCCGGGATCCGCCACCCCCGCTCGCCCTGCGGCCGCCCGTCGTCGCCGCTGGTTCTCGCCGGCCCCGGCGCCTTCCCTTCTGATCCAGCCGCGTCGCGCGGCGCCGGGGGGCATCGAATCCCTCCCTCCCCCCACGTCGTCGCCACCGCCGGATAATCCGGCGTCACCCCCCCGTGCTCCCCCGCCTGAGGTGAGGCCCACTTTCTTCCCCCAATCCGGTCTGGCGGCTCGGTTGGTTGGGGGGTTGCTTCGCCTCCGCGGGTGTCTCAGATTCGCGTCGCTTGTCCCCGTTGAAACCCTAGATGGGTTGGGGGGGAGCCTGCTGCTTTGCATTTGGGGTGGGGATCTCGAGTGGTTAGGTGATCTGTCGGGGTCTGTTGCAGCGGGAATTTTGGTCTATTTGGTTCCGATCGGGGTGCTTAATCGGTTCGAGCTCCTAGCACGCCGTGGAGAATTCTCGACGACTTCTCCAACTGACCAAGTTGCTGGCTTTGATTCAGGGATTGCGGGACTGATACGCCGGGATCCCGGTCGAAATGGGCGGTTACGAGTATGCGACCAATGTAAGATCTGTTCTTTTGCACGATATATTATGTTCAATTCCATTTTTATATATGAATCTTATAAACAGTAGTAATCATACTTTGCTGAATATTATGTTATAATCATGAGTATAGTGCCTAAATCCTTTGGAAAAAACAATCGAGGCCACAGTAATTTCAATGTGAAAGTGCTTTTTATTCCCCATGCTGATGACGATCGATCATCTTGAAGGGTTATCATCGGGGAATGGAGGATGCCTATGAAGACGAGTACTATAGTGAAGATGCATATGAGGATGAAGGGGAGGGTGCCGGTGAAGAGTATGCTGAGGAGGATGACGAGCCGCCCGAGGGACAGCAGGAGTTCCTTCAAATTAGGGAACGATTAAAGGAGCAGATTAGGCGAAAGGCGCAAGCTGCTAGTGCTAGCGCTGCTGGCCGGTCATCTTCCTCACATGATAGAAAACCTCAATCCACGTAAGTGCCTTAAGTTTACCTCTTCTACATTTTGATTGTTATGCAATTCTGTCTCTAGGATCAATAAACCTCTGTTAAGCTTTCTCAGGCATCATATTTGATTTTCTCCAGGAACTTGGATAATGCTGAAAATTTTAGTTGATTGAAAAAGGCAGTCAATGTATGGCTCCTTCTTTATCTACGTCCCATCACAATCTTTAGCACGTTAAGTTTAGTTCATCAAAACTGGCTGAGGAGTATTTCATTTGTTGGTTACATTGTTTGTTACTATTGGTTTGGAGCCCGAGAATTATCAGTTAATACATTCCCCAGTACATCCTTTTCGAAATGTTGCATTTGAAATTGGATTGTTTCATCATGGTTGTTTTTAATGTGGACATGTGGAATCAAATTTTGTTTGGGTTCCTGCAGGAAACAAACTGTAAGATGCATTTGGGTGGGGGGTTATTTTTAAATACTACACACACTTGTACACTTTATGCTGTTGATCTACTTGCATACTCTGTATTTTCTGATATGGGAGGTCAAATATTTTTTTATGTTTTTCTCCGAGACCTTCGTTATAGTTGTATTATTTGTGTAGTTTTGGGTCCTTCTTTGGGCCATCCAAGCCGGTGATTTCCCAGCGGGTAATTGAAGAAAGAAAATCACTGAAAGAACTACAGAACACAGCATCAATGTCCAGAGATCGAAGGCCTTCTGGAGTATGTAGCCCTACATCTGACCCTAATTATCATTGATTCAACTTTTGTAATAGTTGTGTTTAACTATGTGTAGAAGGAGATACCATCATCATCTAAAGTGCAATGTAAAACAAATGGACATCACCACAAACAGAAGATTGTTAATGAGGTACAATGAACCTCCATTGGATCATTTTGATGTTTGCTATGTTAAACTTGAGTTGTGTCATAAAATAGCAGCTGGAATTTGCAGGCAAAAAGAAAGGCTGAGGCACTTAAGGATAATCGAGACTATTCATTTCTACTGTCAGATGATGCTGACATTTCACCTTCTCGAATGGAGAAACCTGTGGCTAGGTCTTCCTTGACTCAGAAGGCTGGTGAGTGAATTGCGATTTCACTGAACTAGTTCTTTAATTTTTAGTAAAGTAATGCTGATAGTTGGTTCGTTGACATTGAAGATCGCGAGTTGACACATTCAGCTGTAAAGAGCAGAGCACAGACAGGCCAAACTGCTAGATTGTCAAATGGATATGGATTGAAGAACTCATCGTCCACTCAGAGGCATACTGAAAGTAGGGTAGATTCCAACAGAAAGGTGGCTGGTGCAAACAGAGAAAGGGTTATCTTGCTTGACAATGGAAGAATGCATAGTGTGGTTAGAAATGGATCCAGCCAGGCTACTACAAGCAGAGCTTCAAGTCAAAAGCTTCCTAGCAAGGTTCCTATTGCCAATAGGCCTCCTATAAAGAGTGTAAATGATCAATCTCTTAGGGTAAATCATCCAGCTTCAAAGCAACTTTTGTCACAGAATGGGAGGCCACAATCCTCCCAGAGTCAGAGGATGCAGTCGACCACTCATGGTCAGAGGCCACATCAACCTGTGCAAAGTCAGAGGCCACAGCAGTCATTGCAGGGCCGAAGACCACAGCAGTCACCACAAAATACAAGGCCACAGCTGATGTCAAAGAGTCAGAGACCGCAGCAATCATTACAGAGACAGAGACCACAGCTATCCTCACAAAACGAGAGATTGGAATCCTCAGAGAGGCAAAGACCACCTTCACAAAGCCACAGGCCGCAGTCATCGCAAGGGCAGAGGCCTCTTTCCATGCAAGGCCGCCAGTACTCCGAGCAAAGAAGAGTTCAGGCAAATGATAGAGTGAAGTCGGTAGATAGACAGATAAGGCCTCCCTCGAAACCCATGGTAATACTTCTGCGAAGCAAACATCTCAGATTTTCCTTTGTTGTCATGCCTCACATGCATTTTGGCAATTATTTAGGATTGTCTTTTCCTTGGAAGCTTATTTCTGCTATCATGTTCCTGTAGCCATCACGACAAATACCTTCCAATGGGATGCGTGATGCCCATGCAAAGAAAAAGCAACTGATGAAACGGAGATTTAATGATCTAAGTGAAGATGAGGAAGATCCCTTGGCAATGATCAGGAGCATGTTCAGGTATTTCAGTTTATGAATTTCTTGTATGTGGTCTTCTCTGCACAAGCTGGGCTAGTTTTATATACTTTTGTGGGTTAGTGTTTTAATTTTTATTGAGTGTATACAAAGAGTTGGAATGATACTCTGAACAGGTACTTGAACTGGTTATGCTAAGCATTGTTTTCTCATTTCAAGGTCTGCTGAAAAGATAGCTTAGGCTTGCCATTATGCATTTTGGTTTGGTGATTTCTTGAAATCAAGTCCATTTGCTTTAATTATATGTTGTGAGAATGAGCTAATTTTGGACTATGCTTTCATACTATTTTATGACACTACATTAAAACTTTGGTTGTCCTGTGCAGGTATGATCCTAGTAAATATGCAGGCAGAGATGACGATGATAGCGACATGGAAGCAGATTTTGCTACTATAGAAATGGAAGAGAAAAGAAGGTATCTACTCCCTTATTGCTTTCTAAGATAATACCCTCTTTCATTTAGAACATTATATTCTGTTAAACTGTGGGAAGTGAAGAAAAATAGGGATCATTAAGGATTGTTTTATATTCTTCCTCAGTGAAGGAACATAATGGGAAAAAATGCTTATTTTTAGTATAACATTGTATGATCACATGCTAATTTATGCATGATTTTGCGCTGCATATGCGCATGATCAAAATGCATTTGGCATCATGATTTGAGTATCCATTTTCAGAAACTTGAACTGCAGGACTGCTGTCCATTCAAATTCACATGTCATATGGATATTTTAATTTTGCTTTCAATCTCTATCTTATTAGCTATTTTTGTTACCTCCTTGGTTAGTGCGAGAATTGCAAAGGAGGAGGATGACGAGCAACTTCGCCTGATTGAGGAAGAAGAAAGACGTGAGCAGGAGAGGAAGAGGCGAAAGATGGCACGTGGCCGATAGTAGCAGCTAAGTTGTACAAATGCGTGAGTTACAGCTGAGATAGGCCTGAAACGCAAAGCCATGGTCGTGTGGGCCATGGTGCTTGCAGATAATTGCACGCTCCGCCCCCACTTATTTCCCATGGGATTTCTCAGGAGATCTATCAAGAAAAACGGGAGGGATCAAGAAAAAACGGCAGGAGAACGATGCTCGAATGTAATGTAAGTGGTGTAACGTGTGCTGAAACTGTTAGCTGTGGCAACTATAGATCTTCTTGAAGCTGACGCTGATCGTGCAGAAACATCTCCCGTGGGGGTGTGGTGATGCCAACGTCCCTACACCTTGTCACATTGTTGGGTTGTACATGATATTCTTCCTCATGTAGCTGATTCGTTCTGTTGGTCGAGTACTGATGCCAGAAATCAACTGGCGCCTGTCCGTGTTTGGATTCATTTTGGATATACCGGTGTTCTAATAAACAATGTTTTAGACTATTACTGGACTGGTTGAATGAATTGGTTGGTAGACTATTGAAGCGATCATCGGTTAGCCTGATTTATCGCCACCGTTTTCTGCGTATAAAATGGTATATTTAGGCTGAGTTTGCAAGCCTGTTTTTTCAAAGGCGCACAGAAACAGAAATGATCCATTAGTGCGTGATTAATTAAGTATTAGTTAATTTTTTTTTCAAAAATGGATTAATTTGATTTTTTAAGCAACTTTTGTATAGAAACTTTTTAAAAAATACACCGTTTAGTAGTTTGAAAAACGTGCGCGTGAAAAAAACTAATGTGCGTGTTTGGGAACGCGTTGGGAACGTGTAGTAGTGTCAAACACAGCCTTATAAAAACTAGAAAAACTACGTTTTTATCATTGACAAACGTCTGATTTTACCGTTTGTCGTTAACTAGGAAATGCCATTGTATAAGCATTTTTGTTTCGTAGTATTTTGGCCCTGCGAGGGCTTTAACAACGCAAGAACGCCCGATGCTTCTTCAGGCCGACGCAGTAGAGTGCAACGGTCTCCAAGAGTAGGAAACCGCGGTGCCTGCCATTTGATCCGTCCATAGCACTGCCACCGCTGACAAGTCCAAAAATACATCTTTTTTTTGCCTTCTTTTTTCTTG
The DNA here is from genome assembly GCA_008326285.1 of Oryza officinalis. NCBI lineage: Eukaryota > Viridiplantae > Streptophyta > Magnoliopsida > Poales > Poaceae > Oryza > Oryza officinalis. The sequence goes on along the minus strand of BDMV01000011.1, from coordinate 15,268,083 downwards.
CATAGGACTTGGTGAGTTCGAATTTCGCATCTGTTTTCGCATTTGAGAAACTTCTAATTCTGCTGTTGTTATTCTCTATGTTTTTGTTACCGTTTTTACCTGTTTTAATTGCCTGTTATGCCTTTATTAGTAGTAAAAACATCTATATAACATAGAAAACAATTGGAAAAATGCACCAATTTAGTTATTTCGTTTTATATTATAAATTACTTTGATTTTGATTTTTTTCTAAATTGGACTAAACATAGTAACATCTATAATATTAAATTAGTTTTATTAAATGTAACAATGAATATATGTTTATAGTGTATTTGTTTTGTGTTAGAAATATTACTATATTTTTCTAGAAAATCAAATTTAAAAATATTTGATTTAAAAAAATTAAAACGTCTTACAATAGGTAGCACTTTTTTACCCGAAAGTAATATGTGCACTCATTGAATTTGTAGATGGGCGCCATCGTGAGTAAGGAGTTTGCTGAGCTAAGTGCATATCGTTCCAACTGAAAATGCATCTGCCGCTGCCGTTCGCCACCGTCCACCGCTGCAGCTTCGTTCCAACCACGGCCACGGGCCACCGCTCCGTTTCATCTGCCGACGCACAAATCTGGCGCACCGCTCCGAGATGGATGAATGAAGCTCCAAGCCGACTTTAGGGAGGAGAGCCTCCGAATCTCCGATCAGTTGCCATTTGTTTTAAACTTAAGTAAGTTCAAAGCTTTGCTGGCGTGCTTTTGGCCATTCAAACTTCTTTCCTTTCTAAGTAATTGAGTTCCTTTCTAAGTAATTGAATAATAGGTCTAGCGATTATAAAAAATCCTCAATAAATCGTCGATAATATTCAGCCAAACCTAGAAAACTTTTGTTACTGGTTTGGGTGGTTTAGGGGACTTCCATTCAGGCACAGCTCGTCTTAGCAGGGTTAACCGGTCAACTGCTGCTTCATTTTCAGATACAAATGTCCCAAGGACACTTCTTTTAACCAACGATCATACTTACTAAATTTAGCATAAAACTTATGCACTCTGAATTTTTCTAACACAAGTCAAATATGTGTGGAATGGTACTACATTATGACTTGACTACCAGAGGGGTGCCACAATCTCACTGCCTTTCATATTTGAATGAAACTTACATATAAACCTGACACTATTCTGCCTTAATAAGTTTGCAGAAATAATCCACTGTACATACCCTACTAAATGATCGACCATCAAGATTACCCGAATCATAGCACAAACACTTGATACCAAACTTCAGCTACACATGCTTGCCGGTTTCCACAATATCAGGAAGAAGACTTAGTAATAAGCAGTAACACGCACCTAGTAATGAACTAGAGATACACATGACAAATTATCATCCATGTTCTGTGAATATTTCAGAATGCATGTAGTATATAACATGACAGCATAAATGTTCTGTGAATATTTCAAAATACATGTATAACATAACAAAGTGAACAGTAATTAACACATCGTAAGCAATCCCAAAAGTGTCCTACAACATGGCTCTCTCATTAGTCATAACATCACTAAATCACATCTTATCTTAAACAAAACGAATTATGAGATACATTTCCTATACCAAAGTATGCAAAACACATTAAATTAAAGGGTGAAATTGCAACTCTTGGTTCATTTCCAGTTGGTCTGCCAAAGGCCAGTACATTTTCTAGTTCGCTAATATCAGGAAAGCAGGATTAACTCTTTGCTCAGAGCCTCATGCAACAATGGATTAACTCCTTTATGCTGAAAAGAATACACAGAAAAACATCAGGAGTTCAGGACTCATCAGATAGACTTAGCTATGGAGTTGCAAATGCACAACAGATAGTTACAATCACACAATTTGAAATAATAACATAAGGTTCAGTTTTGGTGTACTAAAGCAATCACAAAGCTGTAGGAAAATAAATCATATTTGGTTCCAGTTATTAGTAAAACACACTTGAGTTTAGATGGAAGAGGGAAAAAGGAACAATAGAAGTTGTGTGGCTTTACGATGGTAATAAATCAGATAGTGGTTCACAAACATATCAGCATATTCGAAATAAGAGAAACAGTAAAAGGAAGGGAAGGGGACACACATTTAACAATGCCGATAGATATCTTGTAGTGCCTTGGCGAGCCAGTAGATTAAATGGTTAGAGCATATTCAGGCTTGACATTAATTTGCTTGTTGCAGTTCTTATCACACACATATGACCGTCCTGACATGCTAACTATTCCATGATGGAATTTCCATCCCTTGCCACAGAAAAACCTGAATGCCAATTAGCAACATGCTCCGTCCTCAGAAAATGGACCCTTGCCTTCTCGGGACTGCACATAATAGCATAGATTTTCAATGAACAAATTTACTTTTGACCTTGATCACCGCAGTCACCAAAGGCCAAAAGCCCACAAGAACCAGAACTTATTGGTAGTGACAGTACAAAAGAATGAAAAATGCAGTGCCATCAATGTTTTTCAGGATTCAGGAATAGACATCCAACGAAATCTGGATGACCAAACAATTTTTCTGATGATGCAGATTCACTAAAAAAAGGCTGCTGAAGAATATTTCTAACCTGAGACAAACCATACCAAACAACCTCCAGTAACTTACTTGAAACCTTCCAATCAAAACATGAGATAGCCTGAGAGTGTTCAAACAATATTGTTGCGACACAGATAGCCTGAGATTCAATAACAAATTCTACAATACTGGTGACGGATACAGCTCTATAGCCATAAGACTTCCTTTGAACATAATGCTGTTAAATCTTTAATCCATTACAGCTTTATGGAGCAAGATATTATTAGTGTTTTTTTCAAGTTCTCGGTTACATCTTAAAGAATGTATAGAACATTAGTCTATCCGTTTAACTTTTGGCAACAGAGGGATGCAGACTGTCTGACCCAAATATGCAAAACCATGGCTCTGATTGGTGTTTTTGTACTAGCAAAAAATAGAAATAACTAAAATATATGGTTGACTTGCACTTTATAGGCAAGAGGACCCAAATCAAAACTACTCCCTCCATTTCATATTATAAGTCACTTTCACTTTTTTTCCTAATCAAACTTTGTAAAATTTGACCAAATTTATAGACAAATTTAGCAACATCTAAAACACCAAATTAGTTTCATTAAATCTAGCATTGAATATCTATACTACTTAAAATGTTAGTAGTTGTGGTGTCCATTCCCACATCACTCCTACCACTAATGTGGGCCCCACAATCTATACTATTACATCACCTTTCAATCAGTTCTCTCCCGTTTTACTATTGGCTCTCCCTAAATCACCTACTTGTTCAATAAGGAAAATCATAGTATTACTTGGACTAAATAAGTGCTTATTGATTTAATAAGGTAGAAACTCAATTTATTTTCCGTTGCAACACATGGGCTCTAGGCTAGTATTTTAATAATATGTTTGTTTTGTGTTGAAAATACTACTCCATCCATTCACAAATGATCGTCCTATTAAGTATGTGCAGCGATACCAAGGATAAATAAATCACGTAGCAGCAGCATGGATAAAAGCCACAGTGATGGTTCAGTGGCCCGCGCATGGCGCAAGACCAACCAGAGTGTGGAGGGATTTAACTACTCTAGCGATAATCACTCTTCATTAAATCCATGGACACATGCAAGCAGTAAATCTCGGGAAACTCTCTCACAATTAAATCCATCCACGCATGTAGGCAATAAAAAAAGGAAATCTGCTGGCTCAAGACGTTAGGCGACGGTCAAAATTGAATATTTTTGTTTTGGTAATGTGATGATCAATTTTGAATGGAGGGAGTACTATGTTTTTCTATAAACTTGATCAAACTTAAAGAAGTTTGACTAATAAAAAAGTCAAAGCGACTCATAATATGAAACAGAGGGAGTAGATAACTGCCACAGAAATGAATAACTAGAACTCTGATAAAGGCCTGTTGATATGCTAAAAACAATCTCCTAGCTGTTTGTCATAGAACTCTTCAAACTAATTTAAATCTGTGATAGCAAGAATGTGTAAATATGCAAGTTGTGCTGCAATATGCAATTACAGCTATGCTACTGCAGGGGTTATACAAAGGAACGATTGATGAAATTCTCTTATGCATAAAACAGCATTTTGCGATTGGCCTGAAACAATGATTTGAAACTTAACACATCTTTGAATTGAAGGATGGGAACACTGCAGCATGCTATAGTACTGCCAGAGGCGTGCCACAGGCCCACAATGCCACCGCCTTTGATATTTGAATGAAGCTCATATTGACCTGACACTGTTTTTCCTTAATAAGTTTGCAGAAATAATGCAGTGTACATGACCAGGTAAATGTTTGACCATCAAGTTATAGCAGAAACAATTGACACCGTAATTCAGCTACATGCTTGCTAACTTCAACTATATCAGGAACAAGACTTCCAGCTATTAGTAAGAGTTATAAAAATTTATCATCCATGTTCAGTGACTATTTCAGAATGCATGTATATAACATAACAACATAAATGTTCAGTGCACAGTAATTAACACATTATAAGTATCAAAAGGTCCTACAACATGGCTCACTAATGACATCCCTAAAAATCGCATTTTAAATAAAACAATACAGGTTGTGGGATAAGTTCTCCTACACTAAGTATGCGAAACATATTAAACCAAAGGGTGAAATTGTATGTCATACTTCACTTTCAGTTGGTGCACCAACGGCTCACTTGCAGAGTTGCAGTTGGTGTGCCAAGAGCCAGTACATTTTCTAGCTGTTCGCTAATATCAGGCAAGCAGGCATGGCGCATCTTCCAGCCACTCATTGCTCAGTGGATTAACTCCTTTTATGCTGAAAAGAATATGCAGCAAAACATGAGAACTTATCAGATCAATAGACTTAGGCTATGCAGCAATACATGCACCTATTTTTTCAAAAGATAATCACAATAATAGAATTTAAAATAATAAATATGATTCAGTTTCGTTGTACCAAATAAACTACAAAGCTGGCAGGAAAGAATGCCATATTTAGTTCCAGGTAGTACAGTAAAAGGAAGGGAAGGGTCAACAAACATCTGTAGAATGTTGATAGACATCTTGTAGAAGCTCAGCCAGCCAGTAGATTAAATGGTGGACCATGTTCAGGCTTGACATCAGTCATATCTTGTTGCAGATCTTATCACACATATATGATCTTCATGAGGTTCCATCCCTTCCCCATAGAAAAACCTGAATGACAATTTGCAAATGCTCCATCCTCTGAAAATGGACCCTTGCCTCCTTGCAACTGAACATAATGGCATATATTATCAAGGAACAAATGTACTTTGGAACTTGATCGATGTAGTCACCAAAGGCCACAAGCACACTGGCAATGCAGAAGAAATAAAATTGTAGCACCATCGATGTTTTTCAGGAATGGACATCTCATAAAATCTGGATGAAGAAACAATTTTTCTGATGATGCAGATTCTTTGGGAAGGCTGCTCAAGAATATTTCCATCCTGACAGAAGCCATACAGCCATAGAAAACAACCTCCAGTAACTATGGGAAGCTTACCGATCAAAACCTGAGATGGGCTGGGAAATTTTGTTCAAACAATTTCATTGCAACACACGGATCACTTGAAATTATTCAACATCAAATTCTACAATACTCCCTCCATCCCAATATAAGTGCACCTAGCACGGGATGTGACATTTCATAGTACAACAAATTTGGACAGCTATGAAATGTCACATCCGGTGCTAGGTGCACTTATATTGGGACAGAGGGAGTACCAAAGATGGTTATGGCTCTACAACCACAACCTCCTTTGAACATCTGATAAATCTTTCATCCATTACAGTTTCACGGAACAATATATTATTAGTTCTTTTTTTATCAACATCTATGTTTAAGACAAGTTTGCTCGATATCAACTTAATTCAGTCATTCCTTCCTCAGCCGCTTTATTGGGGATTGGGAAGTACCTGAGTTGACTCCCTGTTGCTTTTGAGGACATCTATTTGCATAATGACCTTCCTCCTGACAGTTGAAGCAGATTACTCCTAACACTCGTTTTGGTGCCTTGTATGTCATAGCTGTAGGATTGATCTTATCAGAGGATGATCCCAGACTTGTCATGGGGTTATTCCTACCACAGTGACTTGCCTCATCACAATTCAGGCTTAGGACCGTTGGTACTGTTCCATTATCCGCTTTAGGTTGGCATTCATAGGTATCATCATGTGGCTCTAGTTCTGCAGTCAACATGACTTCTAGTAGATTTTGAGGACATGTATAAGAATAGTGACCTCTGTCACCACAGTCGAAGCAGGTTACTCCTGTTAGGTTTGGTGCCTTATCTTTCATAGCTGCAGCATTGGTTGATCTGACTCCATGTTGCTTTTTCTTTTGAGGACATTTATTTGCATAATGACCTTTGCCCCCACAGTTGAAGCAGGTTACTCCTAAAGATTGGTTTGGTGCCTTATCTGCAGCAGCATTAGTCTTGTCAGAGGATGGTACATGGAATCTGGTAGGATTCTTCAAAGCAGAATGGCCTTCCTCTCCTTGATTGAAGCCTAAGACCCTGGGCACCATTTCATTGTCCCCTTTAGGTTGGCCTCCATGCTTATCATTATATGGCTCTAATTCTCTGGTCAATGTAATTGGTGTGACTGCTGTGTTGCTTGTTTCTCTTAATGCTTGTCTCAGAGTAGTTCGGAAACTTTCTCGTTGATTCTGAGTTATTGCAGTGAGCATTGGACTCAAGTGACATTGAATGGGGACATGTCCTTTGCCTTCACAAAGAAAACATGTAATTTTGCCCATAGGACATCTCCCAAGTGGATGATGTTTCTCACAGCTGGAGCAACTTAGGTGATGCCAATTATCATAGTGTCCTTTTTCTCCACAACGACGGCAAGCACGCTCCTCACTCTCATTCTGATGGCAGCACCATAAGTGACAGTGGCCAACCTTGCCACAAAGAGTACATCTGACATCTTTTTCTTTGTTCTTCATGGGGCACTCACAAGTGTAGTGCCCTTCTTTTCCACATACCATGCAAGTTATCTTTCCAGTTTGTTTGTCATTGAGATACAAGAGAATATACTCAGAATTGGGTATCTCCCAAAAGTCATTATAGGGTACCACCTTTGGACGGCTAAATAGTTTCTCATGTTGGGTATTTTTGGCAGTACATTGAGTGTTCTCCATCTATGAAGTTGATTAAAATTGTTAGCACATGCAAGGGAAAACATTAAAGCTAATGAGGAATTAGTCAACTGCTTAAGTGAAGCAAGTTGACCAAGAAGACTTGCATAACATTCATGAAAAAAAAAATCATCCTTGCCACAAAAATACAGTGCCCATAGGTTCACTAGGCGCAGCACAGCAGCACACATGAGGAAGTCACAAACATAACTGGCATTACTACTATAGAAATGGCCATCCCCGTCACCCACCTCATACAGATGTACAATAACCGTTTGCAATTATTTGACGTCAAATGGTTCTAAAGGAAAATCATCCGACTTTGCCAAGAAGGTTAAGAATTGTTAGAAATGATGTATCGTCTCTAACGGATTTCTTTTATAACCATTAGAGACTATAGAAGAAAGAAAATTTTCAAAAGGAGTGCTTATCTCATTGAAGAATGGATATCAGAGATATACAGCTGAATAAAAATGATTTAGTCACATAACACGTGTTAAAATCTACAGATTGTCTGTAAACTAGTGAAAATTAACAAGTATATATTTCCATATGTAACATAATGCCGTGCTTAACCTTTCCTTCCTAAATTGTTGTCATCCGTTCTCTGCATTTGGTCATGTTTTAGTCTTACAATGGTGAGCTTAATTTGAATGAATTTATGCATATTCTTTTGTTCAGCATTTAAACATCAACCATCCAACATCACTTTGATACATTATTGTTAAAAAAGAAATTCACCCTCCTAGTTTCAGTGTGCTCATTTCTCCAAATTTTGCTTCGCGTGATGTTTCCTAGCAAGGTGGAGGATACATCAACTAGTAGCCTATACTCGTCAGCAAAGATGTGAATCTCTACTTTGGGCACCTCTAATGCATGCTTCATCAGGCCCTCTATTTCCATTTCCCTTGCAACGTGTAATAAAATCACTCACGAACTCACTCTCCACTAATTTCTCAACAAGTCAAGCTAGCTAGCTTCCTCTCTACAGCAAGGAAGCTCTCCTTAATGCCAAATTCCCCAATTTCCTCTTCTCCCCCAACGCATCCGTCGGTGGTTGGATTTCCAGCCTACGAAGCCCATGACGGGCGGTGCCGGTTCGATTCACCGCATCAGCGTAAAGCCTCATCGATCAATCACAGGGTGGGTGGGAGGAATCCGTCTAGCTAGGTAGATCGTCCTCGCGCGCAGAGCGGAGAAGCTAAATTAAGCCAGGCACCGGCGCGGCAAGCAAGAAACACCCCCCGCGAGAGGAGGAAAACGACAACGAGTGGTGTCGGTAGTCACAGAGAAGAGAGCGTGTGGCGCTTACCTTGCCTCGCCGGCGGCGAGCGCTTGTCGGAGCAGCGGCGAGAGGGCGGAGAGAGGGAGGGGGGGGGGGGGGGGGGAGGAGGAGGAAGAGGCGATGCGGAAGACGAAGAAGAAGAGGACGACGCGTGGGTGAAGCGAAGTGTGTGGCCGCGTGGGGGAAAGAGAGAAAGAAATTTGCATATATGTCATCTTTAAAAACCAGTTTCTAACGTCATCGTTAAAATGATTATTTTCAATCCATGACATTCGCTACAATATTATTTTCGTTATTTTTTATATTTGTAAAATATTTTTACATCTAAATAAATATTTCTTGAATGTTTTTGCCGCTGGTTATGGTTGAACCAAACGACTATGCTTCTCAAGACTGAGCGAGAAGTCTCCCGAGCGAGAGGGAAGGAGCGAAGGGAGGGGCAACCACGCCGGCGCCGCCCACCACCTACTCTACTGATCGGTTTTCATAAATCGAGACCTAGCAGTTTCACGAAAATCGATCGGTTTTCGTAAAATTTCATCGGTTGTGTGCACAGTCACGCACCTTATCCCATCTTCCTTTCTCTCTCTACCGTATCTTGTTCTTTCTCGCTCTCTCCACCGTACGAGTGAGCGAACGGCGACGACAGTCCCCCTCCGGCAAGCTCGATCCTTCTCCCTTCAGCTGCTCAAGTCCCCCGTCCCTCCGGTGAACTCCAACGAAGAAGAGAACCTAGCCCAGCGGCCTTGCATCAGCGAACTCGAATATTGGCCGACGTCGTCTCAAGGAAAAGAAAACACTTACTACTACAAGTTAACATTAAGAGGCCGCACCTCAGATCATGAACTGAAATATTTTATACACAGCAACGCCACAAGCAGATGAACTGCATGTCTTCATCAGCAAATAGAATAATTATGCAGCATGCTTTAAGGAAAAAAAACACTCAACTTTACGATTAATCATATGGCGGTATGGCCCACTAAAGTGCAAAAGTTGGCATTGATATTCATGATGTCCCGTGAAATGAAACCACCTTTATTCATTCAGAGCACCCAAAACACAAGTTGGACATAGACATGTCACACAAGTTGATCAAAAAGAAGTAAAAAACTATGATAAACCAAGGGCTATCAGAGGTTAAAGCGAAATCGCCAATCATTTTACACAAATGCTGCACAGCAGCCAAAAACTAGAGCTAAAGCTCATTCCAAGTTTCAGCCATGAGCATCACGATTTATTGTGGAGATAGCTTAGAGAGTCCACAGAGGGAAAGCCATTGGAGGGATTGCTCTAGGAGAAGAAAATTTGGTCTCGCACACAGAGACAAATGCCATGTCAAACACACATATTGCGACGTTGAAATTGCCTTTAGGCCTTTCATTAGTTCTTGCCCATCGCCGCTCTGTCCTGCTGCCTAAGCCTCTGGCCTTCACCAGAAAGATAGTTCTGGAATTTCTCCTGCCAGAATGCAAGAAATGGTTATACTCCCATAACTGTAAACAAACTAACTCAAAAGAATCGGATAGCTGTTGTCATCCAAACTAAACATACAAACTCACAAGAAATGTATAGCTGTTTGTCATCCAAACTAAACAAAAAGAGACTGAAAAAAACAAGGAACTTAGATCAGGCATGCTTGGATTTCTTGTGAACAGAAGTGCAATCACACTTGGATCAGTTCCAGAAGGCAGCCCAAGAACAGGTGGCTGTAGGCAACTTGGCATTAACAGGTTGGTCACCAAGGGAAACCAAATTCTGGAACATATTGACAGACTTTGGATATTGACAACAAGACTAATTCAAGCTGGACGATAAGAAACAAGTGTTCCCAACTATTAACTGAGCCTCATGACTACATAAATGTCAAAAGCAGGAGCCAAACTGCACGATAAGGACCATCAACTGAACTCTCACAAGTATAAACATATAAATGTCAAAAGTAGAAGTTGAAAGCTAAAGAGTTTACAAGAACAGCAAGAATAGTCACTGCACAAGTATTAATCCTATACTCCTGTGGCACCGAAATAGAACTGCACCAAGTTAACGATGACCATGATATATGTGCCGTTTTAGCTCAACAGTGACAACCTCTACAATTTAGGGATTAACATCCTATTCTAGTAAGCAATTCAATACTACTGATTATTGAATACTTAGAATCAGAATCAGAAACCAACAGACACCAAAAGATATTTATTATATATGGACTATAATAGTTCCAACCCAGGAAGGGATAGTATAACAGAATCCTTGCAGCCTCAAGCAACCAAAAATGGGGAAATTTAACAAGTTAACAAAAGCAGTTCTGTAATGAAAACTTGAAAAAGGCAAGGTTTAGCTAAGTTGACTAGCTCTGAGACACAGTCGCCTGGTAACCTATACATGGAAGATAGCATGGCTTCAGAAGTTTAGATGCCTGAAGAAAATCACCAGAACAAATAACAATTTCCAGCCATAATCTGCACATTTCATGGTTATAACTCTATCATTGTATGGAGATGCTTATTATATTACTTGTCCAGTGGCCCCCACAAAGCAGTGGTTTCAGGGAATACCACCTCCTTGAATTCATCTGACAGATGCTTGAGATGATATTCAAGGTTACCATCTCATCAAAGATATGATATTTGGCTCATATTATTTCTCAACCCCCAACAGGCCCCAAATCAGCGTGTTGTATGTCAACAAGCATGGCAACCCCCCTCAATCCATCTGAGTTCATAACGAGAACATAGCTTCTTTGTTTCTTGCATAGTCAATAGATCACTGTGCTCAAAGGTAGATTGTTTTGTAGCATTAGTGCATTATAACTGATAACTCCATTCCAACATGAGCACCATGATTATTTTTACAAGCCACGCAAATAGATTAATATTAGACTCAAAACTTAAACAAGAAATTTTGCGCTCCTACAAGGTGAACAAATCAAGCCTTTTCTCAACTGGAAAGAAAGATACAACGAAGATCTTGCAGGATTTAATAAATTGAACATGGGAGTGGAGTGTCTAATCTGCCAAAGTAAACTGCATGTGATTGACTAACTGTCAACCACAGACATATGACCCCAGAAATCCACACTGAGTCTATCACTCCGAGGAAAATTCATCAAACAATTAAAGGGCTGCAGGCATGCAATTAAGTAATTAACAACACCCGAGGATTAATTGAACGACAAAAATGAGGTACTAAGCACTGAAACATCTAAATAACTGTCATGGTTCTTACTGTCCAAATACTTTGGTTTGCAGTGAATTGTCAAGTTTCCCATAAAAATAATAAAACAAGATTAAGTATCGAGATTACATGGCTAACATCAACAAACTAACAAGAAAGTTGTCACTTGACCAAATATCTGAGACACCTCAAGGAGAAAATAGCTGACATAAATGATACATCCTCTATCCCAATATAAATGCACCTAGGACCGGATGTGACATTTCATAGTACAACGAATCTGGACAGCTGCATGACCAGATTCTTTGTACTATGAAATGTCACATCCGGTCCTAGGTACACTTGTATTGGGACGGAGGGAGTAAATCCATAATATACTTTCTCTGTCCCAGAATAAGTTAATCTAGTACGGGATGTGACATATCCTCCCGTACTAGATTAACTTATTATGGGACGGAGGTAGTAGTATAGAACAATCTGGTTTAGTATTCTTAGATTCCTAAAGAAATCAGAATTCACGAGCTAAGAGCATTAAAAGATGACAATGAAGTACGAGATGCACCAGGGATAACAGCTATTACTAGTATTATTCTAAAACTACTACTCTTCCTGCAAGCATTGAAATGAACAATTTGGTGTGCAAATCAGAAGGTGCAAGTGCACGACAATCTTCCAAATAACAAGTCCCCAACAGTCGAAGTTGAGCATTCCAGGAGCCAAGTTACTGTAATCACCCACATTATTATCCTTAACTATATCGACCTTACAATCAGAAACTAGAAATGCATCATCTCAGTATCCTAAAAAAAATAAATCTGCCCCAAACCTAGCGAGTTATTTACGGGGTCGGCACATGAACGCCCGGGCACCACACTGAAGCCACCGGATCCACGCTCTTACAACAACTACAAATCTAGCAAGGGAAAGCGCACGGATCGAGCTAGTATCGCACATGTGAAGGGGCAAGGAACACACGCACGATCGACACGGATCGATGACATGGGGATGGGGGAGGGGAGGGACTAGGGTTGAGCAGGTCGGGGGCATGGCGGTAAACCTTGGCGTTGAAGAAGAAGACCCCGGCGAGGCCAGCGGTGGCGACGCCGCCCCAGATGAGGACGGTGGAGGAGAGCAGCGACCACTTGCGGTAGATCATCCTCGCGGCCCTTGTGTTCCTTCCCTTGCGGCGCCGGTGGATGGGAGACGAACAAGAGAGGAAGAGTATAGTAGAACAAAGGTGGGGGAAGGAAGAGAGAGAGGCTATCCAGGCGGCCGGGCCCACATTTGGCCCAACGCATTTGAAGGCCCATATGGAAGGCCCTCACCGTTTGTGAATACATACAGGATGGATAACTGGGTAAACATATACAATGGTGTCTAATAACAGGCTCTATTTGTTGTCATGCAAACAAATTTGATGATGTGAATGAAAAAGAGGGAAGAAACTATAAACATCGTTGCTACGCATGACAACAGCTCAGAATCGACTCTTAGCATTCATTAACGAAAAGTTTGCTGCATGAGAATAAAGAAAAAAAAAGATAATAAAAAAATATTTAGTGTGTTAATGATTAAAATATCTTATCGTCTCTACTACTATAGAAGGTTAGTCTATATTGACATAAATTAATATAGAGAGCTCATATTAGACCCTACCTTTATACATGCCCTTATTAAAGACGATGCGAGGATAACTCACCGTTCGGTAGGGGCCTCAGCGCCCCCTCTGCTCCCTCGTATACGTGTACGTCATGTATGCAGAGTTTATATGTATGTATATAAAACATATATATAACGTTGTATACATAAAGTTTATACATGTATATATAAAATATGTGCGTATAAACTTAGTATATATATTTATACAATTTTTATATATGTATACGCATACACTTTTGACATATAAAATATATATACACGTATACAAACTTTGTATGTATACGTATAGGCATGTGGTCACGCGGGGATGGGGACGCGAATTAGCAGTCCCGCACACTAGGGGCTTCTAAGAGCAACTACAACACCTACCTAAATCGGACTCTCCAAACACTCATATAGCCAGCTCTTCAACTGATTTTACAAACTAAACTTGTTATTACTCACTTTACCTCTCTAGTAACCTTCTCCAAAATAACAACCGGACCCATATATCAGCCTCTACTTCTCTTTTTCCTCCTCTCCTCTCTCTCTACTCTTGACATTGAGGGGATGGTGGCACAAGGAGGATCATCGGGAGGACCGAAGGCAGGGGCAGTGGCACAGGGAGGAGCTGGAGCGTGTGGGTAGGGGCTGGGAGATGACGACAACACGCAATGACAGATGGCGACGATGCACCTTGATCTGTTTTTTTGGAAGCGGCTCGAAAGGACAGCGAATGGTGGTGACGCACCTTTATTTGTTTTTTTGCAAGCGGCTCGGAGGGACGGTAAATGGCGGTGACGCACCTTGATCTATTTTTGGGAAGCAGTACTAGCAACTTTTTTTTTTTGACAAAAAGACAATCACGATCACGAGGCCTAAAACTTTATGGTGATATGGAGTTGTCAACCATCTCAAGATGGTGATTTAACAAAAACTAAATCAAGATGGGTTTTGTAAAAACCAAACCGGCTAGCGGAGCCGATTTAGAGATCAAAACCGGCCTCTAGAGCGATCTAGATCGATACGAAGATAACTGCCCATCTCGTGGGCAAACGAAAAATTTACGGGACAAACCTTTGTAGATAATTATACTCTCACGACGAAAACGAACGGCTTTCAATGCAAACCGATAAAAATGAATAAAACTAGACTAAAACTAGGCACATGGCTGATCCTGAGATTTTGGTGGCCCATGACAAAACTAACAACAGGGACCCTTAATTTTTTTACATCTAAATAATACTCCGTAATCAATATATATGTATATATGGAATGTTATCGATAAGCATTTAACGTGCATCGAAAAACAATACTTACATGAAAAACTTTATAAACATTACCTTACAAAAATTTCTTCGGACATTTCTTGATGCGGAGTTACCGATGATAGTGTCATATCAGCAATTTGTTCTGACAAAAATATCTAGTATTTTTTTCTCAATACATTTAACCGTTTACCGTTTAATTTCTGGACACATGATATCAAGGATGGGCTAAAAATTGAAAAGAAATAATGTATTTGTGGTCAAACTTATATATAGATTACAAATTTAGAAAGCACCGAATTAATTCAAACAAATCTTTTATTTGCAAACGGGCAAAAGGATGATATTGCAAGTACATCACGGTCAGTTGGAAGCCATGCATACAAGTGACAAGAAGGGGATAGCAGCAGACTCGATCTTATTGATTCCAGGCAAAGAGTAGGCAGTAACGGCATACGTAGGCATACCAAATTACCAATCACAACGACAGATCAATTATATATAGCAGCAGTGCACCAGCGGTAACTCCAACTATGCGATACTTCCTAACTAATCCTTCGCTAATCCGGCCGGTGGTAGGTGGGGGCCCCCACGTTTTGGGGGCTCAGTGCGGCCGTCCCGCTGTCCTGCCTTCAGTGTCGCGACTGGCTAGAAATTTTAAAAAAAAATTTAATTGCTTAATTATGTTGAAAGTAGATTGTGTTTCCAATTGAATCGGTCTTGTCCCTTATGTAGGGATTGGTCTTGCCTCCTACAGGACCTTCTCCATGTCAATCTCGGGATAGAGACCAATGAAAACTCAAAAAATAGCTTCATGCAAAGAGACCCGAGACCCGACAAAATTGGACTTGGAGTCGGACTCAGCCGGTCTGACCGGTCACCGGTCAAACCGGCCCATAAGCAGCAGTCAGACCGGCTAAGGAAACCCAACGCCTTTCAAATTTTGGTAATATTTTTCTACTTCAAATTTAGATGTCAAATTTGGGTGTTAACACATGTCCCCCTGTTTTTTTTGGTGAACTTATGAATCTAAAAGCATAGAACACATGGTCTTAGAGCGATAATCTAATTACCAGCCATATCACCTCCTAAGCATCTTGCCAGACACTTGGGAATTATTTCTTCAAGTATTTCCTATTAATCGTGCTTTGAAATCGTTCTCCTTGTAAGTCTCAAGAAAATATGCATTTCCTCGAACGATTTTACATATCCGATAAGTATCCTCCCAATTAGTTGACCATTTACCGAACTTCTTATATCTAGAACCCAAAGGCAAAATCGTCTTACATACCAAGCCTCCTACTTGAAACGATTTTGCTTTCACTTTCTTATTGTAGGCTTTGGCTACTCTCTTTTTCTCTTTTTCTATCTTCTCTAAAACTTTTAAACGTTTATCGGTCACATCATCAATATTGTCTTCCATTAATGTTTTATACTCCTTAACCGATAAATCATCTTGCTTGATATATCTAAGAGAACCAAGATTCACCTCTACCGGCAAAACGGCTTCTTGTCCATATACTAACTCAAAAGGAGTAACCTTGGTAGCACCATTCTTAGATATCCTATAAGCTCATAATGCTTCAGAGAGCACCTTATGTCATCTCTTTGGGTGTTCTACGATCTTTTTCTTGACTAATTTCAACAAAATTTTATTACTCGACTCAACTTGTCCATTAGCCTGAGCGTAGTAAGGAGAAGAACTTAACAATTTGATACCATAAGATTCGGCAAAGCTTTTCACCTCTTTAGACATAAAAGAAACTCTTTGATCCGTAGTTAAAATTTGAGGAATACCGAATCTATGAATAATATGTTTCAAAATATAGTCAATTACTTCAATGTGAGTCATATTCTTGAGTGGCATGGCTTCGGCCCACTTGGCAAAGTAATTCGTTACAACTAGCATGAACCTATGCCCTTTTGATGATGGAGGATAAATTTAACCTATAAAATCCAAAGCCCAACCTCGGAACGACCATGGTTTGATAATAGGATTCAACACGGCGGTAGGCGCCAATTGAACATTGTCGAACCATTGACAAGCCTCACATCCTCTATAATAATTGAAACAATCATCAATCATTTTTGGTTAATAGAACCCCACTCTCCTAAGCAACCAATTCATCTTGTGGGTCGATTGATTAGTTCCACAAATTTCCTCATGAACTTCTCCCATAGCAACTTTGGATTGATCATTATCTAAGCACTTCAATAATACCCCATCTATTTTTCGGTGATACAACTCTCTATCAAGAAAAGTATATTTGGATGCTTGCCACCTAAGTTTCCGATCAACCCTAAGGCCAGGATATTTAAAACAACCTATCAAGGGAATTCTCCAATCTTTCTCTGAGTCTAAGGCATAAACATCTGAATTTACAATTAATTCGGCCTCTAAATTTTCTGACAACTCGTGCCTCCAGCTCTTTGCTAGAACCCTCTAGTCTTGCATGTCATTTTTTCTTAAAAAGAGTTGAGAGTTGATGATAGGGTAATGACAGAACCAGGAACACCATTACTCCCTTTTAAAGGAATATAAATACTGGCAAATACATATATAGAGTAGGGACAAAATAGTTAATACTTCCTATAATCATCTAAGTACTTTTGAATAACACATAATTAATATCTTAATATCTTGCATTTTACATGTAGGGTACTATAAAGAACACTCTGTATGTAAGTTTTCTAAATCAAAACCATCCCAATATTTCACATTATGGTGTCAAATCATGCACACAAAGCACAAACAAGAAAAAAGAGTGCATCTTGAGACTCCCATCCTTTTAGTTCCAAAGCTATCTACATTCCATTGAAATCTCTGTGTATTTATTTTATGTCACGCCTAGAAATATACATCATTTCCAAATGCTGAGTGCATTAATCCTCGTTCTATGAGGCGAGGTACATATAGACATTGTTGATTATTACAAGCCATACTTGCGGAAACATAAAGGAAGTATTTTTATTACATGGGCAACTCTAGGCCCTCACACTCAAAGATAAACAAATAAAATAGCAGAAGACTATGGAACAGCAACAGTAGCCACAGGCACTCGACGGCAGAGCGAACTAGAAGTCCAAGACTTCATCTCCAACAAATCCATCCTCTGGATTAGTTTTGTGAGCAAGAGTGGGTATCACCATCGCACTCAGCAAGTCATACCGGAAATACAACAATAATGCATAGGGGAGACAAGGAAAAGGCCTAATAGGGTTCATTTTGTATAAAGCCATGGTTTAAATATTTTAATAAGTTAAAACTCATTTCAAAACACAGTCCTGTCCCAAGTCAATATTTTAATGTCACCAAGGTCGCATAAGCCCGCAAACCTGCCTTAACCCAGGCTAACTTCCACATGACTACACCATCATGATTTCACCCTCCCAAGGTTTTATAAAGCAAAGCTAACTTTGGATACATTGCTTAGTTTGCCCATAACCGAGGCGGCGGCTATTCGAATAGTTTTTAACTCTAATCAGAGGTGTACATCTTTGCCCACAAGACACAACCTCAACACGCGTTTCCACGTGTCGGCTACCACCACGGTACTCGAATAGAGGTCATGACAAGACTATCCATCTAGCTCTACCCAAAACAGGAGAACTCACTGAGGTTTCGCTATCCGCTGGTCCCCGATGAGGTCAAAGTCAATGGATCCCTCGAGACGAGACAGGCCCCCCTTGCACCAGGCGAAAGTCGGCCTTAATCCTAGCCCCACACCATTCCAACCAATGGTCTCTGTTTTGAGCAGGTATAAACTTCTAGTCAGGCCTTACCCACTAGACTTGTGGTTGCACTGTGATTCCTTGCAATAGAGGCCCGAAGACCGGTCCTTATATTAGCCGGTGTCACGTCCTGATAAATTCATCCCAAATTAAAAATCACTTTCTAAAGGGAATAAAAGAAATAATTAAAAATCTAAAAGAAATCTCAAACACTAAAATACGAGCAAGAAAAATTCGAATGTGGCTTGGAGTATTTTTCCTAAATTCTCCATGCTCTAAATTGGTCCCTCAATTTTTTCTTGAATTTGCAGGGCACAAGAAATAATTTTAATGCAACAATAACCAATTTCAAAGATAAATAAAATGGAAAACCTAAAAATAAATCTCTCTTTCTCTTTGGACCATTTTCGGCCCAAAGTCCTCCCCCTCTCCCTTAACCCGTGGGCGAAGTCTCCTTTTCCTCCTCCCCTTCCTCCTCTGTCTCTCTCTCCTTTTCTCTCCCTCCCTCTTCAGCCATCCCAGCCGTCGGCCCAGCCCCCTCCTCACTCCTGGGTCGCCTTGCCCCTCAGCCTGCTCGGCATAGGCTAGCCTCCCTCCACCTCCTACAACCAGGCGCGGCCCAACCAACCTAGGGAGGTCGAGCAGAAGCGTCATCGCCTCGCCGATCTCCCTCCCCGGTTGATTCCCCTCCAAATTGAATGCAAAAATAGATTTCTCTCCTCCTCCTCTTCAATTTTCCCAAGTTTTTCCCTCTTAATTTGATCTTAATTCACTGGATTTAATCCTCCTTGAATGGCCGCCATGGATGGCCGGCCGATGAGCTCCCCGACCGTTCCCCTCCTCCTCCGGCCTGTAAAATGGCACTGCTCCTCCTCGTCCTCCCTTTTTGCCTCCACCCCACAAGCTGAGCCTCTCCCCACTTGGCCTCCTCTCTCCATCGGGCCAGCGAGCTCCGGTCATCCCTCCCCGTCGGCCAGAGCAGCGCCTGACCATGCCACCGCCACCCTTGGCCTCGCAGCCGCCTCCTCTTCCTCAGCGTCCCCTCCGTTTTGCTCGTCCTCGTCAGTGAACAGGGAGCACGCCATTTTCCTCCGGCAGCCCCTTCCTTCTAGCCGGAGAGTCATTCCGTTGCGCCACCACTGCCGTTGTCCTCGCCTCATCGTCCTCTTCCTCGGCCACGCCTCCTCGTCAAGTGGAGACCCCCAGAATGCCGCCCCGCCGTCGTCTCGAAGGTCACCCCTGTCGGCGTCGTCTTCCTCCAGCCGTCGTCCCCACCAAGCTAGTCCTTGGCTCATCGCTCGTCATCTTCGTCCTCAGCTCCACATCGTCAAGCTCATCCTCGCTTTCGCCCAAGGTTCGCTACCAAAGTTGTCTCCTCGTTGTCGCTTCGTTCGTTGCCAGTCATTGCCATCGTTCCCTCACCGCGTTGTGCCCGTGGTGAGAACCCCTCCCCTCGCTGCCTTCTCCTCGTCCTCCCCGTGTGGTCGCCTCGTGGTTGCCCACGTGTGCATCACGCGTGGTAGTTGTGTGAGGCTCGCTTGTTGGCCACTTGTTTCGGTTGACACGTAGGGTCTCACTCCGTCCTTCCTGTGGATCATCTCTGTGAACCAGATCCACGGTGAACTAGCCATCTGACCCGTGGGTCCTGGCTGACAATCTCTCGATCCTTTCCATCCTCGAGCGGTATTGCATTACACATAATTTAGTGGTATAGTAATAATTTAACAACTTGGAAATATCTACTTTAATTCCACCTAAATTTCGGATGGTCATTTCTCAGTCGTACGAACTCCAAATTGACCGGTTGAAATTGCTTAATTTTTGTTATAACTTAAAGACCTCGTGCTTGTTGTTTTTATGTATTGTTGTTGCTTCATTCTTAGAGTTGTAGTATTGCTTTTGTTGTTCGGGTAGTTGCTGTCGTTTCGGAGGTTCCCATGGTGCAGTTTGAGTTCATCGCTGAAGCTTCAGAAGCCTTTTTTTCTCTGAGCAAGGCAAGTCACGCTCTCCTTGAGCATATTTAATTTTAAATTTAATTTACTGGATTCACTTTTCTAAATTTATCGCGTTATAACTGTTTTACTTAGCATTTTTCTATATTCCTTGTTATGGCCTTATTTATTGAATATTGTGTAATTACGTTTGATAACCCTAGGTAACAAAAACTAGCTAGTAAGAACTCTATATGTGGTGCTTACTAGAAATTTTAGGATTATGCTTAGCAAAATTTTAGAAATTTTGAGAATGGCACTATGATCTTGTTTAATGATGGATTAGAGGCTTGTTGGCCTGGATATGTTGGACTCCCCTTTCAAAATTCCCAAACTTGTTTTTGGCTGGGCTCGAGGTGCTTGGTTTAGGTAGTCGCACCTCGGCCAACATAAGGACTAGTCTTCGGGGCACAATTGTAAAGCATATTCCGTGCAACCACATGTCTAATGGGTAAAGCTTAATTTATTGGTTACTGCGGTCATGAACAAGGAAGACACGGATAGGGATGGATGAGGCCCAAGCATCGGGCGGACGTTCCTGGCAGTCACGCCCGGGGGTATAGACTGTTCGCACGTCCCAGGGTTTTTGGCCGAGGAAGTCTATGTCAGTCTTCTTTGTTTAGGATGGTACTAAGCGGTGGGTTTTGTCGCAATCTTGACTCCTCGGGTACCTTTCCGGTATCGCGATGCACAGCTGATGTGTAGTCAAGAATGTGTCTTATGGGTAAAGATGTACACCTTTGGCCAGAGTATAAACTATTCGAATAGCTGCGTCATTAGTTATGGGCAAGCCTAGCAATGACCCAAAGTTAGAGGTTTTATTCTAATGAACCAGAATAACTGGATTTATTACCTGTGGGCTTGGTTTAAGGCAAGATCACGTGGGCACACGGCTTGATAATAATTTGACTAGAGATAGGTCGTTGTTTGATTAAAATACCTTTAAATGATTAAGTGTTTTGAAATGCTTGTTTATCGCAAAATAACCCTTACAAACGAATCCTTGTACTCCCTTGCATTAAGTGCATTTTCCAGTGTGGCTTGCTAAGTACGGTGGTTGTACTCATCCTTGCTTAATCTTTTCCCCTCCAGTCAGTGAAGCTTTTGAAGAAGTCCTAGGTGGAGTCCTGGCTTATACCCCAGTTGAATGCCTGTGAAGATGGAGTCGTAGGCCCGCTAGTCCGCTGCAGTTTTTCTTTTGTTGTTAGGCCTTATGTGCCTCTGTAATAATGTAAATATTATCGTGATAATTAATAAAATGTGTTTTTTGTATCAGCATAATTTTCACGATATGGGGTTCAACATGTTCAAGGTAGATATGACTAGCCTTGATCACACACAAAGTCTTCGGCGTCAACGGTGATGAGCCATTGATCTTCCAGAACGACAGGACCTACACGACCAATGCCAAGAAATACAAAAATGCTAAAAAAACCACCTGAACAGAAGCAGTAAAGCACATAAATGGGTTCTATGCATTTTTACGAGAAATTAGAGACTTGAACGGGTCAATTCTGAGTTCAAACGATCAAGATATGACCATTTGAAGTTTAGGTCCTGTTTAAATGGAAATTTGTAATTTAGTGAATTATTTTTCTAAAAAAATAAAATATTGCGGTAGTGAGAAGAGGCAGCGCGCGGACCGAGTCAAAAAGGCGGGACCCACTTGCCAGCCGCTCGGCCCATCGTGAGACAAATGCATGGAGGCAGCTCATGGTGCACCGGTGCGTGGGCACGGTCGGGTGAGAGCGGCACCCGAGCCCGACGGCTCGCCGATGACGGCCGACGATGACGGCGGTGGTGCGACGGGGAGTGTAAAGGGAAGAACAAAGAGAGGAGGAGGTGTCGATCCTCACTGAGCAGACACGGCGGCTAGAGGTCGATGGAGATGGCCAGCGGCAAGGGAGAGCTGGAGGAGAGCTTCGGGTCGTCGGTGTCATTGTCATTCCCATGGTCCTCGTGCTCGATGGAGGGGTGAACGAGGGAGAGGTGGAGGTGGCGAAGCCAAGGTCCGAGGGGGTCTCGGCCATGTGACAGTGGCGGTAAGAGGGTGGAGCGGCGTGACGGCCGGGAAAGAGAGAGATAGAGGTTCGAGCGGGGTACGGGTGAGAGGAGGAGGTCGAGGGCTTCCCTTTATAGGCCCGTGGGGAGGGAGAGGGTTGCCGGGGAGGCGGATCAACGCCAGCCATGGTGGAGCTCAATATTGATGAAAGCCATCAAAATCCATGGTGAAATATCATGGGATTGGGTGGGAAATTATGGGGGAAATGGAGAGGATGAGGTGGGGATTAAATTCCCTCATTCAATTTGGGAAGGCAGCAAGAGCCGGCGAGGCGAATCAAAGGTGGCCGACGCTAGGGCTTCGGTCGAAGGTTGGGGATGACAAGTGGGGCCCACCTATTGTCGGGCGGGGTGCGTCGACTTGGCTAGGCCGAGTGCGGGCGAGGCAGTCTGGTCGACTGGGCCCCACGGGGAGGAGGGGAGAGGAGGCGGTGGCCTTGGGCCGGCTCGGCCGTGCATGGGGAAGAGGAGGCGGCCTGGCGGAGTGGAAGGGAAAGGATGGGCAACCCACGGCGGCTGGACCGAATCGGGAAGGAGGGGAGAGAAGGGATGGGCCAAAAGCGGCCCAGGAGGAGAAGGGGGATTTCTTTTAGATTTTCTATTTTATAAAATTCCTTTAATTATTTTTGTTGCTTTAAAATTATTTGGGATGTTGTGAAAATTCACATAAAAATTGGTTATGTAGTTGGAAGTGTGGGGAAGTTATTAAAATACCCACACACCATTTTGACATCAATGTTGGTGAGTTTCAATTGTTGTAGGCTCTTTTTGGCTTTTAAAATTTCTAGAAAATGCATTAAAGCACAATTTAAACTTAGGGTGATTTTTAGGGCGTTACAAACCTATCCACCTACAGAGAATCTCGTCCTCGAGATTCGGAGGCGCTTGAGAAGAGGTGGGGATAGGCGAACTTTAGTTCATCTTCTCTTTCCCAAGTGGCTTTCTCTTCTGAATGATTGCTCCATTGAACCTTGCAAAAAGGGATCACCCAGCTTTGAGTATGCCTCTCAGATGTTTCCAAGATCCTTATAAGTTTCTCCACATAAGTTAGATCTTGTTGTATCTCAATCTGTTCTGGATCTACTTGTTCTGTCGGCACTCGGAGGCATTTCTTGAGTTGCGACACATGGATTACATCATGAACTACTCCTAGAGATGCCAATAGTTCTAATTGATAGGCAACATCTCCTCTTCTACCAAGAACTTTGTATGGCCCCACAAAACACGGTGCCAACTTTCCCTTGGTGTTGAAACAATGAACACCTCAAAGTGGCATAACTCTAAGATACACAAAGTCTCCTTCTTCAAAGGCTAACTCGTTTTGACGCGTATCTGCATAGCTTTTCTATCGGGACTTGTTCCTTTGCTTGGATAACCTTGAATTTTTCCTTTTCTTCTTTTAGAATGTCGGTTCCAAAAATCTGACGTTGTCCGGTTTGGTCCCAAAGGTGTGGGGTTCGACATTTCTGACAATAGAGGGCTTCAAAATGTGCCATCTATAGGCTGGCTTGGTAGCTATTGTTATACAATAATTCAGCATAAGGGAGACTTTTATCCCAACTTTTGCCAAAATCCAGGGCACAAGCACTAAGCATATCCTCAAGAATCTGATTGACTCGCTCTGTTTGACCATCTATTTGGGGGTGGTAAGCGGTGCTAAAGTTCAAGCGAGTTCCCATTTCTTCTTGCAATTTCTACCATAACTTGGAAGTGAATTGGCTACCCTGATCGGATACAATTCTCTTTGGTACCCCATGAAGACAAACTATCTTGGCAAAGTATAATTCTGCCAATCTGCTGCCAAGATAAGTGGTTTTGACTGTGAAGAAGTGGGCAACTTTGGTTAGGCGGTCGATGACAACCCAAATAGATATCCAGAGTAGGTCCTTGGAAGACCGGTGATGAAATCCATTCCAATTTCTTCCCACTTTCATTCTAGAATCTTGAGTGGTTGTAGCAATCCGCCTGGCCTTTGATGTTCTGCTTTGACCCATTGACACACATCACAAGGGACCTTCTTGATCAAAAGCATTGTAGTCCACCTAATGCAAGGACAATATGCTTCAGTTGTGCTTCCAATCATAGAGAATCTCGTGAGCATCTTTTCTTCTCATAGTTCCCAATGTTGGGCTCAACTAAGACTGAATTGGAATACGGCACTGGATTTTCATGCTATGATCCAAAATCAGAGGTCTAGCTTTCCTCATCCCTGTTTTATGAAGTTTTTCCTCTTGGCTGCTTGGAATATTTGAAAGGAGAGAAATGGTTTGATATTTAATGGAATCATGCCATCGGTGGCCTCCTGGAAGAGTAACTTGAAGATGGATTTGAGTCTACATTTACTTAGACTCAAGGTTAGTCATAGATCATTGGTGCAATCATGGATTGATCTTTTGTAACTCCCCTCCACTCCCCCTTCTCTTTCCCTTTCTCTTTTTAACTTTTGTTCATAAACTCTCAAAAATTAATATATACTATGGGGGCCTCCCTCACTGTGGTTCGATCAAAAAAGAAAGAAAAAAAAAGGGAAAAAGGAAAAAGTTCAAAGGAACATGCCAGCTTTGGGGTAAGGACACCAACTTATTGATAAATATATATACGGCCCGTTTGGATCACTTTCTTACAAATTCTTTGATGGCGGTGTCAAAACAATGGCAAGTTTTAACACTACACCAATTATTTGGTAGGTTATATGTACAATGGTTATGTTTAGTTTGCTATCAATATAGAGCAAAATTGTGATACTATATTAAATAATGTTCTATAGATTGGTATTAAATTTAGTGTGGGCATTACCAAATAGTTGGCTTCAAACCAAACCGACCATAGATACTATTGAAGTTACTAAAACATTGGTAGGGTACATTTTGGCAGCAATCCAAAATGACCTATGTTATGCAAGGGTGACTCAACTTTGGGGCAGAGGAGGAATTTCCTCCCCCTTGCCTCACGACCAAAACGTTTTGCTATATCATTTACTCTCTGTGTCTCAAAATAAACAAACCAGTATGTGATGTAATACATTCTTATACTATGAGTCTAGACAGGCTAGTACTAGAATGTGTTCAGGTTTATTTTGGGATGGAGAAAGTATTCCCCTATCGTCTCCTGCTCTTGGCAGTCCCATCACTATGTCGGAGCATGGCTGGTGCAGTGTTAGGACCCAATCACTGAATCTTCAGAATTTGGAGAAAATTCAAAGTTTTGGCTATTGGCTAACAATTAGGAACCCTAACACAACAAGAAATTGAAGGTAACAATTAGGAACCCTAACACAACAAGACATTGAAGGTAAATTGCTGAATTTAAGATGGAATTGACAGAAATATAAGTGCACCTCAAGAACAGGAAATGGGAATAAAATTGAGGGTTTTCTCAAATCATGTCTATTATATTCATCGGGACAACTTACATGTTGCTTTCCCCAAAACAGAGGTAAGCAGCAACTGGGAGACAGGTACAGCCCGACAAGTGACAGCCACAAGATTCTTTGCATCATGAACTGTCCAATCTTCATAACGCTATTGTGAATCGTTATCACATGATCCCAGCCATCCATATATTCTCTTCTCTTATCTCTGAACTTGTAGTGATCCCGAGGGCTGTCAGTCCCCCCCCCCTTCCCCCAAGTTCCCATGTCCTCATGGGTGGAATGCAGGGAAAACCTTTGAGATGAATGAGGCATCCTCTCATGTACTAGCTTTTGGAGGCAGATTGGCCCATTGGATCTTCCACTGTACCATCGGTTTATTGTTGTCATGTCCCGCCCCTGCGCCACTGTACAGCTGGCACTGAGGAGGGCATGCCGCAAGAGAACGGCGAACCGCTTTCCCACTGAACCGCGAAACATGTACCAATCCCATGATAACGATGTCGGTACCAATGGTAACATGATGAATCAATGCAAGATTTAAATAAATATATATACCTTTATTTGTAGCTTTGAGTAATCCCTAAGTTGCAACCCTCAATCAGAGTCAGTAATAGTGAAACTTAGCGAAGCTAGGACACCAAATCCACGGGCAGAAGTTTGGGTTTAGGGATGAAACTCCAACCTTCATCTTCTACCTGAACTTAAGCCAAGGGAAGAAAAACAATAACAATGGGGGATGAGTACTTTCATACTCAGCAAGCCACTGGGAAAATGTGTACATGCAAATTTCAAAGAAAGGCTGTGTTTATTTGGCAAAGCATTTATTTTAAAATATATTTCAAAGGTCTAAGTGTGGGTTCCAAATAAATTCAATGGAAGGAGGCATCTCACCTTGATCCATCCGCGAGTTGCTTCAAAACAACTCAAGCAAAAAAGCCAAATTTTAGTTTCTTTAGGGTATTTATAATATCTTTTCCTTTATTAGTTTCTTTTCATTTTCAAAACATAAATCAACATTTTCTCCAAAAACCATTCGTTAACCAAACTCGGCCATCTTGGCCCCTAAACCAGCCTTCTCGGCCCTATGTTGCCAAATGACACCCCAAGTCACACAGACTTGTTCCCAACCACAAAAGCTGATCGTCCATTGCAAAGGACTCTGAAAACGGTTCTCATCCCAAGAACCAATTTATTTAAATAAGTTTTAAAAACAAATCTACACTGTGGGAATCACCTTATATTCGCCCTTGACCATGGGCACGGCTGTTCGAACAATTCAATTAAAACTGGTATGCTTTCCCCACAAGACACGAAGCTTACACTGATACTGGCTGGTATCGAAAGTTCATGACAAGGCCTTTCCCTAGCCAACCCATAAATATCCCATGTCACACAGATGGGTGGAATCTCTCCACCAAGCATCAGGCCAGATTCAGGTCCTCATCTACTCAGGCCCCACCGTATGGCTCCTGACAAATCCCCACTGCGGGAGAGTGCCTTTTACTCCACCATCTCAATGCTCCTCAACTGCTAACATGCAAGACACCCATGTTTTAGCTAGTTACTCATCCAGGGGATTTCCACTACGCCCATGTGGTCATACTATAAGATGCTCAAAGGTAAAACCCAAAGGAATCGGTCCTTGTGCGTGACTACGAAACCAAACCACGCAGGAGGTGGCGGGGTCCACCTGTCACGGCTGACATGGGTCCCACCTTTTTTTCTTTTTCTTTTTCTTTTCTTTTCTTCTTTTCACCTTCTCCTCTCTCCTCCTTATCCTTTCTTCTCCATCTCTCATTCTTTATCTCTTTATCTCCTCTCTGCTCGTGTCACAAGTAGGAGGGGGAGGGCACCAGCAGCGATGCGGCACGGGTGATGAGAAGGGCGCGTGGGACGGCAATCGAGGGCGGTGGTGTGGGACGGTGTGCGGGACGGTGGCGCGGCGCCTCGACTGGGGCGGCGATGCTTACGACCGATGAGTACCAGGCGGCTCGGGACGGGACGACATGAAGCGGGGTCGAAGGGCGCTGGGCGGCCTAGTTTCTCGGCCTGGTTGCACACGCGGCCAGGAAGGTGTCAGCTCAGCTGGGACAGTCTCGTTTGGGTGGAGAAGACGCAGTGACAGTGGGAGAAGTTGTGAAGCTTGGAGACCAATGGAGGAAGATGGCGGCTTTTATAGCCGTCGCGGCTGGCGGATGGTGACAAAGCTAGGCAAACGGGCTTGGCCAAGTAGGGCCAGCTGCCTTGTTCGGCTGACGCCATCTACAGGGTGGCACAGGAGAGTGAGGACAGTGGCCGGTGCGGCATGGGTGAGCTCGGCTCACACCTTTCAGTGTGGACGAGTGACACCGATGAGCTCGGCGCAGCGCCATGATGCGCAGGACCACATATAGAAGTGGCTGCAAGGCGCGGGAGATGGGGAAGAAAGTCGTGGGTAGGTGAGTTGGCGTGTTGTGGTGGCTTGGGCGCTGCGGGATGGCGGACAAACTCACTCCTATGTTCTCCTTTTCCTTCACAGCTTCCCTCGGATGCATGTCTACCATTGATAAAGCTTGAGCTCTATTCAATACGCTCATGGCTCTAGTTGCCCTGATCTTTCAGTGAGTTGTGATAACTATAAAACTACGATTTGTGAGAAACGTTGACGACCCGACCACAACTGTACAAGATGTTGTTGTGTTGCGCCTTAGTGATCGATATACCTCTCCATGGGTTGTTGATTTTGCCGGTGCATATCAACCTTATTCCTGCAAGCAAATCAAAGAAACAAGCAAGAATAAGATAAAAGCAATCTGATATTGCAATTAGGAATTGAATACACATGATAAGTTGGGGTTCCGAAGACGAGTAATTAGGTGGTCTAGCCGACACACGTAACTACAAAGTAAAGTAGCAATAGCTAAAACTTTAATCTAACAAAACCCAAGAAACCCTAAAGGGGTACCTAGCCATTTAAGAAGGTGAGAGAATGACCAAGGGGTCCCTAGGGTCGTGCTTCACTAGGTTGGGGAGCACCCCACATGGGCCCAACTTGGGCCGGGGTCCCAAACGAAGTTACAAGACCAAAAGCCCATGACAGGTGGCCCAGCGTCTTTTTTTTCAATTGCGGATGACTGAAATAGATTTTGGCAATGAGACTGGATTCGTTGGAAAGAGAACTCCGAGAGCTTTCCATTAAGTACTCATGGGCCCAAAACGGAGCTCATATGCACATTTGGCAGTTGTTTGAAGTCAACACCGTGGCAGGTGGCCAAATTGAATTCCAGAACTTGGACACTTGATTTTGATGTCTTCCGGTTGACATATGATGTGAGCAATGGTTGTATCAAAAGTAGTCATGGTCACATCATCTAACATGCTCAGTGGGGATGCAAGGAGGTGCCTACCTTGCCCGGTAGGAAAGACAAACAAGCCCAGGGCCTGGCAGTGAGGATGCAGAGAAAATTGAAGGATGGGTGCAAGCATGAGAGAAGACGAACAGTGAAGTATGCGTGCATATTTTTGGTTTGCTTGTTGCACTATGGAAAATAATGGTGTGCACATATGCCTGTCTGTTGTCGTTTTGCCCATGGGTTGTAAACAATTTTGAACTTGTAAAAGGACTATAACTGGACTATGAACTCTAATGATTTGTTTGGGATTATTGATAGATAGGAATTTGGTTGGAGGGGTTTTAGCTTTTGAGAATAGTTTGCAACGAAAGGAACAAGTAGAGCTTTAAATAATGATTTAGAAAGGATAGAAATTGGAGGGGTGATTTAGAACGCGATTCGGATTCCGGAATCCGAACATGAGGATTTTATTCGGCAGAGGATGATTGGAGGAAAAACTCGGCTTTTGCTAGTTCTGTCTGTGCGCGATTAGATTCGATGGGTAAAACAACTGTTGGTTCTGATATGTACGTACAATAAATATTTGTTGGGCGGTAGAAGTCTGAAAACAAATATGGTTAGAATCTCCAAATGGAAGGAAAATTATTTAGAGAGATATTGAGGCTTTGGATGAGTATTTAAATTCAAATTTGGAATTTGAATTCACAAGTTTCAAAAAGGGTTTCAGGAAAAATATACTTTATTGAGATTTTGATATTGGAGATGATGTATGAATTTGTAGAGAGTAGACTGGATGGCAAAAGAGGAGGGTTTAAATATATTTTTGAATTGGTTTTCAGAGTGGGACTCGACCTCAAAATTTGAATCCTGAGAATTTAATTTAGAAGGAAAAGATTTGGCCAAGACTTTGAGTTTAAAAGGAATGAAATAATTGAGATCTTTGACACACAAACCTAGACACACTCAAAGAACCAAAAGTTTTAAACATAGGTTTTTAATAAAATAGGTTTTTTTACGAGGCGAAAATCGGGATGTTACAATTGTGCCAAGGAATGAGGCACCGCTCCAAAACAAAAACATGCTCAATGAGAATGTTACCATCAGCATCGATCAGTGGCAGATTAGCTTCCACAACTACTTTTGGCCCTAGATGTTTCTTTAGTTGACTGACATGATAAACTGGGTTTATAAGACAATTGAGAGGAAGGAGGAGCTTATAAGCATCTTGGACCAAATTTTCCCAAGATTCTGAATGGGCCATAGTACCTCGAGTGTAATTTCAAGGGGTTGTGCAGTCCCAAGGAGTTATGCCTGTAGGGTTGCATCTTGAGGTAAGCCATGTCCCCCACATCCAATGTGCGTTCAGTTCTTTTCTTATCAGCAAAGTATTTCATGTGTTCCTGGCCCTTGAGTAATCTGGATCTTATATTCTCTAGGATGGCTGCTTTGGCTTGTGCTTGGTTGCGCATGCCATCGGTTAAGGAAGTTGGCATCAATTGTTCAGCCATCAAGGATGGCTTAACCCCATGTAAGGCCTGATATGGAGACATGCCTAGGGAAGTGTGGAAAGTTGTATTGTACCACCATTCTGCATGGGACAATAGGGGCTTCCATTTCTTTGGATAAGCAAATGTCATGCATCTTAAATAGTTCTCAAGACATTGATTGACTCATTCTGATTGGCTATCAGTTTGAAGGTGATGCAATTTGACACCAGAAGCTTCGAAGACATCTTTCCATAGCCGACTTGTGAATATTCTGTCCCTATCACTATCACTGACATAATTTGACACCAGAAGGCAGTTCATGGAGCTTGTAAAAATTATCTTTGAATTGATGCAGAACTTGCTCTGTTGTAAATGGATGGCTCAAGGCAATGAAATGAGCATATTTGGTGAATCTGTCCACTCTAACCCATATAAAATCCTTCCCTTCAGATTTAGGTAAGCCCTCAATGAAGTCCATGGTTGTATGAGTCCATGCCATTTTAGGAATGGGCACGGGGTGCAAGAGTCCAAGAGAAGATATGTGTTCCAGTTTATTCTTATGGCAAACATGGGAAAGTTTCACAAAGGTATTAATATCAGGCTTCATAACAGGCCAATAGAAGAGGACTTTGATCCTTTGATATGTAACCCGTTCCCAGAGTGACCACCTAGAGCCGATGCATGGAAGGAATGTTTCGGTTGAGTTTTTAGTTCAGTACTGGCCCTAATGTAGATCTTTTCCTTATAACGAATTATGCCACCAACTAGAGTGTAAGGCGATTGAGCTTGTGGGTCAATTCTCAATGTTGTTTCCAACTCTTGGGAGTTTTTATCATCTTTGTAACTTTGCACAACATCAGTGATCCACTAAGGAATGAGTTCTTGTACTCAATTTTATAGTTGTAACTGAGTAATTTGATGAGCAATTTGTGTTGAACCCCTTCAGTAATGCGTTGTTCATTAATATATCTCAAACTGGCTTGATCAGTTCTGATAAGAAGAGAGGAACCCAAGAAATAATGTTTCCACCTTTTTAATGCCTCAAGAATTGCAAGTGCTTCTTTGTCATAAGTTGATAATCTAGCTACCTTTGGCCCAATTGCTTTGCTCAAATATGCTAGAGGCTTCCCATTTTGCATCAAAATAGCCCCAATTCCCTGTCCACTAGCATCGGCTTCAAGAACAAATGGAATGGAATAGAGAAGTCTGGTAAGGCTAGGACAGGAGCTTGGGCTAACTTGCTCTTGAGTAACTCAAAAGATGATTGTTGATCAGGTCTCCAAGTGAAGGCATTTTTCCTAAGAGAATTAAATAATGGACGATGGATGATGCCATAGTTTTGGATAAATCGTCTATAATATCCAGCCAGCCCGAGGAAACTCCTCAACTGTGTAATATTAGTGGGAGTAGGCCATTTTTGCATAGCATTGATCTTAGTTGGGTCAGTTGCAACCCCTTGTCAGTTAATGATATACCCAAAATACTCCACTTGAGTTTGACCAAAAGCACATTTACTAAGTTTAGCGGATAATTGATGTTGTCTAAGTATTGAAAGAACAGTTTTCACATGAATCAGATGAATAGGGAGATATTTGCTATAAATCAGGATGTCATCAAAGAAAACTAGGACAAATTTCCTAGGATGATCAGCCAAAATTTTATTCATTAATGCTTGAAAGGTAGCTGAGGCATTGGTTAGTCCAAAAAGCATCACCAAAAATTCAAAATGACCAACATAAGTGCTAAAGGCAATTTTATAGATATCTTCAGGATTCATTCTTATTTGATGTTACCCATAACAAAGATCAATCTTAGAAAAATATTTGGTACCATGTAATTCATCCAACAAATCTTCAATGACAGGAATGGGGTACTTATTCTTAACAGTTGTGGCATTAAGTTGCCGATAATCAATGCATATATGCCATGTGCCTTCTTTCCTTTTGACTAATATAGCAGGGGAGGAGTAAGGGCTCTTGTTGGGTCTGATTATGTTGGAAATGATCAATTGTTTCACTAGTTCTTCCAATGCATTCTTCTTGTGGTAGGGTAGTCTGCATGGCTTAATATTAACAGGCTTGGCTCCAGGTAGCAGCGGTATAGTGTGATCACAGTCCCTAGTAGGGGGTAATTGAGTGTGCTCAGCAAAAATATCAGGAAATTTGGCCAAAAGAGTGGTGACTTCAGATGGAGTTTCAGCTACTGCTAATGCATGGCATTAAGGAGGTGTCCAGCAAACAACAGCTCCTAGGGTGGCTTGTGGTAGCAGTTTGTACAGCATATTGGCAGAGACCATAAATATGGATGGTTGCAGTGTGACATCAGAGAAGGTTACCTTTTTGGTACCACTTTTACAGATTAACATAGTTTTTTCCTTGAGATTAATGGATAAGGGACTAGACTATGTTCCAAGATCCAGTCGTAGCCCAGTATCACATCATAGCTTGACAGATTAAGTACTTTGAAATTGGAGAGAAAGCGTTCTCCTTGGATAGTATAAGGAACTTGTGAACAATAGGCGGATGTATGAAGAATACCACCATTGGCTGGTCATGGTTGGAAAGGTCCAGTTGAGCTTTGTGGACATGTTTGGGATAAATAAAAGTGGTAGTACTGTCACTCTGCACCAGAGCTGTAGCTGTAATTGTACCAATAATGAGATATAGTGTGAAGGTACTCTTGCCAAGGTTAGTACCAGCCAATGCATGCATTGACAAGTCTTGCTTGCTATTGGGTTTGTCATTATGGGGACTGTCTAGTTGGTGGTGTAGAGAAGTCTACTTCATTAGAGTCTTTCAAAGTATCCTCATTGTCACGCCTAGAAATTCACTAGTAATTTTTGAACTAATTTGTGCATATAATCATCGTCCAGGATCAGCCGAGGTACACAAATCGATAATTTAATATACAAATCCATCAGAATAATAATGTTAAATATTTACAAAAGAAAAGAAAACAGTAGCGAAAAAAGATCTAGCGAAGGCTTCAGCTCCACTCCCACAGACAGCTCAACTGGGGTATAAGTCAAACATCTTCTCCTTTGGAAACTTTCTTCAACCGAGGTTTGATTGATTATTGCAAGGGTGAGTACATGGAATACTCAGCAAGCCACACAGCAAATATGAAAGTGGACATGGATACAAAGGATGATAATAATAGGGTACATTTGCAAAGGCAACATTTAGCAAACATTTGAGAGTAGTAAAATAGTAGAGTTATTACATAGCAATATTAACCAATCACTGAACAGTACGTCAATGCTGCACAGGCTCAACTATTTCTCAACAACCAAACTCAGTTGCACGATCTAAACTCCATAACAGGAGCTAACAAGTTATCATCACCAATCATTATCATTAATGACTAGTGTGGGACTAATCACGAAAAACATGGTTAGGCCCACCCATGACCGCAGGCACGACTATTCGAATAGTTTTACTTTGGCCAGAGGTGTACAAATTTACCTACAAGACATGATTCTACATATGTTACCATGCCCCGAAATACCGCCACGATACTGCAAATGGGGAAACCGTGACAAGACTCTTTGCATAATATACCCAACCAAATAACGTCCACTAAGTATCTGTCTTCGATAGAGATGACCAGTTACCTAGACAAGGAGACAACTTAGTGCCCAAACAACTATGGACTTAATTGTCTACTACCTGTGAACTTAGTTGTCTGTCATGATAAAAACAACAACATACCGTGGTGTCTCCCATTGGTCATGTTATACTACAGATTAAGCCGTTGCCCACGCTGGCTTATAGTTAGTACGGTTAATACTTTATAATAGTAGCTTGCGAACCGGTTCTTAATTGCCATAAGCATAACCATCACAACCATGGGCTCAAGTTTTAGTTGGATATTTATCGGCGGAGAGAGAGAGGGAGGGCAAATGGACTTTTCCAGATTCGGCCCAAACCTGGAAGGAGACTTTTAATTGGTTTTCCATTTAAATTAATCATTGGAATGATCTTTGAATTTTTAAAAATACTTCCGTTGCTCAAATAATTTCAAGCAAAATCCTAAAAATACTTGGACACTCAAAGTATTTAAGAAGATTATAGCCAGATCATTTTAATGATTAATTATTATTTAAATAATTAATAAAATATTGTTTGTATTATTAAAATTAATAATTGAGCTCTAAAAAAATCTAAGAAAATTTCAGAGAGTATAATTAATCATGAAGAATTTAATAAGAATTAAATCCAGCCATGCTTTAATTTAGGAAATTTAATTTTCCACATTTAACTTCACTTGTAAATTAATGAACATTTAATATAAATTCTAAAAATAATTTATTAAATAATTTATGAATCCCTGAAACAAAAATCAGGGTGTGACACTCAGCCTCCATCGTTACTAACAAAATTTTCCTAGGTGCTTTACAGACTCTGCCATGTCCAGAGAAGCATGGTTCATGACATCTAAAACACTTGCATGAGTTTTTGGGAGTGGGAGTAGTTGATACTTTGTCTTCTCTGGGGGCAATATCTTTTTGCAATTGTGAGTTAATCACTTGCTTTGGCCTGTCTTTATATTAGGAAGAAATGGTGGTGGTTGTTCCTTTACCAGACAGATGAGAGCCAACATAATTTCTAGCATGCTCATAAGCATCTATCAGAGTGTGGATACCCAAGAATTTCAATAGCCTCTATATAGTCTTTGAGCCCTGTGATGAAGAAATCCAAGAAGTAATCCTCAGTAAGATTTGGCTGGTTTCTTTTCACCAATGCCATGACTTCTTTGAATTTGTCAATGTATGCATCAACAAAATTATATTGTTTCAGGTTGCGAAATTGGTCAGTCACTTCAATATTAGACTCGGATCCAAACCGCTGATAGATCATCTTGCATAATTCTGGCCAAGACAATTGCTCTGTAGGAATGTCATAGCTGGAAATCCAATGATCTGCCCTTCCTGTGATGTATACATCATCTAGGAGCACCTTTTCATCCTCAGGTGTTTGAGAAAGGGAAAAGTACTTTCCAGCCTTCTTGATCCATGCCTCAGGATACTCACCATCGAAGATAGGGAAATCGATATGCTTTTTGTTTGTGTGAGAGTGGTGGGAACGATATGGTGGCTCACCAAATGCTTGTCCTTGCTATGGGCCACTATCAATTGGAAAAGAATTATCTCGGATAGGCCAGGGGGAGTGTTGTTGAGCAAGGTAGGGAAGCCAATTGTTGTTATAGGGTGGGATTGGAGGGTACTGATACGGGTAGTAAGCTTGTTGTTGCCAACTGTATGGATTTGCCATAGAAGCCCCTTGATTGTGATGCCAATTCCCTGGTGTTCCCAAATTGATAGGGTTGGCTTGATTGCCAGATTCTATAGGATGGTATGGAGGATAATATTGGGCGGGTCGTGGAGGTGGGTGGTGTCGAAAAAACACTGAGGCATTCCACTTTGGTGTGGTAGCATTTGGTGGAGGTGGTGGAATTGGCACAGGATTAGTGATGCTGGGAGGTGCAACAAACTCTCCTTTCTCAGAATTCGCAATAGGACAGGTAACATTCCTAAGGTAAAAGACTTGATGTCTGAAAGGTTCAGTGGAAGTACCTTCCCCTCTTCTTTTTATCTGCATGACTGAATTTGCATTCCTCGGTGTGTACGGCGATTGCCTCATTTCTTGGCCTTGGTAACTCGCAAGAGAGGCCAGCATGCCCTAGATTGCTTTCAGACTTTGCATGACCCCATCCTTGTGATTTTGAGCCTGAGTTGCTTGACTCGCGATCTGCTCTCGAACTGCCTTGTTCTCCTCTTCGGCCTTCTTCTATAGCTCCCTGAAGTTCGCCCTTAGTTCATCCACCGCAACTTCCTACGCCTGAACTTCCTCTCCTTCTTGCTCCTCGACGGTGTGTCCCCTCTTCGCCATGCTGAGCCCGTGCAGATCTAGGATTTTACAGAGGCAGCGCCGCTACCTCCAACCTTTTCTGCCGTGCTCAAATCCTGCTCTCAAATCGAGCTCTTGATTCTGGCTACGGAATTTTATAGGGAATACTTGTTTCACCCACACTCACCAACTCAGAACCGCTCAGATCTGATGACTGTACCAAGAACCGTATTGCTCTGATACCATTTTGTTAGGACCCACTCACTGAATCTTCAGAATTCAAAGAAAATTCAGAGTTTTGACAATTGGCTAACTATTAGGAACTCTAACACAACAAAAAAATGAAGGTAAATTGCTGAATTTAAGATGAAATTGATAGAAATATGAGTGTGCCGCAAGAATAGAAAATGGGGAATAAAATTTAGGGTTTTCTCAAATCATGCCTATTACATTCATCGGGACAGCTTATATGCTGCTTTCCCCAAAACAGAGCAAAAGGGAGACAGGTACAACGCGACACGCGACAGCCACATGATTCTTTGCATCGTGAACCATCCGATCTTCATAACGCTATTGCGAATCGTCATCATGTGATCCTAGCCGTCCATCTATTCTCTTCTCTTATCTCTGAACTTCTAGTGATCCCCAGGTCTGTCATGCAGCTCAGCCTTGGATGAGAGTAGCTTCATAATAGCGCATCACTTTCTATCAGGTTTGCAAAAAAATTGGGAATTCTCGGGAATTTTGGTGATTTTTTGGCACGAAAATAATTTAGTGTCACACGATCTCTAACATATGTATATTTTGATTCAATCAACACACGTATGCTGTGAACGCGCGTATCTAGCAGCTGCGTCAGGGGATACAATGTATAACAATAATCTTCTGATGAGGTATCGCGAGAACATTTGGAGAACCGTAATAATGGGTGCGTGGTATGAATAAAACAAACACAAAATGAGCAGTACCCTGCACAGACCGGCCTGTTTTAGAATTACCGTCCAGCAGGTACACCTTTGACTGTGAATTCAGGAAATTTACCAGTCCAAACTGAACACACTACCATCAGCTAGATAACTATTACTATATTGTTTACGGAGAAAGGATCAAGACACTGCAGCGTGCATTGCAGGTGAAGCAACCGTGCCCAGGTTTAATTGACTTTGCATGAGCACACCACATGCATGCAATGGTTAATTTGGCATATCCTAACAACAGTTGGGAGACTCGAGCAATTTAGCTCTAGCTGCTTTCACAGGTCAACTGTGTAGTATGTAACTAACGTAAGACAAGCCCACAAAAAAGAAATCAAATTTTCATCGTGCTGTATACAGCAAGTAACATGTAGGAAATTAAACAAGTACAACGCGCAAATGGAACTGTTTAATTAAACAGGATTTTTTTTCCTTCAAATTACATGTGCATTCACTGAACTGCGCTAGCTAGATTGCTCATTCCTGAAATTATTCCACATTCCAAATGGAGCCGAGCAGCATAAATTCCTACGGTTTCAAGAAACTACTACCTAGTGCTCGATCAAGTTCCCAACTGTTATTCTCAATCTCATCAAAGAGCAAGTAGCTAATATATCCTGGAAACTCATCAGGCGAAGTGCAACATTGTAAAATCTTGAAAAAGAAACAAAGTCCAGCACAACAGTTACACTTAGCTTTAATTTAACCTGCTGGCTGAATTATCAACAGTGCAACATAACCTCTTCCATACGAAAATTAGAGTAAACATCACCTAGCTTAGAAAGGACGAGATGATAATGGCTGAATTATCAGCTCATATATATAATCTAGAGCCCTAATCAACATCCGCATAGAATTCATATCTCCATGAAATATTTAGAACTAATATTTCTTGCTAAAGGCAAAACTATAGATTGCATGCATGGTGGTCGTAAGAAAGCAATACAAAATCAGCAGCATGCAAGACTTTGTATGACTACTATATATCCCCCAGTTAATTAATATGCCCAACAACTGTTAATATCACCTTTTCAGTAACTACTATAGCTAACTCGCCACCCAGCTAAGCATTCCAGGCTGAGAACAGAGGCATCCCATGGCAAACCGTCACATTGTCAGCCTTCTCCACCATCTCAGACTCCGGTGTTGGCAAAACCCAGCTGTTGCCCCCCACAGACTGGCCGTAGTCGCCATCTTTTTCGGCATTGGCAACAAGCGAGCCCTCCGAAAGGTAGTACATATTACGGCTGCCATACAGGTCATGTGTTGTGTCAATGCCTGCCACACCATCTTCTCCATAGCCATGGATGCCCTGACCTTGGTCCACCGCTGTCGCAACCGGCATAGCATAGCTGATTCCACCCGGGAGACTATGAAAGCCATTTGTTCCATTGTACCTGAAGGAATACGAGTCTCCCGACCTCGAAGGCGCATCAACAAAATCTGTGACGTCTGGAACATCAGATTGCTGGAAGAAGTTGTGGGTGTAGCCCAAGGAACTAAAATGATGTAGGTTGTGCAGGTTCTGCGCCGCTGTAACCACAGAGCTGTCCTGCTCTTGTTTCAACCATGCCCTCGACGGGCCATTGGCGTACTGCAAGGGGATCGGCTGCATGCTAATTGGTGACCATCCATTGTAACCATAATGCTGTGAACCGTAGTTGCTAACCCCATTGGTGAACTGGGATGATGCCACATTGTTGGCTTCGGTGTTGACATTGATGTCCATGACATTATCAGTATGATCAGAGGAGTCCTTCAATCGCCGGGTGGTTCCCGTGCCGATTGGGAGATTGCTGCTTTCAATGATGCTCTTGACATCGTACCGGCTCATATCAAAGTTTGTCACAGCATTGAGGCCACGGAATTTAATCGCAGCGATATCATATGCCTCTGCAGCTTCCTCTTGGGTGCCTGAAAGAGGTTTGTTAATTAATCTCAGTATCAGCTTTGAAAATGATTTTTAATCATAAGGGTCTGAGTGATGTGAGACATGCGAAGAAATTATGAGAAAAGGTGTTCCAGCAGTTTGCTTTATGCTTTTCATTCTTGCTTCCTTTTTTTAGGACATTTGAGATGATGGATTTGGTTGATGCTTAAAATATTAGGATTGTGACTTACCAAATGTGCCCAAATACAGATCCTTGTTTCCTGCCACCCGTCCTATCCTTGCTTGCCACCTTCCATGCTGATGGTGTCTGTTTCATATATTTGATTGACTATTAGCAAAGCAAAGGCACGTAATATAATATAGAAAATAGCATTGAAGTTCAATGACAGGAGATTCCTAAAAGTTCAATGTCAACACTTGCAATGTAAGATTTGGCGCAACAGTGAAACAAAAAAATGTCAATGAGCACAATTAGAAAATTAACAGATCAAATAAATTGTCCGATTAAAGTTCTATATATCTTAAGACAAATATAACTCTACAGGAAAAATTAGACAGCATTAGGAAGGTAAAAGAAAACAACTCTAATATATAAACATTAGGTACCTTGTAACACCGCGATATATGGAAGCACCACGTGAAAATCCACTGCTTTTTCTGCATAAAATATCTCATGTGAAGCTTAACCAATGTGGAAACCATTATTATGCTACTCTGTATAAAGTTGTAACTGCACATACCTTCTAAGGGATGCAACAAATTCCTGCCTATTCATATGCTTCATATCATCCAATTCTTTTTCATAATTGCTTACCTAATTAACAGAAATGACAATATATCATATACTAATAATTAAATATGCATATATATGATTAAAGGTTGACATGCATTGCATTTTAAGAAAGACATAATTTTTGTACCGGAAAATTCGTCGTCGTTGTAGTGCCCCAGTATTTAAGGGCAGCCAAATCATAAGCCCTAGCAGCTTTTTCTTCCTTATCATATCCGCCTATATTGCATATGCCACTCATTTAACACACACATACTACATGCAAATGAAAAGACCATGTATATATTTGCCTAAACAAACTCAAATACTTACCAAGATATACTGTGGAATTATAGAAAAAAGTCCCAAGTCAACCAATAATGCAACAACAGAAAACAATGTAATTAGTTAAGCAGCAAACTAAAAGCAAATTGTTCATACAAAAATAAGCATATATATGGGGATGTTTACCTTGTCTGCCTTTGCGAGTCTGACCTTCTCTTCTGCAGCTGTTATCCCAAAGATGGGCTTCATACCTTCCTGTCCACCTGTGCCTAATCAACAGAAACAAAAGACAGAAAGTTAGGTTCAAAAAGTTATATTGATTTAACATAAGATCGAGCCGTATATAACTACTATTACTTACTTCTTTCGTCCCAAAAAAACCTCAACCTAGACTTCTAGTATAACAAATCTGGACATACTAGGAGGGGTCACATCCTCATTTAGGTTGAGGTTGTTTAGGTACATAAGGAGTAGCAGATAATATGTGATGTTTAATGCAATGTCCTGGCCAGTTTGATCCATCATAGAACTAAATTGATTAACCAGAAAACTGGAAACATGAAGAAGCTAGTACCACAACTCAACAAGTGACAAGCAACTACTGGTATATATAATGGATTGCACATATACTACTACAGTAATAAGAAAAGCTTTAGCAATATTACTACTCCTAGAAACAATACTACTACTACAGTACAAGTAGGAGTAGGTAACGTATACTACTAGTCAGTTAATTAATCCAGTCAAACACGAGAACAACAGCAGTTCTGGTCTTCTTGAGCCGATAAATATGACATGCATGCAATGATGAGGCTAAAACACAATTTACAAGAAAGACATTAATGGTTCAGTCAAATCAAATGAAGTTGCACAACTCCCGCCGATTAAAACAAAAAAAGGTCCGGGTATTAAATCGTTAATCGTGATAAATAAATATCACCAACTACTAGCAGAGTGGAGTATGAGAAACTTACTACGACAAAGAAGTATGAATAACACTGAGATAAAATCTATTCTGAATAAAATCCAAGCAAGCAACTGAACTTTTGTATAAGGCCGAAAGTCTTCCATTTATGCTCTATATGAATCAACATTGCAATACAGTAGAAATAAGAAAAGCTAGAGCTAAAGAACACTGATTTTGTTTTTCTTTGTGTGTCGAGGTGTGTTGGCTGTGTGCCCCGTCATAGTGCTGTCGTAGTGTAGAGGCC
The DNA here is from genome assembly GCA_008326285.1 of Oryza officinalis. Classification (NCBI taxonomy): domain Eukaryota; kingdom Viridiplantae; phylum Streptophyta; class Magnoliopsida; order Poales; family Poaceae; genus Oryza; species Oryza officinalis. The sequence goes on along the minus strand of BDMV01000011.1, from coordinate 15,226,587 downwards.
AACAGTGTCCTCAGAACATTTCAGCTGAGTTCAATAAAGCTTCCATCATCTTAAAAAAAAAGCTAAAGAACTACGATTTTGTGAAATTCCTGAAATATAATAAGCAGGTAGCTTGCGCATATCTACAGCAATTATATTACTTGCCAGTTGTAAACAAAGGGAAAGATACAAAAGACAAAAAGGAGAAACAAAAAATCTTGTCAGTTGTCACTCCAATCATACTGATAAGAGGAAGTGATGAACAATGAAATAATAGGGCAAAAAAAATACTAACAAGTGTTAATCGAATAACAAATCAAATAAAAAACCCCAGTACGATAAAAAAAATCATATGTTCGCCAAAATTCGTGATAAAATGCCATAGCTAAATCGAGGCGCGTAATAGAAAGAAGTGAAGAACAGGTACTGATCAATATACTGTACACCATATGAGACCTACAAATGAAGATTTTGCGTACTCCAAAATGCAATGAAATGACACAAAAAGCAGAGCGAAAAAATTATAGTAGTACAGAACAAATGCATCCAAAAACTAATCGAAAGAGCAATATAATCCAAGGAATCAATCGACAGAGCAACCAAGGAACACAATCCAAACTAAAGTGCATGCAACCCAAGAAATCACACCAGAAACAGAAGAAAGAAATATGCACAGCAAGATCAAAATACTAGTATAGCACATCGTGAAAACACCAGAAACTACAACTTTGAAACGATTAATCTAATTAAATTTATGAACAGCAAGATCAAAATAGTACTAGTATAGCACATGATGAAAAACCACCTACTTGGTGACACCCCGGTAGATGGACGTCCGCTGCCCGAACGTGTCCATGGCCGCCTTCATCCTCTGCGCCGCGGCGCCGCTCTCGCCGCCGCCGTCGGCCGCCTTCATCCCCATCCCATCCGGCGAAGGGCCGGCCGCCGTCGCGTCCACCGCCGCCGACGCCGACGTCGACACCGCGAGCGCCATCATAGCGTCTCCCCCAACCACCGCGGGCGGCGGCGGCTGGCTGCGTAACCAGTTCTTGATCATGGACAGCCCAACCGAGCTCCCTCCACGGCCATGCCCCGCCCCCGCGGCCGTCTCCTGCTGCACCTCCATGCCGAGGAAGTCCTCCAGCTTCGGCGCCTCCTCCCCGCCGGCGGCCGCCACCGTGCAGCCGCCCTTATTCGCGCTCCCCCACTCTGCATTCGTTGCAGAGAACGCATCAACACAATCAATCAAAATACAGAAAAAAAAAGAAGATCAAAAGGGAAAAGATTTGAGCCACCGTGCATGATGGCTTCTCTTGCCTTGCAGCGGCGGGTGGTGCAGGNGGTGCAGGGCGGGGTCGGCGCCGGCGCCGGAGAAGGAGGAGAAGCCGAGCCAGTTGGTCATGGAGCCCATCTGGGGAAGTATTTCTTCTCTTCTTGGAGGGATGTGTAGTGAGAGAGAGAGAGAGGTGGTTCTTGTCGTCTTTATGGGCAGCAAGCCCTAGATAGACTCTTCCTTTCTAGTCTCAGCAGTAGTACTAGCAGACTAGCAGAGGTAGAGAGAGAGAGAAACTCTGCATTTGTATTGGGGTTATCAACAGAGAGAGAGAGAGAGTAGTAGTACGCGTGTGTGCATATGCATGCGGTATGAACGCGCGCGCACGAGCGGGAGGGTGATTATCACTGATGCCCCGGCGACACGCCGCGCTGCTTCGATTTTAGTAGTTCTTTTAAAAAATTTAACATCGATTTTAGGTTGAAGTGCATGCCATGCAAACGCAGGGCTGGGGCTAGCTTGCTTCACCGGCCAACGCAAACTATGGGTATGTCTTGGAGAGCTTTTAGCAGCGGTATATTATTGAGAAAACCATTTTTTCATATGAGGTATTTATATGTTTTAGGCGGATAAAAATTTTGTCACCTTTGATTTGCCTGCAAAATGAGAAGGGAGTTAGATGGCCGTTCGTCTACGAAAATTTATCTTTTTAGATGAATCACATAAGATATCGCCTAAAAAAACCACCTGGAAAGATACACCATCTTCCAAGGCTACATCTTATGTGGTCCGCCTGAAAAGATTAAATGTTATCCCAGGTAGACTCCTTAAGAGTTTTGCCTACAAAAATCAATCTTTCCAGACGACACCTTAAGTGGTTCGCCTTGGAAAATGGTTCTACATAATCATATTTCTCCCGAGCCCTGCATAGTTCGTATGAAGTTTCTCTCTTCAAAGACAGTAAAATATAAGGGGATGTGTTGAGCTCAAAATATTTGGTGGATTTTCTACAGCGGTTAGATCCATGCATATAATATTCTTTTTACTTTTAGATTATTAGTGATGGATCTATGCATGCAAAATAGTGAAAACACCTTGTTGCATGCAAAATTTTTTTTATTTTTATGATTTTTTATGATATGATTGGTTGATCTATGTATGCTTGATGCATGTTATCCTCTCTTAGCCAAAATATATGTATATTGCTCTTTTCTAGTCACCTAGATCTAGAGTAGAGAGAAAAAATATCTTCCTTTCAAAGAGAGAAAATATGTATTATCCACACTCCCCACATAGTAGGAAAAATTTATGTACAAATTTGTAGATCTGCATCCCCTAGTTATTTATATTTCTCTTTCCCATAGCGAGCAAAGTTTAGTTTGTTTGTAAATATGTATTATTATGTAAATTTAATTTTTTAATATAATTATAAATGAAATATTTTCAGAGTTTTGGACAGACAATGGATGTATCATATGCTGAGATATTTACCGTCATATATGGATGAAGTATCTAAATTTATCGATATTGCTATGGTGTACCCTTACAGCAACAATGCAATGGAGATACATTGTCCATATGCTAACTGTAAAAATGAAAAGGTATGGACAGACGGTTCGAGAGTAAGGGACCACTTGGTGATGCGTGGATTTACAAAGGGTTACACGATATGGACCCATCATGACGAGCAACAAGTGGATGTTGATGACAAATATGATTGGCTAGATGATGATCACATCGAGGCGTCTAATGGTGATAATTGCGGTAATAATATCATTGATTTAGAGGAAATACTACGCCATGCAGAACCTAAGATGCTAATGGGGTCGGCTAGAGGTTTAAATAATTTTGAATCTTTAGAGAAGGCAATGAATGATCTTTTGTACGAAGAGTTAAAGGGTTGTGACAGGGAGTTCTCAACACTGCTTCAACTAATGTGCTTGAAGGCCAGATATGGTTGGTCTAATAGTAGTTTTGATGGCTTACTACAACTTTTGAAAATCATGCTACCAAAGCATAACTCATTACCTTCCAACACATATCAAGCGCAGAAACTAATATGTCCCTTTTCTCTTGGTGTCGAAAAGAATCATGCGTGCGTGAACCACTACATCCTATACTGGAAGGAGTATGCTTTGTTGGCTAAATGCCCAACATGCGGTGCTAGCCAGTACAAATCAGTTAACAACACTTCTCCAGATGTAAGTTTTGAGAAAGAAGAGGCTGACTCATTCGAGGAAAATAAGAAAAAAAATCCTCCAGTTGGTAATGTAGTACCTTCCTGTGAAAGATCGCATTAAACGTTTGTACTCAAACCCCAGAGATGCGGAACTAATGCGCTGGCATCAAGAAGGGCGCAAGAAAGATGGGATGCTCCAACACTCAGCGGATGCTCGTCAGTGGAAAAACTTTGATGCAAAGTATCCAGAATTTGTTAAAGACCCACGAAATATTAGATTTGCTCTGAGTACAGATAGAGTGAATCTATTTCAAGACATGAGCAGCTCACATAGCACTTGGCCAGTGCTTCTGACCATGTATAATCTTTCTACCTGGCTTTGTCAAAAACGAAAATATGTTCTATTCTGTGTCCTCATACAAGGTCGCCAGGAGCCTGTTATTGATATTGATGTATATCTTGAGCCATTGATGGAAGATATGGAAGATTTATGAAAGGCTGGGATGAATGTGTGTGACGGAGCGAGGGGCTCCTCACCGGGAGACCGCGCGGGCCCCCCTTTGTCGGTTCGGCCGGGGGCGCTAAGTGAGGTTCTTCGCCCTCGATCTGAGGAACGTCAGCGAGAGAGGAAACGCACAAGACACGGGCGACGTAGACAGGTTCGGGCCGCTGAGAAGCGTAACACCCTACTCTTGTGTTCTGGTGGATCTGAGGGTCTCCAACAATACAAAGAGAGTTCGATCTCCAGAGCGTATTCGCCGGAGTCCCCCCCTTTCTTTCCTAGGCCTGGGCCTCCTTTTATCTAGCAAGGGGTCACCACATGGGCCTCCAGCTGCCTAAGAAAGAAAACATTCTTTTTACAATCAGGGCTAGTCTACAGCCGGAAGTGACCTCTGACAGGCACGGTACACGCCTCCTGCCCCGCTCGCCAGCTCTCCCGGTGGACGCCCGTTTCAACCTTCATCAAACGGCAAGCGACTTCCTTGCCATGCTTGCNGGGTAGCCGCCCTGCCGACGCCAGGGGGAAGAGGAAGCAGGAGGGTACTCCTCCTCCATCTCGTCCCCGAGGGGGCGGGGCGGTGCGCGCCAGTAGCAGGCGCCCGGAGGGTGCCGTGCCGATGCCGCAGCCCGAGGGGGAGCGAAAGAAGAAACGGCTCCGCAAAATGGGGGAGACCAAGCCATGCCGGGGGAGCCTCATCTCCCCCCCGAGGTGGTCGTTCAGCCGACCTCCCCGCAGGTTCGTCCCCGCGCCCACTGCGGCCGTATTCATACTCTCATCTCCCAAGGCGAGTTTTTACTCACCCGTTTCTTTTTGTCTCTAGTTTTTCTTCTGCCTCAGCGAGATCCCGTCGCGCCCCCCACGCCATTCCAAGTCCGGCCGGTCCGAGGCCGAGGAGACGGCGACTGCGGAGGCCCAGAGGCGCGAGGTTGACCGGCGGGAAGCCGCGGACCGTCTCCGGGAAGCGAAGGAGGCTGCCCAGGAGGCCGCCCGGGTTCGCCAGGCGAAGGAGGCCGCTCGGGAGGAGGCCAGAATCCACCGGGCCGGGGAGACCGCCCGGGAGGCGGAGGCGGCGCGCGCACGCCAGGCGGCCTGCCAAGCCCCCGACCCGACTCCGCCCGAGGCGACGACGACTTCCGAGGCCACCCACGACGAGGCCGCGGGTGCGCTGCTCGGGCCCGACGCCCCGAGCGACGCTCGGAACGAGCCAGCTTCGGGGGACGCCCCCGAGTCCGGCACGCCGATCGGCGGGCCGAGCCGCGCGGCACCCACACCGAGGCGGCTCTCCCCTCTGCCTTCCGCTGCCCCGCTGAGCGCGGAACCCCTCCTGCAGGCCCTGGCCGCTGCGAACAGCACGGTGCTGGACGGGTTAAGTGCCCAGATGGAGACCCTGTAGGCGGAGTGGGCGGAGCTCGACGCGGCGTGGGCGCGCGTCGAGGAGGGGCGGCGCTCGGTGGAGGCCATGGTGGAGGCGGGCCGCAAGGCACACCGCCGGCACGCCTCACAGCTCGAGGCCCGTCGCAGGGACCTGGCGGAGATTGCCAGGGAGGTGGAGGAGGAGCGGGAGACCACCCTCATCGCCACCGCCGTGCTCGACGAGGCGCGGGACGACCTCCGCCTCCAATACGGGAGCCGGGCGGCGGAGCTAGAGGAGAAGCTCGACGCCGCCCGGGGAGTTCTCGACGCTGCCGCTGCCCAGGAACGGCGGGCGGCGGAGAACGAGGCGGCGTCCCGCCAGCGCGAAGAGGCCCTTGAGGCCCACGTCACGGCGCTGGAGGAGCGCACCCGCGCCCTGGACGCGAAGGAGAGCGCCCTGGCGGACCGCGAGGCCGCCGTCGCTGCCCGGGAGGCAACGCTGGCGGCGCACGAGGCCGCCTCCGCCGAAGAGGAGTCCGCACTCCGCCTCCACGAGGACACGCTCACCGAGCGGGAGCGAGCTCTCGAGGAGGCCGAGGCCGCGGCGCAGCGGCTGGCGGACAGCCTGTTCCTCCGCGAGGCGGCACGGAAGGAGCAGGCGCGCCGCAATCTGGAAAGCGCCCACGCCGAGAGGGCCGCGCTGGACCAGCGGGCCGCAGAGCTCGAGGCGCGGGCAAAGGAGCTAGACGCGAGAGCGCACAGCGGCGGGGCGGCCGCGGGCCACGGCGACCTAGCTGCCCGCCTCGCAGCCGCCGAGCACACCGTCGCCGAGCTGCAGGGCGCGCTGGACTCGTCCGCCGGGGAGGTCGAGGCCCTCCGCTTGGCGGGCGAGATAGGGTCCGGCATGCTTCGGGATGCTGTCTCCCGTCTAGACCGCGCCGGGCGGCAGGCGGGCCTCTGGGGCGGGCAGTACGCGAAGTACGCCGCCAACCAGGGGGGCCTCGCCCAGCGCCTCTCGGAGATGGCCGGGGCCCTCGAACGGCTCCCCGAGGAGCTCGAGGAGACGATCAAGTCATCCTCGAGGGACCTCGCCCGGGGGGCGGTGGAGCTCGTACTGGCGAGCTACCAGGCCAGGGACCCTAACTTCTCCCCGTGGGCGGCGCTGGAAGAGTTTCCTCCCGGGACCGAGGACGGCGCGCGCGCACAGGTCCGGGACGCCGCCGACCACATCGTCCACAGCTTCGAGGGGACGGCCCCTCGGCTCGCGTTCGCCCTCGACTCCGACGAGGAGGAGGACGGTGACAACGGTGCGGACGACAGCGACGACGAGGCCGGCGACCCGGGCGCGTCAGAGTGAGCCCCCAGGCCCCCGCCAATCTTAATAATCTTTCCTTCTTCTTCTGAGGCCTTCGAGCCCCCTTCTTGTACAGACTGGTTTAATCTGCAATCAAATAAAGTCGAGATTTCTATGTCAGTTATGTTTGTTGTGCGTATGAGACGAGGATGGTCTGTGCCGCGGTCCTTCTGTGTCTTGGCTTGAACAAGGGCTCGTGCCCAGGTCCCAGCCTCAAACGGCGCGGGTCGGAGCTAGTGCCTGGGGAGATCCGCGTGTCGAGACTGGCCAGACCGGGAGCGCGGTGACCGAGGGTTAGGGGGACCCGATTGTGGGCCTTTGCCGATTCCCCCCCGGAGTTCACCGCGCCCCGGGGCACGGCTCGGTTCTGGGCCCCATTTGGCAGTTTTATCCGGCCCGGGCCACCGAGGGCAGGTCGAGCACGAGCGTAATAATTCAAGCCAAGATTCTTCAAAAGGAAACGACAGCACAGACACAGTCCTCAGGAAATCAAAAGTGCTTTTATTGAAATACGGAAGAGAAAAAAGATAAGTATATGCATGTGGTAGCCCCCGGCCAACCCTGCACGCCCGAGGGGGGTGCGGGGTTGGCCCGAGCCCGAGACATGACACCCGACCCCCATCAGGGGTAGAAGCGACGAAGATGTTCGATGTTCCATGGGTTAGGCAGCTCCATGCCGTCGCCCGTGGCCAACCGAACCGAGCCCGGCCGAGGGACGCCGATCACTCGATACGGACCCTCCCACATTGGTGAGAGTTTGCTCAGTCCAGCACGCGTTTGGACGCGGCGTAGGACGAGGTCGTCGACGCAGAGTGATCGGGCCCGGACGTGGCGCTGATGGTAGCGCCGCAGGCTCTATTGGTAGCGCGCGGCTCGGAGGGCCGCGCGCCGCCTTCGCTCTTCTAGATAATCGAGGTCGTCTCGGCGAAGCTGATCTTGATCAGCCTCGTAATACATGGTGGCCCGAGGGGACCTCAGGGTGAGCTCAGATGGGAGGACCGCCTCCGCGCCGTAGACGAGGAAGAAAGGCGTTTCCCCGGTTGCTCGGCTTGGCGTGGTTCGGTTCGCCCAAGAGCACCGCTGGTAGCTCCTCGATCCACGAGTCGCCGTGCTTCTTGAGGATGTTGAAGGTCTTGGTTTTGAGGCCCTTGAGGATTTTCGCATTGGCGCGCTCCACCCGGCCGTTGCTTCTGGGGTGGGCGGGTGAGGCGAAGCAGAGCTTGATGCCCATGTCTTCGCAGTAGTCGCCGAAGAGCTCACTAGTGAACTGGGTGCCGTTATCCGTAATGATACGGTTAGGCACCCCGAACTGAGCAGTGATGCCCCTGATGAATTTTAGCGCCGAGTGCTTATCGATCTTGATGACCGGATAAGCCTCGGGCCACTTAGTGAACTTGTCGACAGCGACATACAGATACTCGAACCCGCCCGGGGCCCGCCTGAACGGACCCAGGATATCGAGCCCCCAGACAGCAAACGGCCACGAAAGAGGTATGGTCTGCAGGGCCTGGGCCGGCTGATGCGTTTGCTTGGCGTGGAACTGGCACGCCCTGCACCGCCGGACCAGGTCGACCGCATCGTTGAGAGCTGTCGGCCAATAGAAACCCTGGCGAAAGGCCTTGCCAACCAAGGTGCGCGAGGCGGAGTGGGCTCCGCACTCGCCTTCATGGACATCGGCGAGAAGCCCGACGCCTTGTTCCCGAGGAATGCACTTCAAGAGGACTCCGTTAGCCCCGCGCCGATAGAGGGTCCCTTCCACCAGCACGTAGCGCTTGGAGATGCGACGGACGCGTTCATTCCCTTCGCGGTCCTCGGGTAGAGTCTTATCTGTGAGGTATGCCTGGATCTCAGTGATCCAAGCAATCAATCTAGGGAAGCTGGGATCGCTCCCCTCGGGTCCCGAGGCCTGGACTCCGACGGGCCTCGGGGGCCGTTCAGGCGCGTCGGTCTCCCCTAGGGGGTCGGGTCGCGCCGACGGCTGGGCAAGCCTTTCTTCAAAGGCGCCCGGTGGGGTCTGGGCTCGCGAGGAAGCGAGCCTTGAGAGTTCGTCGGCGACCGCGTTATCCCGCTTGGGCACGTGCCGAAGCTCTATCCCGTCGAAATGGCGCTCCATACGCCGCACCTCGCGGACGTAGGCGTCCATCTGCGGGTCAGAGCACCGGTACTCCTTACAGACCTGGTTAACGACCAACTGGGAGTCGCCTAACACCAGGAGGCGGTGGATCCCCAGTCCAGCCGCCACTCTGAGTCCCGCAAGGAGTCCCTCGTACTCTGCCATATTGTTGGTCGCCCGAAAGTCGAGGCGGACCAGATATCTGAGGACGTCTCCGCTCAGCGAGGTCAAAGCGACCCCCGCACCGGCGCCCTGAAGAGACAGGGAGCCGTCAAACTGCATCACCCAGTAGGTGGTGTGAGGCAGCTGCGAGGGGCCCGGCCTGGCCTCGGGGGTGGAGACGGGCTCGGGAGCCGGGGTCCACTCCGCTACAAAGTCGGCGAGGGCCTGGCTCTTGATCGTGTGGCGTGGTTCAAAGCGCAAATCGAATTCAGAGAGTTCAATTGTCCATCTCACCACCCGTCCAGTACCCTCTCGGTTATGCAAGATTTGGCCGAGGGGGTAAGACGTAACCACCGTGACCCGATGCGCCTGGAAATAATGGCGCAACTTCCTCGAAGCCATCAGAATAGCGTAAAGCATCTTCTGGGCCTGAGGGTATCGGGTCTTGGCGTCCCAGAGGGCCTCGCTAACGAAGTAGACGGGCCGCTGCACCTTTCGGCGGGGCCTGTCCTCTTCGCTAGGGGCCGCGTCTCCAGGGCGCTCTTCGTCCGAGAGGCCATGCGGGGCGCACTCGGCTTCTGTGCCGACGACCTCGGGGTCAGAGGGCGACAGGCGTGGCCTTCCAGCAGTGTCCCCGGGGCCATCCTGGGGGTCGGGGGCGCCTGGCACCGTCGGACAAGCAGGCGGAGGGCCAGCTCCGGCCGTCGGGGGCCTTAGGCCGCCGTTCGGCTCGGGGGCCTCTCCTCCCTGCTCTCTCCCGGGTCGAGTCGACACAGGGTGGGGGCGCGCGGAGTGAGGGTTGTCCTCATCGCGCTCCACGACCAACGCCGCGCTGACTACCTGCGGGGTTGCCGCCAGGTAGAGTAGCAATGGCTCATCTGGCTCCGGGGCGACCAGGACTGGGGGAGAACTGAGGTACGCCTTCAACTGAGTGAGGGCCCGCTCAGCCTCCTCCGTCCAGGTAAACGGCCCGGAGCGTTTGAGGAGCTTAAATAGGGGTAGCGCCTTCTCTCCCAGCCTCGATATGAATCGACTTAAGGCGGTCATGCAGCCGGTGACGCACTGCATGTCCCTAAGCTTGCTGGGGGGGCACATCCACTCTATAGCTCGTATCTTCTCGGGGTTGGCCTCGATGCCTCGGGCAGAGATCAAGAACCCGAGAAGCTTGCCCGCAGGCACGCCGAACACGCACTTATCGGGGTTCAGCTTTATGCGGGCGGAGCGGAGACTTTCGAAAGTTTCCGCTAAATCCGAGAGCAAGGTCTCTTGGTTGCGTGTCTTCACAACCAAGTCATCGACATAGGCCTCAACATTGCGTCCTATCTGGCTACCCAAAGAAATTCGAGTAGTACGTTGAAAAGTAAGACCTGCATTCTTTAACCCGAAAGGCATTGTCGTATAACAATAAGTTCCTATGGGGGTAATGAATGCAGTTTTCTCCTCATCCTCCCTAGCCATGCGAATCTGATGATAACCAGAGTATGCATCTAGAAAACACAAAAGGTCGCACCCCGCGGTGGAGTCGACAATCTGATCTATGCGTGGCAGGGGATAAGGGTCCTTAGGACATGCCTTGTTGAGGTCGGTTTAGTCGATGCACCTCCGAAGCTTGTCGTTCGCCTTGGGGACGACGACCGGGTTCGCAAGCCACTCCGGATGGATGACCTCACGGATGAATCCGGCCTCCAGAAGCCGCGCCACCTCCTCGCGGATGAAGGCTTGGCGTTCCGGGGCCTGCCGCCGCACTTTCTGCCGGACCGGCCTTGCGCCCGGCCGCACGACGAGACGGTGCTCAATCACCTCCCTGGGGACCCCGGGCATGTCCACCGGTCTCCAGGCGAAGATGTCGGCGTTTGCCCGCAGGAAGGAGACGAGCGCGTCTTCCTATTTGTCGTCCAGAAGACCACCGATTCGTGTGGTCTTGGACGGGCCGTCGCCCAGGGCAACCTCCTTGACCGGGACCTCGTCGCATGTGACCATCCGCTGCCTCGGGGCGGCCGGGACGGAGGTGCTGAGCCTCTCGTCGCCACCCGCGGGCTTGGACGCCGCGGCGAGGTGGTCCGCGCGCTGCTCCATACAAGCAAGCGCGACTTTGAGGTCGCCATGGACGGTGATGGGGCCACCGGGGCTCGGCATCTTCATCTGGAGATAGGCGTAGTGGACCGCCCCCATGAACTTCACCAACGCGGGCCTCCCCAGGACCGCGTTGTAGGGCAGACTGAGGTCCGCCACATCAAAGTCCACCCGCTCCGTGCGGAAGTTGGCGGAACCACCGAAGGTGACCGGGAGGTCAATATGACCCAGCGGCCAGGTGTGCCCTGGCGTCACGCCGATGATCGGCTGGGACGGCCGGAGCACCATCCCCGGAGCCTTGATGGCATCAAAGGCTGCGGGGGAAAGGATGTTGAGGGCTGCGCCCCCGTCTACGAGGACACGCCCCAACTTCACATTGTAGACGGTGGGGGAAACCACCACCGCGATCTGTCCTCCCCGGGTGACGCACGGCGGGTGGTCGGTCTGGTCGAAGGTGAGGGCAACCTCCGACCACCGCGCCCGCCGCGTCGCCTCATGGGTAGGGGCCGCGGCCAGAAGCTCGCGCTTCATGGCCTTGAGGCTCCGGCGAGAAGCGTGAGCGCACGCTCCCCCATCGACGGTGGCGACGGTGGCCTCAGGCTCCTGAAAGTCCAGGTCATCGTCGCCATCGTCGATGTCCTCGGCGGGGGCCTTCTGCTTGGCCTCACCTCGCCGGTTGCCGGCGGGAGCCGCCGGGGCCTTGCCCTCACGGCGCTCCTGCCTCTTCTCCTCCTCCCACTTCCTCGTCCGCTCAGCCAAGCTCTTGACTGCGCGGCAGTCTGCGAGGTCGTGGAGGGAGGTGTTGTGCATGGTGCACCATCTGCCGGTCGGGCGCTCCCTGCTGGGAGCGCCGGCCTCCTTCTTTTTGTCGCTCGCAGGCCTCCCCTTTCGGGGGGCCCGCGAAGCGCCCTCGACGGCGAGGACATGTCCCTCGTCGTCGGAACGGGCCGACCTCTACTTCTTCCTCCTATCCCGTCGCCCAGATCGAGCGGCGGACCCGGGGGCGGCCGGAGCTGCCACGCCAGAGCCGGAGGAGATCCAGGTCCAGGCCTCCTGCTTGTGAGCCACACGGTCCGCGAGCTCAAAAAGCTGCGCGGTGGTCTGGGGCTCCTTGGAGGCGATCTTCTCGAGCATGCAGTTGTGCCGCACGCCCCCCCTGAACGCGTAGATCACCGCGTGTGTGGGGATGCATGGTATGGTGTTGCGGACTTGACAGAACCGCTGAATGTACGAGCGAAGGGACTCATCGTCCCTCCGCTGTACCGCGTGCAAGTCCGCTTCTTCGCCTGGGCGCGGATATGTGCCCTGAAAGTTCGTAGTGAACTGCTGGCACAATCCTCCCAAGAGTGGACCGATGCGGGCGGCAAGTTCATTAGCCAACCCCGCGCCTGACCCTTCAGGGCCATGGGGAAGAAATTCGCCATGACCCTGTCGTCACCCCCCGCGGCCTCGATCCCGGTCGTGTAGATCTGGAGAAACTCGGCGGGGTTGACGCTTCCGTCGTATTTTTCGGTGATAGTGGGCCGGAACCTTGGGGGCCAACGGACATTCCGAAGGCTCGCCACAAAGGCTCGACAGCCAGCACCGCCGACCCGGGACACGGGGGGCCGGCCCCCGTGACCGGACCGAAGTGGCACTCTGGACGAGGAAGCGCCCTCCGTTACGTGGGCGGCGCGACGAGCGTCGCGCCGGCGCTCGATATTGAGCCGGGCATCCGGCCCCCCACGCACATCTTCTTGGGTCGGTGGCGTTGACGAGGGAACGGCGGACGAACGGCGTGTATCGGCCATCGTTCGCCGTGCCCTCCGCCTCGACGATATGGAGCCGGCGGCGGCAGCGCTAGAGGTCCCAGCGGCGGAGGACCGCCCGCCGACGTCTAGGCGCTGTTGCGCCGTCATGACCAAGTTAGCCACGTCATCTAGCCAACGCCGGGCTGGAGTTTCTGGATCGGGGACAACGGGCGGGTGACGCAGGAGCGCGCCCGCGGCCTGCAGCGCGCCCTGGGGCGTGCCGCCGTCGCCGTAGATGAGGCGGCGACGCGCCCCGCCTCGCCGTCCTCCCCCGTCGCCCGCGAGCAGCGAGGTCGCGGATCCTTTGACCTCCTCGAGCGCTTTCCCCCGCCCAAGACTTTGGCGAGAGGGGGACGGCGGGGTACGAGCCCGACGGCGTGGGTTCTGCTCCCCGTCATCACCGCTAGCGCTCGGAGAGAGGCTGTGCGCCACTGCCCGTTCGGCCATAGGGCTGACCGGGCGAAGCTTGGCACACACGAAAGAGGATGAGGGCTTAGAAAGACACGCGCGCCCCCTACCTGGCGCGCCAGATGACGGAGCGAGGGGCTCCTCACTGGGAGACCGCGCGGGCCCCCCTTTGCCGGTTCGGCCGGGGGCGCTAAGTGAGGTTCTTCGCCCTCGATCTGAGGAACGTCAGCGAGAGAGGAAACGCACAAGACACGGGCGACGTAGACAGGTTCGGGCCGCTGAGAAGCGTAACACCCTACTCCTGTGTTCTGGTGGATCTGAGGGTCTCCAACAATACAAAGAGAGTTCGATCTCCAGAGCGTATTCGCCGGAGTCCCCCCCTTTCTTTCCTAGGCCTGGGCCTCCTTTTATCTGGCAAGGGGTCACCACATGGGCCTCCAGCTGCCTAAGAAAGAAAACATTCTTTTTACAATCAGGGCTAGTCTACAGCCGGAAGTGACCTCTGACAGGCACGGTACACGCCTCCTGCCCCGCTCGCCAGCTCTCCCGGTGGACGCCCGTTTCAACCTTCATCAAACGGCAAGCGACTTCCTTGCCATGCTTGCACTGAAGTCTGGAATGGATCTGACCGGGACTGACATACCAACTCCAGGAGTTAGCACGCCGGCTCCGGCTAGGGACGAGAGCCAGGAGGCTCTCATCATTCTGACGGGATGGGGCAAGGCGTGCCACAGGCCGCCTGTCGCCACCTAACCCGCGATCTAACCGGTCTGTGACCGGTCACACACCGCGACCGGTCACGGACCGGATAAGCGTGCGCTGCGCCGCATTAAATGCGGCGTGGCGCGCTCGTCTAATCCGCTATAAATGCGGTTAGGTGAGCCCTGCTGTGCTCACCTAACCCACACACGTGGCGCCAAAATCACAGGGGGTCGGGGCGCCCCAGCCCTCGGGGCCGAAACGGGAGCGGCCCGACCCCTCGGGGAGACAGAGGGAGGGGTGGCCACGTCACCCTCGGGCCCGACCCCCCTGAGGGGTCGGGCCACGTGGGTGACCGCGGCTACTCAAGCCTCTAGTCACGATACCCTCGGTCCCATGTCACCGACAGTAGCCCCCGGCGTTACGCCAGGGCGACCGCCCCCCTCGGGGGAAGCGCTCGGGCGTGACGCCACTCCTTAGGCGGGTGACAGGTGAGACCGGTCCCTACAGGTGGGATGAGTATTTAAGACAATACTTCACAGTGAAGGCCATCATTTTCGTTACCATTAACGATTACCCCGCCATGTTTTCAATGTTCAGGCAGATTAAAGAGAAAACAGGATGTGTGATCTATTTAAATGGAACCTACTACAGATACCTCTCAGGTTCCAACAAGTTTGTTTACATGCGGCACCGGTGTTTCTTACGCAGAGATCATAAATACCGCAAGATGACGTCTGAATTCGATGGTACCGAAGAGAATGATCCTTCACCAAAAAACAAAAGTAGGGAGGAAATATGTGCGGAGACAGAGAAAATCCAATGCGTGTTCGGGAAAGGGCCGAAAAAATGTGCCAAGGGAACAAAGCGTAAGAAACTAGATGATAAATCCCCTCCCTCATTCAAGAAGCACTCAATTTTATTTAAGTACCTGCCATACTGGAAAGATTTGGAGATTCATCATACCATAGATGTCATGCATCTAGAAAAGAATGTGTTCAATAACATCATCGGAACATTGTTGAACTTACCAAATAAGATGAAGGATGCCATAGATGTCATGCATCTACAAATTCTTGCTTTAATCTAATAAGCCAATGAATTATACTCCCTTGATCGCAAAATATAAGACGCAACTATCAGTCTACCTAATGCATTGACCAAAAAAGAATTATTATTACCTCCTCATTTAGATCACTCCAACAAATACAATGCATATATCCAATAGGATTTGAGATCTTGAAGGTGGAGTATTTGAAAAAACAAGAGTAAAATACATGGTAGGTCATTCAACTTGTTTAGGTGTGTTATATAGGTCACTCTACTTTTAAAATATACATTTGAGTCATTAATGTGAGTTAAGTAAGTCATTTTAGCTATCTAACTATCCACATGATCACATTTTATATACATACCGTGTCACATAGGATTAAAAAAATTGTCTGGGGCATCCACAGCTGCTGTCTCCTAGGATTTCACCTCCATCGCTGTTTAAGCTTGTTGTCGCCGACGCCTAGGATTTTGCCTCCATCGCTATTTGTATTCATAGCTTGTCACCGCAACTGCCATTGCAAGGTTTGATGGACAAAACAAGAACAACTAAAATGATTTGGTTCCTCTAATTTCGTGTATTTCCAAATACTAGTGTTATGAGAAAGAAAAGAAATACATATGCGACCAAAAGCAATTTTTTCAATTATAGGTGACATGCCATAAACTTGGTAGATGGGTACGATCTAATGTAAGAAATGGAGAAATGAGTATATAGGTGCAACAATTTGGCTAGTACGTGCATTTTGGTTAAAAGATCATCTTGACAAGGATCTACATGCATTATGTATTGCTTTTAGTTGCTTAGTTATAATAATAAAATAATCTATCAACTTGAAACTAAAAATATATGATTATCAAAAGTAAGTGTATGCTACCATAATTTTCAAGCGATTCAACTAGTCAAACATATTCATTGCCTAGGTGACGAACATGGCAAAACACAAAATTGAATCCATGAGCCAACGATCTAGCAGTTATGCTTATAATACAATGATTAATCAAACGTACATAAATTGTTTTTACCAAAACGCACATGATTGTCAAGTTCATATACCAGTCTACTCTTTTTTTCTTGCACTAGATTGTACTCACCTACCAACTTCTTAAACCGTTGGACAATTTACTCTTTTTAATCATAGGTGGCATGCTATGTGTAAAATGTATGCTCATGTGAATAATTAGATGAGCAAATAGCTCACTTAATTCACATTTCACATTAGTGACTTAGATGTGCATTTAAATAGAGTGACCTATATGACATACCTAAATAAGTTAAGTGACCCTCCATGTATTTTACTAAAAAATCAAATTAAAAGAAAAGAGAAGTGCTAGTTAATTGCATGCAAGTATGTACATCTCGTATTATGAAACATTAAAAAAAATAGTTACGCCTTATTCAAAATGGAGTAACTAAGCATATATCCGTTTGACATAAAAGATATGATGGTTCTATTTTTGAAGGAATGGCTCAAATGTTAATGAGAGAAAAAAAAGAAGGTTAGATTGATCTATCAGTTTTTTAAATCAAGTTGACGGAGCGTGAAACTCCTCACCGGGAGACCGCGCGGGCCCCCCTTTGCCGGTTCGGCCAGGGTCGCTAAGTGAGTTTCTTCGCCCTCGATCTAAAGAATGGCAGCGAGAGTGGAAACACGCAAGACGCGGGCGACGTAGACAGGTTCGGGCCGCTGAGAAGCGTAACACCCTACTCCTGTGTTCTGGTGGATCTGAGGGTCTCCAACAATACAAAGGGAATTCTCTCTCTCCAACGTATCGGTCGGAGTCCTCCCTCCCTTTCCTAGGCCTGGGCCTCCTTTTATCTGATCAGGGGTCACCACATGGGCCTCAAGCTGCCTAAGAAAAGAAACATTCTTTTTACAATCAGGGCTAGTCTACAGCCGGAAGTGACTTCTGACAAGCATGGTGCACGCCTTCTGCCCCGCTCGCCAGCTCTCCCGGTGGACGCCCGTTTCAACCTTCATTCAATGGCCGGCGACTTTCTCGCCACGGCTGCGCCGAAATCTGGATTGGATCTGACCGGGGCTGACATACCAACTCCAGGAGTTAGCACGCTGGCTCCGGCTAGGGACGAGAGCCAGGAGGCTCTCATCATTCCGACGGGACGGGGCGAGGCGTGCCATTGGCCGCCTGTCGCCACCTAACCCACGATCTGACCGGTCTGTGACCGGTCACACGCCGCGACCGGTCACAGGCCGGATAAGCGTGCGCTGCGCCGCATTAAATGCGGCGCGGTGCGCTCGCCCGATCCGCTCTAAATGCGGTTAGGTGAGCCCTGTTGTGCTCACCTAACCCGCACACGTGGCGCCAAGATCACGGGGGGTCGGGGCACCCCAGCCCTCGGGGCCGAAACGGGAGCGGCCCGACCCCTCGGGGAGACAGAGGAAGGGGCGGCCACGTCACCCCCGGGCCCGACCCCCCCGAGGGGGTCGGGACACGTGGAGGACCGCGGCTACCCAAGCCTCTAGTCATGACACCCCCGGTCCCATGTCACCGACACAAGTCAACTCAGATCTCATGAGAATATTTCTTACGAGGAACAATCTTAACCCATCTGTCCTTAAACCAAACATCCATTTTAACCCAACCCGATTCATCCTCACTCTTGAACCGAACACATGCTAAGAATACTAGTTATTTCTCTTAACTATTTATTTTTGTTCTTTGAAAATTGTTGTTGGAAACAAAGGAGGAGTAGTTGGGACGGGTGGAGAGGAGTAGCTCAGTAAAATTGCGAAGACGAAATTGAATTGGGCCACCGCGTGCGCAGCCGCGAGGCCGTTGATACGCCGGCCGAAGCGGCGCCGGCGGCGGCCAAATGCTCCCTAGCCTCGCTGAATGTGGGGCCCACTCCTCCGGATAGACGACTGACGGCTATCCAGAATCAATCGATTGACTGGTCTGGTCTGGCCACCATGCGTCGCAACTCGCAAACAGTAGTACGTGTTTAGTTCTGCGCAACCGATCAGTCAAGAATGCACAATGTGAGTACTCCTTTCCTCCTAAAATAATAAAAATTAATTTGATCTATATCAATGTAGATTTATCCATTTTAAAAAAATATCATTATAATTCGTCTAATTAAAACGATATCACTACAACACTATCAAAATTCGATCCATGTCTTATTGTACATCTGATATCTGTTTTGAAATTTTTTTTTATCTATCGTAGTATTTTTGTTTGGATCAAAACGGCCCGTCTATGTTTTATTACCTCCGTCTGAGAATTTAAATGTTTTGAGGTAGGCACAAATATTAAGAAAATATATAGAGATGATTGAAGAAGAGTTTGTGATTGGTAGAGAGGAGAAAGTAGGTGAAGAAAATGATGGTGATTGGTTGAGAGGACAGAGTACGTGAAAAAATAGTTTTATTTTGGGACAAGTTACTGTGTTAAAAACAGCTATATTTTGAAACAGAGATGGTAGATGATTAGATCCATATGTGCATATGCTTCATTTCAGATAAAAAAAAATCCCAAATTGAAATCGTTGCTGTTGGCCAGGTGTGGGTCCAATACAAGTTTAAGGGCACTCAGATATATACCATTGTTTTTGAAATAAAAAATAGATATATACATCATATAATACGTATTTCTTAGAAAAAACCAAAAAAGAGTCTGTATTCGCCCCAAAAGCAAATAAACACATATCATAAAATATACAATTCTTGAACTATATATTAATCAAGTGAAATATTTTATTATTAATTTTAATGGGTTATAGCCGTAAACTATTTTGAGAGTATTGGGGTATGTTGGAGCAAGGATCTACACGAAACGACATCAAGAACATAAAAGATAAGGATTATACTGGTTCAGACCCCTCGTAAGGTAATAACCATAATCCAGTTTATATGGAATTATGATGAGAACCACAGAAATTACCATAGAGAACAACAGAAAATATCGAGTATAGACGAGATCCCTGTCGAGAACAGCTCGACGAGATCCAACCGACGAGTTGCCTTCGAAGTCCTCCGGATTGCTTCTGATGTGGCAGTGGCTTGCGCTATGATTCAATGATCCCATACCCTTAAGGGGCCTTGTATTTGTACCATAGACTACCTTGGTTTACAAGTAAAACTCGAAGAGTATTTCTAGCATACGAGATCATAGAGTTTATATCTTTTTTGAATAGGACTCTAACACCTTCTATTCAGAAGACGATTTCCTTGCATATTGGCCAAATTTCATAATATTAAGATAACCTTCCCATATACTTAAGGGTATGTCATATCCGTATATTTCATGATCCTAAGAATATGAGGCATGCCTTATCCGTAACCCTAACAGTAGCCCCCCGACTTCAAATCAAATGAACTTATAGTGTTTTTGAGCCAAAGTCTTTGAAAAAATGATGTCGTGCTCACCTGACCATTCCCGAGACATCAAGAAGGTAGAGAGCATGCGACAACACCATCGAAGAGCAATGGTCCACTGTGAATTTAAATTAAAGTCTAAAAAACTGCCATAAACAAACCGAGAAAATCACGGCAGCAATTTCTTTTTTTCCTCAAAATACGAACCGTCGGATGTGACCTATAAATTCCAGTCCTGAGATTCATTTGGGTTCCATTTGCACAAGTGTTTTCCATCCCCTGCGCTCCCTAACTCTCGCATCCTCCGCCAGCTGAAGAACCCTAAACCCACCTTTCTTTTTCATCCTCAAGCCAATCCCATGGATTTGGGAAAATCCAACGTCGACACAGAGTTTGATGAAAAAACTACAAGTCGAAGTATCCCTCGATGGGAGGAAAATCCTGAATCGCTCGGAAGGAGGTACTAGTCCTAACCCCGCATTAGGGCAAGTAGTTTGTCTTGAAGATTTTGTACCATGCGGTTTTTTGCCTCCTCCTTCCGAATTTCTTCTTCTGCTCTTGGACTTCTATGGCCTCCATCTTCTCCACCTCAACCCAAACTTTATTGTTTTTCTTAGTATCTTCACGCATCTTTGCGAGGCGTACCTTGAGGTACTGTTCTTTCTAGATTTGTTTAGATATCTGTATAAGCTTAGATGGATGGAGGCTCGTAGAATCTCCGGTTGCATCGGCTTCCGCCTCCGAGATGGAATGAAGGTGGAGTACACCCTCTTCAACTACCATGCCTCGCGAGGATCATGGAGGTCGAAATGGTTCTACCTCTATGTGGAAGACTGCCCCGCCAGCCTCACTGTCCTGAACGAGAAGTCTAAGCACACTCCTTTGTGGACATCGAGACCTTCCTTGACCCCTTCTCTCAAAATATTCTGGTTCCCGAGGATCGTGATTGTACCTTTTGGACCTGGCATCTTGAGAATTGGGTACACATAGTGGGACGCCGCCATGAACTTCACGAGTGCAGTCCTTTCAAGGATAGCATTGTAAGTAGTGTCAAACTCCGCTACGTCGAGAGTGATCTGCTCTGTATGGAAGTTGTTGCCCTGGCCGAACATCACTGCTAGCATAATCTTCCCCAACGGTTTTGACGAAGATTCCAGAGTGATCCTATTAAAGGGCTGTTCGGAAGGAATAAGCTCGCTTCTAGGGATACCCATTGCGCCGAGGGTGCTAGCGAAGAGGAGATTGATGGAGCTGCCGCCGTCGATGAGGACCCATGCAACCTTGATATTCCAAATAGTGAGTTCAGCTACTATCGGATACCGGCCTGGTATGATTGTCGTTGTCGGGTGGTCGGCCTCAGAGAACTCGATCTTCTAGTTGGACCACTTCATCTTGGCAGCAACTCCTCGTGAAGTAGAGCAAATTTCGCGTTTTACCTTCTTGTACTCCTTTTAGAGGTGTACATCGTAGAACCGCCGAAGATATGGGCTACATGTTGGTCGAAGTCAGGGAACACGAGTTTGTCATCGGACGAGAGATCATCAGTGCTCCTCTTGATCACGCGAACTCGCTTTCCTTTTTCGAGGGCCAGCTATCTCGTCAATGATTTTGAAAAACATGGCACTCCTTCAAGGTATGTGTATCGGTCTTATGTATTGGACATCATTGTCGTACTGGTTCATCACCTTGAAGGGCTGGGCACCTTAGAGGTGGGTTTGCTTGTTCTGCAACAGGCACCTCTGTCTCCGCCTTACACTTCCCCTCTTTTTTGCGATTTTGTTTCTTCTTTTTGATGGACTTCGGTGCATCCTTACTAGCCGATTGCTTCTCCTCAACCACCTTGTCTTTTCCATCATTCCTCCTGAGGGTGTCATCTGCGTGAGCACATCTGTCGATGATCTCGAACAACTTCATGGCAGAAGTGATTCGCTTTGTCGCCAACTCTTGGATGGTGTACTGATCTCGGACGCCTGACTTGAACACGCGTATGATAGAAGCATCAATGATCTCGGGGATCATATTTCGGCATTCGTTAAAACGCCGTGTATAGTCCCTTAAGGATTCACCCGGGTTCTGCCTAAGGGCGTGTAGATCGTCCTCGACCGTATGCCGCTTGTATGTTCCTTGAAAGTTGGTGACAAATTGCATCCATAGGTCTTCCTAGGAAGAAATCGAGTGAGGTAGAAGGTGCACCCATGACCGAGTAGATTCTTTCAACGCTGCAGGCAAGTAGTTTGCCAAGGCGTTGTCGTCTGCGCCAGCCGCGTAGAGAACTATAGAGTAGATGTGCAGGAACTCCTCTGGATCAATACCGCCGTCATACTTTTCTACCGCAGCAGGACGTAACTTGTTTGGCCATCGCACCTCTCATAGAGCAGCTGTGAACGCCCGACATCCACCTCTCGATATAAAAGGGTGGACGACGTCCTTGCGGCCTACGAGAACCGCCTCCAGCTGACGACGATGACGACAAAGGATCGTCGTAATCAGGGATGCGGCCCCTTAACCTATGGCCCCGTCCTCAGTTTCTCCTAGATTTTGGGGATTGCGAGATTCATCGTTGTTGATTGTCATCACGGTGTTGTCGACCTTGGTCATTGTTGCTCTGTTGACTTTGGCGATCTCGACGATCTTGATTATTGTTGCAATCTTCTTGGTTGTCATTGTTGTCCCGCCCTCTGTTTCCTCCGAGAAGTGCGCGAGGTTGGCGGTGATCGACATCGTCCCGATCTCGTCACTCCCGCCTACGCCCATTCAAGTGATTGCGAAGGTTGCGGTCATCTTGATAAGGAGAGGGTTGATGGGACTGCCTTCTTGGTGATGCGTTCCAAGGATTGCGGCCCGGATCTCGACTGGGGTATGGATTGGGAGCGTCCTCGGCAGTATCGTTCTCCGGTACTCGGTCTCCAGCGTGTTGATGAGGATCTTGAGAAGGACCTTGGGATTTTGATCCAGCTACGGCCAAGAAGGCAGAGTTCAGGTTGCCTACCGTCGACTGTATCCGTCTGACCCAGTCATCTGCTTTCGGGAAGGTCACTGGGTCGAATGGAGTTTGCTTCAGTAACGAGTTGAGCACGGTGAAGTATTCGATAGTAGTTCGAACCGGCTCGACGGGTTGACGTGATGCAACAGGAGCAGGCAGTTCTTCTCCCGAGCGAACCTCACCCTTTTCGTGTACGTCTTCGACGACCCCTTCGATCACGTTCACTTCACGTGGGGAGTTGGATCCTAAAGATTTCAAGCTGTGAAGGATGGAGGGTTCGCAAGGATCAATGTCAATGAATCCGACCAGGCGATCTGGAGTTCCCATCTTGCTATCATCCATCGATGCATCTCGAGGTTGATCTCGATGTTGGTGGATCGGATAGCAGAGGATGCGGATCATGGATCCGGTGACCTTCAAAAAGATCTTGTAGTCGGTAAGGGGATGACTTTTCGATTTGTGGATTGGGCATCACTCCTTGTACAGAGATATGTGCTGGATATTTCAATCTTTGCAAGCATCGAGTTCAGCCTTCACTTGAAGTATTACCCGACATTCGACCAGAGAGTGTTGGGACATCTTGTAGATCGAACACCAGGTGTGGTGGTTTGGTGAAGACTTCCTTGTCGGCATCTGACCCTTAACAGATGTTTGGGGCTTGGCCGCTTTAGGAGTTCTTCGAGGAGCTAAAGTCGTCGACGTCCTCTTTTTTGACTGGACAGGAGGAGCAGCTGACGAAGGATTGTTTTCCGTCATCCTTGCGGCCTTGTTCTCGATCCCAACTGGTATTGAGGAAGGTGGGATTGAGTTGCAACAAAGACGGGAAAAACGATGGACCCGACTTGAGTCCAAACGAACACCGGCTAGGTAGGATCTCCCAGGCTAGAACAAATATAGACATTGTTGTCGGAAGACCTTGAGCTTGAAGCCATCTCGGCGAAACCTTGAGCACTAAGTCTTCCTACCTAGCGTGCCACTGTCGACGGGTTATATCCATAGACCGTATTCTGAGGGTATTGGGGCACGTTGGAGCAAGGATCTACACGAAACGACATCAAGCACATAAAAGACAAGGATTATACTGGTTCAGGCCCCTCATAAGGTAATAGCCCTAATTCAGTTTGTATGAGATTATGACGATAACCACAAAGATTACAATAGAGAACAACAGAAAGTATCGAGTACCGACGAGATCCCTATTGAAAATGGCTCGATGAGATCCAACCGGCGAGTTGTCTTCGAAGTCCTCCGGATTGTTTCTGCTGTGGTAGTGGTTTGCGTTATGATTCGATGATCCTGTACCTCCTGAGAGGCCTTGTATTTATACCATGACTGTCTTGGCTTCCAAGTAGAACTCGAAAAGTATTTCTGACATATGAGATCACAGAGTTTATATCTTCTCCAAATAGGACTCTAACACCTTTTACTCGGGAGACAATTTCCCTGTGTATTGGCCAAATTTCATAATATTAAGGTAACCTCCCCATATACTTAAAGATATGTCATATCCGTATACTTCATGACCTCAAAGACAGAAGGTATGTCTTATTCATAATCCTAACAATTAATACTTAAAAAGTTTATGTATAAAGTATATAATATAAATAGCCAGTGCAAATGCTCGGTTTACTGACTAGGCAGTGATCTAAATGGGACAATAATGGACACATGACGTGCAATTAATTTTACTTGCAAATTAAAACTGAGATAAATTTATTTTTAAATTTATAATAATTAATACTTAATTAGTCATATCATAGTCACTCGTTTCAAAATAAAATAACTTCAGACTATAAACCTAGACATAAGTTCGCATCATTGTCTTAAGCTCTTTAAAGTGACTATGTTTATCCATGGAACATTTATTTGAGCCGCCCGTTTTAGCCAAATTACTATAAAAGAGGAAAGGTGTAACTTTTTAAAAGTCGAATGAGATATATTTAAATATGCTGAAATATTTAGAGCCCTAAATAATTTTGGGCTCTGTTCCATTGCCATCTCTATAGAATTGCTTGGCTGGCTACTCCGTACAAGAGAAGGTTTTACTGGTCATAACACATACTTTTTCATCCGTTCCAAATTATAATGGTTATTTTTTTTACACGGTTTTCACCGACATACTTTGACCAATAATTTATTTATAATTTATTTTATGTTATGTTCTCAACGAATATGAAATTAGCATCATATAAAAGTACTTCAAAATATGAATATAATGATATAGTCTCTTCATTCCATTTTGATCATCCTCTAAAATTTTTGAGGTCTTCTCAAAATAATTGTCATCTAACAAGTGTCTATTCGTTTATTTGTACAAAGAGGGAATGTATATCATCGAATGTGTTCCATGCAACCAACCAAGATTAATTTCTATTGATGTAATGTCATGTAATATTTAAAATATGAGCAATCCACGGGACACGAAGCGATGGATCACCTTAACCAATGAAGATTAATTTAAAAATAATGAATATTTTAATGTTCTTAGTTTTGGTGTCCTTTGCTTAGAGATGATTGAACTAGAACGGACGGAGTAACATGACTAGTACTTAACATAGATATGATTAGTATGATCATTAGTGAAAATCTATCGAGTTTGATTTTTAAAAAGGAAGACGCCCTGTAATTTAGGACGGAGAGAGTACTTCCTCCATTTCAATTTGATCATCTCTTAAGCAAATAACACAAATACCAAAAGCATCAAAATGTACATTATTCTGAGATTAATTCTAAACGATCAAGTGCACCGTTGCTTCGTGTCTAATAAAAATTAATTCATATTTTAAATGTTGCATGTGTTGAACCATAGAAACTAATCTTGATTGGTTACATGCATGTATTCCACGATACACACTTAATTTTTACACAAATAAGCAAAAACAATTTATTAGATGATGATCATTTTGATAAAATTTTAAAAAATTAGGTGATGATTAAATTAGGATGGAGCAAGTATTTTCACTCCGGTTTGTGCATGCGCTGCTTGATGCAACTTGCAAGGAAGTTTGACCGTCAGGTAAACAATCAGGCAGCAGAGACGCGGTGAAAGTGAATCACATTACACACGCAGGGCCGACCAGTCGCCCAGGAATCAATCCCTCCCACGCTCTCTCGATTTACCTACAACCCTGCTTCTCGTGTTTCCACTTGCTCCTGCCACCCCACAGTAATAAAAAAATCAATGTTTTATTTTTTTCGTCTTAAAATAATTTATTTTTTATTTTTCATATATATCAATAAAAAAAAATATTCTTACTTTATCAAATTCTAATACAATTATTTTTTATTTTATTTTTTCTCAGTACAACTATTTCTTACTTTTACAAACTTCAATATAAGAATTACTTTAAAAATAAATTTATTTTAAGACTTACTTCGGTAATCTAAGTCGTCTTTAACTCCAACCACTTGGTAAAAAGAGGAGCAGACGTGTTTCTCACTTTCTCTTGGCAGTGAATATTTGGCGCTTCATCCACCGCTCCCCTCCGGTCGGCAAGCTCTACAAAGCTTCGGATCCGCTAGCGTTTGGTTGGGCAACCTGATTGGATGAGAAATGTCAAACAGATCATAAGGAACTTCCTCCGTTACATAATAAAGTTTGTTTTTAAGATCGTTTCATTTATCTTAAAATAAGATTAATTTTAAAGTAACCATTACATTAGAATCAATGAAAATAGAGAATAATTGTATTAAAAGTAAATAAAATAAGAAATAGTTACATTAAAATTTGATAAAGTAAGGATATTTTAGTTTTTTTATTGATACCTATGATATAGGTGAAATATAAACTTGGAGGTAATATGTGTATACGCACGGTATTAGCCTCATAACCTGACAATTGAGAATCAGAATGAACTAATACGGATAAAGATAAGCATAAGCCAGAGTCGTACGAATAAACATAAGTCATATGATGAGTCATGAAGATAAACATTGAAATGATGAGGCTGCGCATCACAACTGAAGAAGCAGATCGATCCCACAACAAAACCGTCGTGGCCGCTGTCATGTGAGTCAAAATCACACTTCCACGGATCAAACCCAACACAACCCCATGCTCTGTCCACAAACCTTCAGCTTCGCCATGGCTGTCATCCACCACCAGCCAAAGTGCCAAACACAGTACAACATGGCTACTGGATTTCAGCACGACTCCAGGAAGTGAGGAAACCAGACACCCGGCAGCAGGGCATAACAATGTTGTATTGAGTCCTTATTGTCTCATTTATACACCAGATACAGTTGCAGACCTATGAGAAACTATTACAAGTACAACAATGCCCAGGATAAATTACCATGCACCCTCCAACTCTGAAACTGAATCTCACACTCCCAAATGGGGCAATTGGATTCCAATATGCAACCGAGGAGCATTATGTACCGGACTGGATCAGCTTTGGTGTCACCGTTCCTTGGGCAGTGAAGATGGTGGTTCGGTTTTACAGCCTTCTGGCGAAGAATAGAGCTGCTCCTTGATGCAGCTAACAAGGCCTGAAGTTTCGTTAGGCTCGATGGAGCGCCTTCTCAAACTCTGTGATTTTGGTTCATAAACCAGGATGAAGAATACCAGTAGATGTTATTTTTCTTTGAGGCGATCAGAACACTGTTTGTGGCAAAAATACAAGTGTTCTACACATCAAATCTTATTACCTCTGTAGGCCACAACTTGTCGCCAGATCTTCGAGGAATTATGTGGAAATGGGTCTGCAATAATAGCACAAAACATGGCAAGGATTACTACAAATTCATATAAGTTCATGAGATGCACTTCTTGTAAGTATCTGAATCCACCTTTAAGAGATCACCATCTGCTTTGTAAATGTATGCAACTTACATGTCTCAGAAATGAACCCTTTTTTTATATATATAAAAAGTGAACCAGAAAACTAGTTACAATTTTAGAGTTAACACTAAACTCCATATCAAATTGCATTCAAGTGTACAAGGAACCATTGGTTGATCATGTTACACTCATGTGATAATTCAAATTTTATAAGGAGGGTGTGTACAACATACTCCCAAAGAAGTGCACCCTACGCACAATATTGATGGACTATTTGTTAAGTTCATGTTATTGCTCACATGGAAAATAACTTGTCCTGCAGCTGCTCCATTATTAACCACCATGTTAAATGAATCTGTAATCCAAGGTAACCAAATCAAAGTAATCTGTCAATATTATAAATTAGATAAAGTGTAGGAGGAATCGTATGAATGTATTCCTGATCTTGATCTATCAACCAAACCAAAGCAGAGATTGAATGAAATAGCTGTGTCATTTAAATATATTGGTAACTGAGAATAAAATTAGGCTTCTCATCAGCTCATATGTCCATCCATTTCTGTTTAACACATATATAAAATACAAAAAAAAAAAACTGAACACACATGCATTTGCTGTTGGGTTGGATTGTGACTTAGTTGGTGGCTACAGGTAGCAAAGATGTAGCCATGTAGGCAAATAAGCAAATGGAAGACAAACTGTCAATATGGACTAATGGGACAAGTAACAGTCTAAAGAATCAAATGTTCCTTCAAAATCCAAGGCTGATTCCAGAAATAAGCCATTTTAGACTTAAGGAAACAACTCAAATGACTTTGTTGCCCTTCATTTATATTGAGTTGAAAAAGACAAGCCATTCATTTGTGACATTTATTTGGTAAGGGCAAACATTGAAGAAAAGATGAAAAAGTGCCTAGAAGTTTCAAAACGACTTGTATTTGGGAAAGTGTTTGAGAAGTTAAAATGGAACCAAAGGGGTAGTACAGTAATTCAAAATTGCTATGTATGATCATATTAGTCCTCAGAGCATAATGAATCCTGGCCAATCTATAGATTCCTACAGAAAAAATAAACAACCATTCGCCTATCTGTGCAAATAGATAGTAAAAGTTGCAGGTGCATTGTAAACAGCAAAAGAATGACCAGAATTCTAGAAAGGCCTGGCAACTCAACAGGGAATAACAGGTAGACTGTAGAAATTTAGTATGAACTTCTAAAAATATTGTTTCTTGTCCAGTGACAAGATAACTCAACTATATTGCACTAAAAACTTGAGTCCAAAAATATCTGACCTAACTGCCGATTTTGCAAATTATTTAGACAGACAACCTTTTCCATGTAATTCATTAAAGCAGCCAAGAATTTTAGTTAACAGGTACTGAAGAAAGAGGATGAAGGGCACAGGGCACATCTTTGGGTTCCACAATGGTAGTGGAAGTGTTCTCCAATTTTTTTGAGAAAATAAAGAAGTGGAGGTATAAGATTGTAATACTGCTAATCTTGAATGAACAGGATGATCCAATAGAGCCTAAAAAAATAATGCAGATCTAATCTATGCACAAGAGATTGGTTATTGAGATTCACAATGCTAAAACGAAAAATAACATTCAGACAAATGCAAAAACCAAAAAAAACATTAAGAAATGCATTTCCGTCTAAATGCAGGATACCTATGGGATAAATAGTGTCACGCTATTATGTCAACAAAAGTACCAATCATTTGTCACAGCAATTAACAAAATATTTTGTGGCAAAGTTTACCTACCACATTGAGTAGCCTTCATAATTGCATTACTAAGAAATGGCACTTTGGAACACATGGCTGCTACTACCTGGCTCAAAAACAAGATAATGACTTGAAATATTTTCAACGATGTTGGGAGTAAATGATTAGCCATGTTTCTTGCAACTATTAGCATGAAATATTTTGTTTGGCAGATGGCCAGATGACGAAAGAACAGGAGGAATTAGTTTGACATGAGACATGGCACACCAATAAGTACTCAACAGTATTCAGATAGCTATATAATATATACTACATATGATTTAAGTACATTTCACACCCATGAACTTTACAAAAATCCCACCTAATCCTGCAATATAAAATTGGGTATCTAGTACCCAAAACTTGAACTACATCCAAATAAGATGAAGATAGACGGAAAAAACAAAATAATAGAATGCACAGTTAGAGAGGTCTAGAGGAGAAGAGAGGTGAATAACCTTGAGTTGGGTCTCCGCAACAAAAATCAACGATATGGCTGCTAATAGCATAAATCACCTTGAGTTGGATACATTTTATCAAAAGTGCTCCCTAGAGCCATCATAGGGTGTATAGTGAGCCAGTTTTGTATGCTTTGAGTGTGTTCAGTACCTAGTTTTGCAGTTGAGGGTGCTAGGTGAACCTTTTTCAGTGCTCATGGTCCTTACATAAATGTTCGACTTATATATCACTAGTTATCATTTGCCTAATTCAGCATGTGCTTGAATTTTACAAACGAGATGGGAATACCTTAAGAAATGAAGAAAATACCAACTAAAGCTGGATATTTGCTACTTGTGGCTTAAATCTGTGATGTCTATGATTTGCTTAGGTTAATGGGCAGTGCTTCTATGATGCAAAAATATTTGGGTTTCTTGAAGGCCTTTTGTGCTACACCACAGCTGATTATGACTGTATATATTATACTAATCGGTTATATAAATAACTACAAATTTTGCATTGTTCATACTTCATAAAGTAATGCAATGTTGATTACTTGATTGTTGACCAGCTTGTACCATTATGATTGATTTAATAGAAAGCCAATTTGTAAATGGCATATTGTACCAGTTATTCATTTGGATACTGCAAGCTCATGTGTTATTCATATCCATTAATTATCTTGAATGACAAAATGCACAGAATCTCTTAAAAATGCTCATCAATCTACAAATTTAAGTCCAAACAAAGGGAATGTGCCAACAGTGACAGATGGCTTACATGTGGTGGAGTTGCTTCCAGTGATGGAAAATGGCATTTTGGAATAATCAAGGAATGCCTGTAGGGGTAAAATAACAAGATACCATGGAGTAAAAGCTAGGATGAAGTAATGAGAAAAGGTAAAGACTATTTTATTCAATATATTGAAAATGATGCAGTATTATCACAAGATAAGCAAAAGGAGTGCCAATTAATGAATGAATTAGTTCAGTTTACACCTGTCAATTTTTTTAATATAAATTTACGAACCAATCCTCAAATTCAATTCTGAAATCAAGCATTTGATATCCTCGAGTTCTCAAAACCAAATGAAAACACCCATTCATCATATGCAAAACCAATTTAGGCTGATGTGGCACCTATGCGTTCATGTTATGCTGACAAGGATGGCACATAGATACAACTTTGTTAGTTTGTAAATCAGCAAATAGTTTTTTATAAAAAAATATTAAGAACCCACATGTCATCCTCTGACGAAGTTCTTCTTCTTGATAACTAACTTAGCCACTGAATCCAATATATCTTTCTCCTGTCTACCAGAACTTTTGGGAAGCTAACACAGTAGCAAAATGTACTGGAGGATTTTGATAGAAATCCTCCCTATCAATCGTACAATAGTACAATACAGTGATAATATAGAGAAGATAGAGAAGCAATTTACCCAGGCGCCAATGGATGAGAATCCAATATGCACAGGCATACATCATCTTCATAGACCTGCAAATAACAAATAAGGCTGATCAAAGGAAATAACACAGCACTGTCTGTGAGACATTCAACATCTATCTATTATATACTAAAAGTCAATGAAACTTCCTACAAACGCTCTTAAGCCGCCATGTATCCTCCTACGAATGCTCCAAAGTCGCCACGTGGCATTCTAATAAATTAGATAAATTTCAAACAATTCTGAGAAAAAGAAAAACATCTAACCATTGATTTTCGTTAACTCTGGTGAACCCATTATTTACAACCATTAGATCTATCTTCGAGAAAAAAAAAATCCTAACCTGGCCCCACCAAGTCCCTGTACATGGATGGATGCACATACTTAACGTACGTACCCCTCTCTCCCTCAATCCCTTTCTCCTCTTTTCCTCCTATTTTCATGCTATATTAAGTTAGAAAATTTGTGTTAAAAAATCAAACAACTATAACATCTAAATTATACAGGTTCAACTTTGAAAAGAAATATGTCACTTTTGGATATATTTTCTGACTTTTTTGTAGTATTTATACAGTTATAAAGATTATAAACAAACAATGATATATATTTTATCATCTTACATAACTTCACAATAATTAAATTAGCTCTCCAATGATAAAAGTAAAATGGATCTATTATTTACAACCATTAGATCTATCTTAAAGGGAAAAAATCGACCTCCCAAACCTGACTCCACCTGGGCTCTATACGTGGACATACGCATGTATGTTACTAACATTAGTGAGAAGTATAAAAAAGATAAGAATATATAGTATAGCACTATATATCCATTATCAGTTCATAAATATGCATGATTAAATTAAATTTACAATGTCCACAAACACCAACTCATATCTTGGCACTTTGCATGGCAATCGAGAATTATGAAAAATCATGAAAAATAATGATATGCATTATATCTTCATACGAACATGCTTAAAATGTGGGGCCCATTCTATTTAGTGGTTAGGCCCGTACGGGAATAGCCTAAAGTATTCAGAGTATAGGACATGTGATTTTTCCTCTTTAATTCCTACTAAATGGTTAATTAGGGAACACAAATCATACTAAGCTTATATATCAGAATTCATGCAATAAAAATACACGATATAAAAATAATAATTGACCTAACAAAATTATACTTTAGTCCATGGTGCCTGAACATTTACAAATGCTGCACACATACTTATTTCAGATCAAATTCTTTTTTCAAAGAAGAAAAAGAAAGGATATGAATGAAAAGAAGGGCGTAGAAGTAAATGTAAGTATGCCTAGATGAAATAGTCCTATTAGCCATATATTTAATAGAACATATCTTCAAATATATTCTAAAAATCTATAAATACATCTATGGTATAAAAGAACATTTGTTACCGAAAGTTTACAAAAATAAGATATGCTAAATATTCAAAAAATATACACGCATAGTACAAATGATAGTCTCATAGTAATCAACTCCATTTTTACGACATAATATTTTCTCATAAATTCAAGACTGCACTGTTCCAAGCAATTTTAGTTTATAATTCATATGTTGCAAGGGTAGTTCAAAGAGTATTATAACCAATATGCTGATATAGTGTTCAAAGCAACCCCAAAAAAATTATTGACTAAAACAAATTTAGAAGAGAGTCAAAGAATATTTCAAGAAAAAGTAACCCACATAAAACATCCGTAATAAAAATTCAGGCAACATCTAAGATGCCCGCGCATATGCGTGGGCTACCTTCCTTGTTTCAAAAATGTGTAAATATTTCATCAACTAATGTATCTTTTTAATTAATGAATTTAAAGTCTCCTTCATGCTGAGCACCTCCATGTATTAAGAAAGACAAATATGAACACTAAAACACCGACAAGCAACTCCTTTGACAGTTCTAAAGTTCCCATATACAACAAAGCTCAAAAATATGTTTCAGTGTCACTGAGCTCATTGATCCCTCCAAAGTATCAGCTACTTGTCTACTTACTGAATCTGAACATATATTGCGGAAAACATAATAACTTCTAAGTAACA
The DNA here is from genome assembly GCA_008326285.1 of Oryza officinalis. Classification (NCBI taxonomy): domain Eukaryota; kingdom Viridiplantae; phylum Streptophyta; class Magnoliopsida; order Poales; family Poaceae; genus Oryza; species Oryza officinalis. Next base: position 15,193,840 of record BDMV01000011.1, on the reverse strand, counting down.
TCCACCAGTCCACTAGTGCACTTATAGACCCTAGTTCTGGTTCTCCCCCTCACTACTACTCTTGCTTTGTCCTGCCCCTACTGTTTCTCATGGAGACATTACCTTCAGCCTGTTTTGAAATGAAATAATAATGGTTTTAGGTTATATTACAAAAAACACATGACATTTCATTTCATGAAGCATCGATCCTCAGTACCTTTAATTCAGTTTCACAAAATGGATCCGACTGACACAACAATATGAGCCGACAGTGCACAGGAGGCAACCTCAAATATTTTGTGAACAAGTTCATTTTTAGTGAACCTTGCAAACTGTCCAATTACACAACCAACCATAAAACTAGCATTCTAAACTTATAAATGGGGTCAATTTACACCCTAAGATGGTTTTGGAAGTAAGATTCTTGGTGCATTTTGTAGTATTGACAGCTATTCCATTTGGTTTTGAAGTGCAGTTCCACCTAATGCATATTATTTGTACTTTTAACTTTATTTTTAGCCCAATGCATCCATCTCTATTCTCTCTCTTTTTCAGCATTATCCATCATCTTGTTTGGTACACCAACAAACTACTACGACGAAAATAACAGACAGCGTGGCAAAAATCACCTTGGACTGGATCCATGCCATCAAATCCACATTACAAAATGATTGTAGGGTGTAAGTAAATCCAGTTCTATAAATTTGGACTGATAAATAACCGGTTTTATAATTGAGGGTGTCAAATAGACCTTCTCACAAAGTTCAGGAGTGTAAAGTGCATTATTCAAATATCTTGCCTGCACTCAAGTTCAGATGAATCTAGACCAACAAGTTCCAAAAGTGAATGTTATCTGAGGCCGCGATTCTAGAGACTATCTCAAGAAATCTGCAACTTCTAATCAGCACGAATTCCTTCAAAGGGCCAGTCAGTCAACAGAATTAGAACAAATTCTGCAAAGGAGTAGACTGACGACCCAATTGGAGGTTTATTATCTATTTTAAGGGCACTGTGGAAAGCTATGACCGCCTGGAACCTTGAAGCACGGTTTCAAAAGAACAGAGAACTTGATGACAAATTAAAGCTGTGGATAGTAGCTGGTGACACAAAATGGTAACAATAGCATAGACATTATCGAAAAAAAAAATAAACAGCAGCTTATGTGATACCAATGACTCCAGAATTAATGACTGCTCATTTAATTATAACACACCTGAAATTTAAGCACTTGTCACTGTTGCTGAATCAAATAACCCCCCGAGTCAGGGTTTTTCCAATCATACACTAGACTCTTATTAAACTTAGAGAAGAAATCACTAAGCCGACCAAATCAATTAGAATTATGCGCAAGAGACGCAGTGCAATTACGAACAAGAAAATAATAATTAGAAAAATTATGTGCAGTTGCGATTTCCATTCACCCCAAATTCTCAGCGGAAGAAGAGCACTACTACGACGAACCTTGAAGGCCGGCGCCTCGCCGCGGATGATCCGGCAGAACACACAGCTCTTCCCCTCGGCCTCGCCCCCAGCGGCAGCGGTGCAAGGAGAGGTCGAGACCCCCTCGCCTTGCTCCGGGGTCACAACGTCCCTGTCGCCTTCGCCGGCAGGGGCGCCGGGCTGGAGGTGGGAGCGGAGGACGGCGAGGCGCCGCGCCGGCGACATTTGTGTGGGAGAGAAGGTGGGGATGCAGCGTGGTCTATGGACCGGGTTCGCGTGCCTTCTGCTGGTTTTTTTTTCAGACAGTTTTTGTTTTTTGGCAATTGCGTTTCCTTCCCCGGCCTTTTTTTTAAAGACTTTCTAAACTTAAGCGCTCACAGCACGTATTTATCCCTATAATCACACATACATGATTTATCCTTATTATCTCTATGAGCATTTCATGTGCACAAGTTTAACCCTATAAATACATACATGCATATCTTACACCTACGAACCTACAAACGGGTTTACATTCTTAATTTGTTTTTGCATACTCCAAGAATGATAACAACCAATTAAATGATAAAAGAAGTTGTGCTGAACAAATTTAAAAGACATTGATTGATTAGTATTGCTACACGTGCTTAAAAGATCCTCACAAAACTTCCTGCTACCATTTGATTTAAATAGATGAAACTAAAATCTATATTTACTCGTATCATATCATGTCAAATTAGCGTTTATAAAAATTCTGTAAGAATTTTTTTTCCTATAGTCTTTTCTCAGGATTAGCTGTGTCTATTACTTTTTCTTTTGACAAAACAAAAAAATAATATAGTCTTGTACAATGAAATTGTTTCCCTGAATGAATGCATACAAATGGTTCCAAAAAGCGAAGAATGTGTTGCTAGTTTTTACTCTTTTTCCAGCTTTGCTGTTAGAGCTTGTTTTCTTGACTTTTTGCTGGTAGTTTAGTCACGGAAGGAACAACCATGTAACAGTTGATCGAAGGATGGAGGGTGTGGATGGAAGCAACGGCAAACTTTGCCTCTGGTCTTAAAGACAGAGGATGTGAACCCCTACGATTATCTTCGAAAGGCTGAGGCATCGTGAACGTCTCGCTGTCAATAGATACGTCGCTTATTATCTACAAATATTTTTGAAAGACTGGCTCAAGTTACTACCGACGTCTCACTACCAACGAGTACATCTTCCATCACTGAAATAATTATTAACCATAAATATGAACACCCGTATTAAGTCTAAGACACTAAGATTTGAACTCAAACGGGTTGGTTTAAAAACACCTAACGAGTTGAGTTATATATGCTCATTTCGCCTTCTTTTTAGGTTTTTGATATTGTCCTCGTTTTTTTAAAAAAATCAAACCTCCGTTTGCATATATTTTGAATGAAGGTTTGAGGGAACCATATTAAAAGTGAGTTAAAAGAAAAACTGAAAATTCTAAGAAAGTATGAATGGACCATTATACCCCGAACCAAATAGGAACAACATCATTGGTTCTTGGGAAATATCAGCGGCAGTCGCAGCATGTAACTACTCTCTGTTTATCTGTAACTAACCGTGTGTTGTCGTGCAATCTTTGAAATGAGCTGAAAATGGTCTCTAGCAAATTATTAGTTATTTAAATGTTTTTTAGTCGTGTCATGTTTTTTATGTCCATCAACAAATTACATAAATTTTGAGTGTCCTGTAGCAAAAAAAAAAATTAATTTATAGTGTATCACCCGAGCAGCTGCACTTTAGTTGGAATCAATCAATCAATCAATCTATCTATCTATCTATCTATCTATACCTATATTAATCGGACACTTTTTATGACATGTTACGTTAATCAGAAAAATTTAATTATTGATTAGGTGGCTTGAAATATCCTAACCGTAGATCCGATACGTGTAAACTTTAAAGCCCAAACGTGTATATGAGCCCCATCTAATGTAGGTACTACGGGCCATCATCTAATACAAGTATTACGGTATAGATCAGTCTCATCGTATATATATGGCAGGACTCTCAACGGTTCAGATCGGAACGAGACGACTTACCTTCACCATGATAGGTATCGATCACAGATGATGACCAAGACTCCGGACCCAAATGACACTGCTACAGAACATCAAACAGATACCGACACTATAGATGCCGGAATAGGTAAAACTGATACCTATAGTGCTTTTTCCGTTCAAGCGCCCGTCCACGTATCAGTTAGTCCGCCAAAACGTCAAGAACCGACACCTTTCTCTCCTAACAGATGCCGGTAGAAACCGGTACCTATTACCTCTGTCAAAGAAAGATGTCAATTTTTTCTAAAATCTAGCACCTTTTCTTTCCCATCCCATCGGAGTAGTTGGCATGGGGCCCACATGAGAATTGGCACCTTTGTGGTGTAAGAGTTAGATGCTGGTTCTTAGTTAAGAACCGGCATCTTTGACTCTCCATCCCTGTAGTAGCTATTCGGGGACATCTTAACAACCGACACCTTTATACCTGTCAGACATAGGTATCGATTTTAGACTTAGCAATTTTTGAGTTAGGATATATATCAAAATGTTTAGGATGTAAATATAGGAATTTTGGATTTAGGAATTTTTAGACTTGGGATTTTAGACTTAGGAATTTTGACTTAGGCGTTTAGGTTTTTATTTGATTTTTGTGTGTTTATATATATGTGGATGTGGATGTGGTTGAGAAATTGAAGTAAATTTGGATGTGGCTATGAATGCAAGTGAATTTGTGTGAATGTGAACGAATTTGTATTTGGGGTTATATGAATGTGAATGAATTTGGAGCTTTATGGATTTGGGGCTGTATGGATGTGGTGCTGAACATATTTCTTGCTATTTTTATTTTTTTATCCAATAAACCGGCACCTATACCACGTGTTAGTTCAATCCAAAAACTGACACCTATATGATAATAATAGGTGCCGGTTCTATAGGACAACCGACACCTATTATGGCACACGTGACTTTTTAATTAGGTTGAAACCAGCTCTTGTAATATTATATAAGTGTCGATTCTAATTTAAAAACCAGCATATATTAAATAGATGTCGGTTTTGAAACCGACATCTATACGATATCGTATAGGTACGGTTCTATCTGGGTGTCGGTTGAAAAAACCGTACCTAAAAGGATGTTTTAACCGGCACTAATTAGGATTTCTGTATTAGTGTGAGATCTTGGTGAGCGTCGTGGCGACAATGGCTAGACGGCCATCACACCCGCGCCCGCGAAGAAGCGAGCCAACGCCGTGATCCGGAGTGCTGGAACATATTGATCACCGCCGATAGCTATATATACATCGAGATGCATGTATATACATGTGCATGCTGTGTGAGATCAGTAGAGTTCAACGATCAAGTGTAGTGCGACGAAGATATTTCACCGAACAGATCTCACCTTGAGATGATGACGCTTATGTCTCCGAACAGGATGCCCAAGATTTGCAGCAGCAGCCGCCGATCGAGCATCTACACTGTACGTATTCCATCAATTTGTATAGCCTAACTAATTAATCTGTATGCACACTAACTTTATTGTTCCTTTTGGCATCTTCTAAATTAAATAATCAATCCATATGTATTCTACTATACCTGCTTATTATTGGTATTTTTGTTGCTGGATTTTTATCCTTTGTATCAATTTTTTCCTAATAAGCAATAGGTTTCATGTCATCTTAGATCAATAATTTGCCGAGTGCCTAATCTAACTTGAGTTTAGCGATTTATCGTTCTTACTAATGCTCATTGTGGTCATACATAGATCGCGACGTGTTTTGTAAGAATAGGTTATTACTTTTCGCCAAGGCACTCGCTGTTCTGTAAACCTTCGTTATGATCTTAATGCAAATTGCACACATGCTTTAGCGAATTTCCTTAAAAAAATTAGTACTCAATGTTTTAGTAAGTGTGTGTGATTCAACTGATGAATACGTACAATTTAGCAATCCAATTTGGTGTTCTTTTTTATTTTATCACCATTTAAGGATAAACAATTAATATAGTGCATGATTTGCTGGATGTTATTCAAAATGAGAAAGAAAAAGGGAAACACAGGATAGACACTGATGAAGAGGCCAGTAGAACATATATTATTCTAACAAAAAGTAATTTTATGTACTATCTCTGTTTACAATAACACCGTTGATTTTTGAAATAACTTTTGATCATTTGTTTTATTTAAAAAATTAGTATAAATATGCTAAAGTTTAAGTCGATCATACTTAAAGTTTTTAAATGATAAAACATTTCATAAAAAATAAACAACATTTATATAATTTTTTTAATAGGACGAATGTCCAAATATTATATAAAAAAATCAATGGCGTGTCATTTTTTCTCAAAAAAAAGAGAAATATATGACAACCTTCATATTTTCAAGCACTGGGCTTATAAAAAAAATTTGGGAGTGTGACAGAATTATCTGGTAAGATGTTAATTTTAAGCTAGCATTGTTTACTGGCATCAAAGTTGGTAATTACAAATGATACTTTATTTCCTTTAACTTAAAACAAGTTTTTTTTCATCTCTGTAGATGTCCCTGGCTAGCACCTTACATATGACAGAAGGAAGAAACACAAGTTTGGGATAAGCAAAAATATGTGACATTATGCTCTGAACTGACTGAGTTCAATTAAAATTCATTAATCTAAGTATTCGTTTCAATTTTCTACTTTCAGCATATGCAAGAAATTATAAGTTCAGAATCTGGCTATATATGTAGTGATTAATTAAAATAAAATGATGATAATTCTTTGGGACGTGCCATTATAATTAAATTCTTCAGTGAGAAGGCACGTACTGTAAGAGAACAGAGTTATCCATAGAATAGAAAAAACTAGAACACTGACGTTAGGACCCTATGATGCAAATATATAAACCACACTGTTACAAATTTAAAATGATTTTATCATCATTTAACGCTCTACTATTATTTTGAAGAATTGCATCAGTATTCATTAATAAATAAAAAAGAATTTAATTAATTAGTTTAACCATTTTACCATTCAATGTCCCAGTTGTAGCCATGCTAAATACAATTTTAGAAAAGAAAAGACATTTAACTAAGGTATTTCTTTTCGAAGATCCTTGGTTGGTCAGAACTTAGTAAACTGGCATAGTTTAGTTGCTTCAATTGTGCATATTCAACTGAATGATGAAAATGACTTACTTACATAGAAGCTACATTAAAATGGTCAGTTTTCAGTTCGCTCTATGTATCTAAATCTAATGAATAATGGACATGTTGAGAGAAACACATGTTTATGGAAACTGAAAATACCTCTCAAGATAAAGATTTTTATGTGGTATCTATTCAAAGGATTAATACTAACAAAAGATAACTTAGCAAGAAGAAACTAGAAATGTAGCTCTTCTATATGAAAAATGAAACTATTCCTCATTTATTTTTCGAGTGTCATTTTGCTAAATTTCTCTAGAGATCGGTTCATATTTTTTTTGGCTTACTACCTCCAAATAGTATCTCTCAATATCCGAGAATTGGCTTAGGGGTATTGACTAAAAACAAAAAAACTTATTCTAGTAGGAGTATCTGCTATATGCTCGGCTTTATGGTTTAGTATGAATGATATGGTTTTTGACAAATCTCAATCTAAATCTTATATGTAGGTACTTTTCAGGGCAATATACTGGCTTCAGTTCTGGATACAACTACAAAGGTTTGATGAGGATAATGATCTAATACATACTGCATGCCAAAACTTAGAGTCAACGGTCATGCAGATATTTAGAAACTATGGATGGAGATCTACAAATAAAATTGAATAAATGTATGTCTCCTCAAGTGTTGGAGTTATTAGTCTTTGCACTTTCAATTCCTAAATTTTATTTGCTTTTTGATAAGCAGGTGTTGATGCAAAAAACACACACTGGCCTGGGAGATCTGCTTAGCTCCAGTGCAGGTCCAAATCTTGATGAGATGCGAGCGTGCCAGTCAGTTTGATCCTGCAACTGACAAGATATACAAACGACAGATCAAAGAACCGATCGGCCAACATAGCCGATGTAGTAATTCCAGCCGATCCTGATAACAGCCGATAGCGATAGGGTTTTGAGCTATCGGCTATGTGTTCAATGTAGATTCTGACACTTGACAAAGAGACAATCGGCTGATGATAATATGCATTAGATCGGCAATGACTTGATAAAGTGAAACGAAAGTTAGACATACTCGATCGGCTGTAGATATCAATGATACATAATCTAAATCTCAAAATATATTTAAACCAAGTGATTGGGATAGATCGGACAGGGCGCCGAGACAGTATAAATCACTTATGTCTAAAAACACCTCAAGAGAGAGATTATATATATTCATAGCATAGCCGATGAAGTAAATCTAACATAGATCCAATGCAATAAAATCCACAAGATTAGATTAAACAGTGAAACCTTTGTTGTCATCGGCTAAATTCAACTTATATGCAATCCTTATAAGCCGATGCAACGTCCAGATAACTCATCGGCTGAAACCCCGATGAAACCCTTATCAGCAATCAAAAAGCAGGCTAGAGATTCATGGTTCTAAGCACGACTTAGTAGGTCAAACTCAACTGATGCAGCACTAAGTATGTAAAGAAACACGGTATCTAGATGATCAAGCCCTTGACTGATTTTCAGGGTGGTAGATGCCTAAGCTAATCTAATCTAGCAAGACGATTTAGTCAATACCGGCAGAAACCCTAAAACGAGAAGCAGCCGATAAAGCTAAATCGAGATGCTAATACTAGATTAACAGAAGACATATGATAAATAGCCAGGCAAATATATCATCCAAACCAGAGCAATCCAAGAGGTCGAATGTACTGATGCAGCCTTGAACGACGCTGACGTAGATGATACAATTGCCTGAACCGACGGAACATTGGACTTACCCCTTCGCCGGAGATCGACAGCCGATGCAGCCCCGCGTCAGGTGCCAAATTCCGCCGGTTGATAAAGAAACCGTAACAGAGTAAAAGGTGGCGATGCGCCGAATTGTATTGATCGAGAGTTGATTCATTACAATAACCCCGGGTGTACATATTTATACCCATGGGGAGATACTAGTCCTTGTAGGACAAGAAAGAAACTTTCCTAAAGATAAAAGAAAAACATAAAGTCCTTAAGGGACACTAAACACACTTTCCTAAAGATAAAAGGAAACTAACAAATATCCTAATTAATAGATACAATTGCCTTCTTCGGACTCAATCCGCACGTGGCAATCCTCATGAAGCACATCAACCGAACCCGACAATGATCCTGCCATCTCCTTATCGGAATCGGCTACATCGGCTATCCTTGTCCGATTCTGTTTCAGCCGATGCACACCATAGCCGATTTGGCTTGCAGCCGATTCATACTCTGTTTCTGTAATCGCTTATCTCCTCCAATCGGCTTCGGCTTTAACTCTGCATGATTTACCAAATTTCGTCGTTAACAGCAGGCTATGTAATAAGTGGTAGCTTCTTTGAAGCAAAGGCCGGATGTTATTCCATTATCTAAAAAATTTAACCAAGGTATTCAACCTCATATATATCATTAAATTTCATAACAGCAGCCCGTGCAATGCACGGGTTAATGACTAGTGAGTTAAATTTTGGATGTCGTTCTCTGTCTGCACACTTTTGTTGGCTGCAGGTGGTGTATTTGTCCTTTTATCATAAACGTAAAGATTTAACATAAGATGGGTGTACCTGAGGTTCGGTTAAAAAAAGGTGGGGGTAAAATCATAGTAAAGTCTAAAAAGAAGGGTGAAATCATAATTGTAGTTAAAAAAAGTCAAGAACACAATTACCTCTTCTCTAAATGTGTGTGGAAATCGATTAAACTTACTATTTCCATTTCAAATTACTAGTAGTAAACTTATGTACTAATGTCATCTTTGATGATTAATTTCAAAAACATTATATAGCTCAACAACATGCGAATTATTATGCCAAATGTGGTTATAGGACACTTAAATAAATTTATGTAATTTGCTGGTGAAAATCATAAAAACGTGTCACGGCTGGATGACACTTAAAAAATGGTGATCTGCCAAAGGACATTTTCGACCCAAATAGAGAGAAATTCTTAATAAAGACGATAATATCCCTAGGGCCATAAGCTTTTAACCTGACATTTGAGCAAAGATAAAATATGATGTATGCTAGTAAAATGTATTTGGGATGATGTACTAATCCAACTCAGGCCAACTGCATATCATAATACATCCCCCTTCAGCTAGTACGTGGAAAAGAACATTTCCCATCTGCGTAAATTCGGCTGTGCAGTATATGTGTCGATCCCACCGCCACAGCGTACTTCTATGGGAACCCATCAGAAGTTGGGGATATACATTGGTTATGAGACTTTATCCACAATCAAGTATCTTGAGCCTATGACTGGGATCTTCATATGGATCGGTACGCTGATTTTATCTTTGATGAGGGCCATTTCTCAGCATTAGGGAGAGATAGGCATCTAGAAGAATGCTGAGATATAACATGGAATGCAACTAGGATGCAATCCTTATATTCACGCACTAGTGAAGCTGAATTGGAAGTTCAGAGAATTATAAATTTGCAAAATCTTACAAATAAGTTGCCAGATGCCTTCACTGATTACAAGGGAGTGACAAGGTCGGATATAACTGCAGTAAATGCGCCGGAAAGAGTAGAGATAACCCAGAAGGTTACTGACTCTGCTTTTACCCCACATCCTAGGAAGAGGGGAAGGTCTCCAGGTGCTTGGGACATGGTTCCATGGAGACATCCGCAGAGACAAGGACCTGAGCCAATTGTTTCACTCAAAGGATCAGTTGAAGAAGCTTAACCCAAAGTTGAGAAAGCCCCAGAAGAGGCAACTCAACCTGAAGTTGAGATGGTCCTAAAAGGACACCATCCTGAAGATGGAGAAACCAGTGCTTCACGTGTGCACCTTGGCAATGAAAGATCGAAACACCCCAACTTAGTCGTTATGGGAAATCACGACGAGCTGGAGAAAATAAATGAGGAGATCTTCTACTAACTATGTTATATCATAGAAAGACCACTATTGTCGACATACACTTTACCTCAAAGATTGCTGACACTATGGATCCGGATCCATAACCAAAGTCCATGATAGAGTGCCAAAAAAGCTTAGACTGTGACAAATGGAAAGTAGCAATTGAGGCAGAGTTGCACTCGCTTTATAAAAGAGAGGTTTTTGGGTCTGCAGTCCCAACACCTCCAAGAGTCATCCTTGTAGGATGCAAGCAGGTCTTCCTCCGGAAGAGAAATGAATATGGTAAGGTGGTGAGGTATAAAACGAGGCTGGTGGCATAAGAGTTCACGCAGAGACCCGGTATTGATTATGATGAAACTTACTCTTCTGTTATGAGTGGAATCACATTTCGATATTTCAATGGCAACTAATTTAAACTTGGATGTGCAGTTGATGGATGTGGTGACCATATACTTGTATGGGTCACTAGATTCAGAAATTTATATGAGGGTCCCTGAAGGACTTAAGATCCCAAATCTGAAAGGAAATTGCAACATGTATAGTGTTCGCCTGCAGCGATAACTATACGGATTGAAACAATCTGAAAGGATGTGGTTCAATCGGTTAAGTAGCTATCTCTTGAAGAGAGGTTACTCAAACAATGATGATTGTCCCTGCATGTTTATAAAGAAATCCCTGAATGGATTTTGTATCATCTCAGTCTATGTCGATGATCTTAATATCGTTGGCACCACAGAGGACATCAAAGAAGCAATGGCTTATCTTAAGACCGAGTTTGAGATGAAGGACTTGGGAAAAACCAAGTTCTGCTTGGGCCTACAGCTCGAGCACCTCCCTGAAGGAGTTTTTATGCACCAGTCTACCTATACCAAGAGGGTCCTTGGTAAGTCAATATGGACAAATGTCATCCTTTGAAAACCCCCATGGTGGTCCGATCCCTGGAAGCGAATAAGGACCCATTTAAACCCAAGGAAGATAATGAGGAAATGTTGGGACCTGAAGTTCCCTACTTAAGCTCCATTGGAGCACTAATGTATCTAGCCAATTGCACAAGACCTGATATTGCTTTCGCGGTTAATCTATTGGCTAGATATAGTGTAGCCCCAACCAGAAGACATTGGGTTAGCGTCCAAACTATCCTTAGGTACCTTCGAGGTACTCAAGATTTTGGGTTGTGGTTCCTTAAAAACCAAGATCCATCCATGATGGGATATGTGGATGCTAGCAATATGTCTGATCCTCATAATTCCATATCCTAGACTAGGTTTATATTTCTTTGTGGTAATACTGACATTTCCTAGCGGTATGTAAAGCAACCCATGGTTGCAACGTCAACTACTCAGAAATAATTGCGCTATATGAGGCCACATAAGAATGTGTGTGACTCAAGCGGAAAGTTAGTCATATCCAGAAGTCATGTGGCCTAAACATTGATAACACCCCTACCATTATCTATGAGGATAATGCTACTCATGTTGCATAAATGCATATGGGCTATGTGAAGAGTAATGTCACAAAGCATATTTCTCCCAAATTCTTTTATCCCCATGAGCTCCAGAAGAGCGGGGAAATAAATATCCTGCAAACTAAGTCATGCGAAAATCTCGTGGATTTATTTACAAATTCTCTGCCAGCCTCAAGTTTTCACAAATGTGTTCGTGGTATTGCTATGAGACGACTTAGTGAATTGCAAGGATTAGGAGAGCAAACAATTAAAAGAATAGCCCATTATTGTGATCCTGAAGAATCACAAACGAGTCTTGAAGACTTGACTAACTGTTGTACTCTTTTTTCCTTGGTGAGTATTTTCCTATTGGGTTTTCTCACACAAGGTTTTTAATGAGGCAACAGGTGCAACACAATATTCAAAGTGCCATGCACTCTTTTCTCCTACCCTTTTTTCCCATTGGGTTTTCGGGAGGAGTTTTTGACGAGGCATGCGCATAATTCAAATTCGTCCAAGGGAGAGTGTTATCAAACCTATTTTAATGTGGATGAATTAAGATATGAGTGGAAAGCTTACTACAGAAGAAAGCTTATACCAGAAGATATCTTATCGTGGAAGAAGACTTACGGAGTAAGCAAGCTTGCAGGAGAAGCCAACTTGCGGGAGAAGCAAGCTTGCGCCGAAGCCACCTAGTGGGAGAAGCCTCTAACCTCCTTTGCCTATTACCCCGAGGTCCAAGATGATGACGACCGCTCTCCGACACCTCCTGTCTTCCTTCTTGTAGCTTGTACTCAAATCCAGAAGAAATAAAGCTTCCACTCGCCCATACCTTCTGTGTGTTGTCTGCTTGTGTGCTGATCTGTAGAATAGACTGGTTTCTTAACAGAAACCATGTCTCTTACAGAATAATAGCAGGAAAATAAAACTAATGCAACAAAAGAGAAATAAATCTGTTGGGGGTAAGAACCAGCTTTTACAGAGATTGAATAGTGGCTTGCAAGCCAACCACACACACAGCCAGAGTTAAATTTCTAAAGGTAAAACATCAATGGCCGCATGCTCCTCATCTTCAGGATCAATGCATTACTTAGTTCCTCTAGATAATTTCTTCCCTCCTCAGATTGCAACTTCTTCCACTACTGTAACAAGCCAATTATTTTGAAAATCAGTTGAATTGGAGATTTTAGCATTCTCAAATACAAATTCATTCCTTGTGGTCCACAAGGCCCAGTAGATGGCTACAAGCATCACCATATGTATCTTCAAGGTTTTATCATTTCTCTCCTCTACTCTTACAAGCCTTCAAAACTCGTCAAAATCTCCTAGGCTCCGCCCACCCCCCACCATTCACATGTATCTCTAATGACTGCCCAAACAAAAACTGCCATAGGGCAGCAGAATAAGGTGTGTCTCACCAGATCCTTTACTACCTTATTTTGTTGACCAATAATGTCATATAAACTTGGGAAGCTAATTTTCAGGGTATTACTATCCACCAGACACATCTTCCAAAACAAAGTACTACCCCCATCATTTACCTTTCTTTCACAAAACATGCCAACCCATTTTTTGATTTCATGCAACCCTCTCCAGAATTGCGACCCCCCCCCCCCGGATTAGTACTCTGGAAAAAACCCCTCCCACTCATATACTTGTTCCTCAACACTTCTAGCATATATTTGTTTACTCTTTAGTTTCCAAATCCATTTGGACAGGAGGCAAATGTTCATAATTCTTGTATTTAAAAACTCCATTCCCCCATACTCCTTTGGTCTACACAATCCTTCCCAACTCATCATGTGATATTTCCTCCTCTGTCCTAGTCCTTGCCAGTAGAATCTCCCCCTTATACTATCCATTTTTTTGGTGTATACTCTCATGAAGTCTATAAAACCCTATTGCATACATTGGAACACTTGACAAACATGAATTAATTAAGATCTCTCTCCCCTCATAAGTTAGGTGTCCACTCTTCCAGGTGCTTAACTTTTTCCCCCCCTTTTGTGCTATCTACTGCAAATCTTTCTTTCCAATCTTATCAGGGCTAATAGGTAAGCCTAGATAAATGATTGGGAATATTCCCCTCTTACAAATATGTAGCCTGCTTCTTTTCTCTCTTCTCTCTTATCTTTTTCACATGTGCTTATAACCGGTTTATAGTCTGCTATTGCTATTGTACTTGCTCTTAGGCTTGCAGCACCGATCTTCTCGCTTCGATGGGGATGCCCCTCTAGCGCCTCCATGCACGGATGATGCATGTCGGTATTGTATAGCAGCAAGCAACCATGTCCTATCCCCATGCAGCCGAGCTAGAGAAATTTGTGCGGCGCTAACGCTGATGTAGGTAGAAGAAACTCTCCGTCTGTAGTGATATATTCCGGGTGCTGAATGTGATAAAAATGAGACACCCCTGCCTTCCATGAATCCCATCTTCGTCCTTGACCAGAAATTCTGGCTAGCCAAAACACCGGAAAATCTGGCTGGCTAAAAGACTGAAAATTCCGACAGCATCTAGTACGAAAGTTCCGTAGCGAGGAATTTTAGAAAAACTTATATTCACCCCATCTAGATAAGTTCTTTTTAATTTGAACCAGCCGTGCTACTCCTATATCACGGCTGGCTGTGGAGTTAGCATGAGACTACCTGAGTATAACTGTTGATTCTGCCTGACTACCGTTGCTGATTCTGTACAGCCTGATTGAATTACCACCAGTGAGGCAGTGATATCGGTTATATATGAGCAGGCACTGATGGGTGTCTAGCTATCTGCAGTGCACCAAGCTGCAATCAGGTGTGAATTTCATAAGGACACTGAAAACTGAATTAAAATCAATAAACATTATTTTGCAATTTTGTCAATCATGACATAGCATATACTCCGTCCATTTCATATTATATCATATTATAATTTGCTTTGACTCTTGGAAAGTTAAACTTAGTTTATAGAAAATATAGCAATATTTACAGTGGCGCTAATACGCGCGCAACGCTCGAAACCGTAGTTCGAGCGCCGCACTTTTTTTACCACCCATCTTTCCCCGTCCGTTTTTTTCGTTTTTACTACCTCACCTTTCGTGTTTCTTTTTCTCCTTTCATCTCATCCATGCTTCTCAAAGAGTCTGATAAAATATTAACCATCCAAAATTTTTCATTTTCTTGTTCCTTCTCTTCAGATTTTGTCTGTTTTCTCGTTTTAATAAAATATTTACCATCTAGTTTTTCTTTCGAGTTTTTTGTTTTTCTAGTGCCTCCCCATGTTTCAAAAGTAACAAATTTACTCTACAGAGTTTTCCATTTGCTCCCAGCCTCCCACCTTTGCACCTTTGAAAGTAACAAATTTACTCGTATGAATGCCCCCTTCAAAAGTAACAATTTTACTGTCATGATTGCCCTCACATTGTTCGGCACCATTCCTAGATGGCCGTAAAAAATTACTATCAACTTACAACGCTAGTAATTCTTTTACCAATGTTATAAATATTGTTTAGACTTCGTAGTCTGCGAGTAAAACAATTACCACCTTTCTCTTGATATAGCCCATGTTCTCGTAGCCATCGTGTAGTAACATATTTACTGATGTGTTCAATACACCGTATAGGAGTAAAAATGGATACTAATTATTTTCACAGAGTATTGTTAATCTGAATCACAAAATGGCCATACGAATAAAAAATTTACAAGCTCAATGGCACACGAGTGATAAAATTACTCAGAGGTGAATCAAACTAGAAAAGAAAAAAATGGTCCAGCCAAAAATCCATCGTGAAGCTGGGATCCGATCCTGGTGGCTTTGCTGGATCTTGCGACAGGAATGGAGAGGCTGGTCTGTGTCTTGTGACTGGTGGTGGAGAGGGCAACCAGGTGGCGAGCGGCACTCAGCGATGGAATCATGGAAGGATGTAGCGGCGTGGTATAGAGATGAGCTCGGTGATGTAGCAGTAGCAGCCATCCATCATCTAGCAAGCAGAAAAAAAAATGCAAAAACATTCTCGTTCATGTCATAGAGACAACGAGCAAAAGACAAATAGCAAACAACCTCCGTCACCGGCTGACTCCACCCTATCCTTTTTGCGGCCAGCCACATGGAGCACGATGTGCAAATGTAGAACCTGTGCAGCACATCAATTCAGATCAGGTAATATTGCAGATTGCGCGTTAATTTGATTTTCTAAAAGAAATTGGGGTTTCATGCGTGAAGGTGAAGCAGAGTATGCAGATGCAAATTTGATGCAAATTGAAGTGTCATTTCCTTGCTTGTTCTGTCAATATCGCCGACGTGGTAGACGACGTGGAGCAGCCGCCGGTTGTTGCTCTTGGTCTAGGTGAACAGCAAGACGTAGATGGCGATGGTGACGGAGCAGGAAGTCAGCAACCGGTGGAGAGGTTATGGTGGAGGGCGGCCTGATGTGAATCCACGGTCGTGACGTCGACCATCGCGTCGCCGGAGGTCGCCTCTGCCTAGGTGAGGGCTGTAAGTGTTAGACCGTCGTTAATTATCAATTTTGATCGTTAAATAACACAATAAATAAAAAAATTAATATTTTTTATACGTATATCAATAATAAATAATGTAGGAGAATTAACATGGATGCAGAGATATAGAAATTTTTTTAGAAATAATATTGTTTTAATGGAAAATCGTAAAAATAGTGGGCTTTTGGATGAAATTGCAAAAATGTGGGCCTGTCGAACGGCTGGGAGACAATATGCGGCCCTGTTGAACAGCCGCGTGCCGAGTAGGGCCTGTCGGCCAACGGGAGCGCGACAGGGCCCGCCCACCGCCCCTGTTGGCCAACGGGAGCGCGACAGGACCCGCCACCGCCCCTGTCGGCCTACGGGAGCGTGACAGGCCCCGCCACCTGCCCCGCCACCGTCCTATCGATCAACGGGAGAGCGACACGTGTCCCTGTCGGCCTGCGGGAGTGCGACAGCGTTCGATATATCCCACGGCCGATTCAAATCAGGACCACTTCGTCTCGCCTCTTCGCCTCGCTTCCTCGTTTCGCCTCGCTCGCCGCCGCAAGCTCCAGCCCGGCGTCGCGCCAGCCCACCGTCGCCATCGTCGTGGAGATAGCACCACCAAAAGAGAAGGCAAGTAGCTGCAGAGATTAAGGTATAAAATTGCAATCCCTAAGTTAGGTTTTAAAATTTTAATTTGTAAATATAAGGTTTGTTATTTCGATGTTATTATTTGTGAATCGTTAGTCATTGTTGTTAGTACATATAATCTGTTAACCATTAGTCATTGTGTAATGTTAGTATATATAGTTATTTAGTTGTATGTTACAAATAATTCGAAGTTATTATATGTGTGCTGAGGTTATTAGCAATTTCGTAATGGTGAAATAGTTATCATCGAGGAGAAATCAATGTCGAGCGTTAGTACAAATCGAAAGGAAATTATATTTAATTAGTCAAATTTACGATGCAGAGCTGTATCATTTGGGAAGAGGGAATAATTATGTGGTTGGGAAGGAGACGTCCGCAACTGTGCAGGAAAGAGCAACGACAGCGAAGGTATAAATTTGTAATCCCTTAGGACGCTGGCAATCTTTTTTTGTTAATTATTGTTGGTTGTTAGTACAGGTATTATACGTTTATTTTTAGTTAAAATCGAATGGAGGTATTATACGTTTATTATTAGTTAAAATTGAATGGAGGTATGATACGTTTATTATTAGTTAAAATCGAGTGGAACTTATATTTAAGTAATCAAATATAGTTTGAATACGTTAGAGAAAGAATGTAAGCATAGAGCATGCGACATTTTACTAGGTAGTAACATATTAATAGCAATTGGCATGCTATTTCAGGATGTCAGGTGGTGTGCTCATTCGGGTGTATTATGGCGACGCTCCAATACAACTTTGTGATAGCGGGGTTGATTTGACCGTATATGCATTCGTTGATACTACCCTAAATATACCATACCAGTTGGTTTTGAACGACGTGCTAGGTTGGCTGCATAATATGTTCGGGATAGATCCTTTGATGGAGAAATTAATCATAAATGCCGTGTGGCCAGCAAGGAGTGAATACGGATGGAAGTGGAGAGTAGTAGAGCTTGCATCTACTAGGAGTTGGAGAAAATTTGTGGATAAAGTAAGAGAGAAAGGTTATAGCCTGACAATATTGGTGCGAAAGACGAGATGTTGTTGGAACCGGCGAGACCAGCCGCACGGAGGTGGAACAAACTCATATCGTGGAAAAGATTAATATTTGTAGGAGTGGGCAAGAGGAAGCAGCAGAGGAGGAGGCTACTACATCGGTAGATTTAGTTGTGCCCGATGGCAATTGTCCGCCTAACGAATTGGATGATGATGAGCCGGACTCACCTTTGGCCGTTGATGCAGCGGAGGAGAACGAGGCGGTAGTGGAAGAGATGGAACTGGAGAACGAGGAATATATTTCTTTCGTGGTGAAAGGGCAAGATACAACACAGTGAGACGAGGAAGCCAACGTACCTGAAAATTGGACGACCATATCGATGACCCGTCTTGGGGTTAACGATGGTTTAGATGCCCACTGGCGATATGATTGTGAGAAGGTGCAAGTTGGACAGATGTTTCACGACAAAGGGCACCTACAAGACGCGGTGAAGAGGTGGGCTTTTCTACAGAAGCGGGAGTTTAGGGTGAAAGTTTCCAATAGGACGACGTATGACGTGAAGTGCACAAAGCCCGGATGCCCTTGGAGAGTGCATGGTTACAAGCCACAACATGACAACTTATGGGTAGCTTCAAGGGTTGAGGAGCATACCTGTTTGTTGGACAATACCCCTGTGGTACACAGGAACATGATGGCTGCATTCGTGGCACAAATGGTGTTCTCAAAGGTTGTTAAAAAAACCTCTTTGTTGCCGTTCACAATAATGCATGACGTGGAGAAAGAGTACGGGTATGAGATTTTGTACGACAAGGCTTGGAGGGGTAAGCAGAAGCACTGGAGATGAGATTTGGAAGTTATGAAGATTCATACCACAACCTTCCCTTACTTTTGGAGGTGATGCAAGCCAGAAACCCGGGCACACATATGGCTATTCTCGATGAGGTTAATGACAATGGGAAAAACATACTTCGTCGTGCATTTTGGGCATTTGGGTGCATGATAGAGGCCTTCAGAAATTGCATTCCGTTGTTATGTGTTAATGGTACTTTTATGACAGGCAAGTATAGGGGGACTATCTTAACCGCAATCGGAGTCAACGTTGATAGCCATGTCGTCCTCATTGCCTTCGCTTTTGTTGACAGCGAGAACACATCGAACTGGCTAAGGTTCCTGCGTCACATTAAAAGGTGTGTTGCTTAAAACAGACCAAATGTGTGTGTTCTGCATGACAGACATGCCGGCATTCTATCGGCGGTGCAGTAGCTGTAGGAAGATGTAACAGAGGAAGTGTCCTGGCCAGATTTGCATAGCAGATGGTGTATGCGATATCTCGGTGCAAATTTTTACAGACAATTCAGGAGTAAGAGGTTAATGGACCTGTTCAAAAAGTTGTGCAAGCAAAATTAGCAAAGAAAATTCAACGCCATATGGGAATAGCTGGATCGGTTGACCACTACTCACATGCAAGAGGTGAGGAAAAAACCCATTCTTGCCCGACAAGAGGAGCCGAAAGGCCTGGAACCCGTTCCAAACGAATCAGCATCTGTTACTTGATGTAGGAAGCGGGGGAGGGATACTGTCACACCCTGAAGTTCTCCCAAATCGTAAAAATCGAAATGATAATTTATCTGAGAAATTGTTTAATTAATCTGGAGAAAAATCCAATTAATTAATGAATTAAAGAAGTGGAAATGATAGGGTGGAATTTTTGTTGAGTTCCCCATGTCAAAATACATTAACAGGATTTTTAGTGGAATTTTCAGAGCCCTAGAAATAATTTTAAATCAATTAAAATCAAATTTGGAATTTAATTAATCCCAGGAAATTTCCTTTCTTTTTCTTTTTCCTCTTCTTCTTCCTTTCAGGCTATTGGCCCAGTCCGTCCAACCGCCGCGCGCGCGCCTCCTCCTCCCGGTGGGCCGGTCCACGGGGCCGCCTCTCCCTCTCGAGCCTGCGCCGCTCCTCCTCTCTCGCGGGCCGGCCGCAGGCCGAGGCCCGCTAGCGCCGCGCCCTCTCCGCCGTGAAGTCCGTTCGGCCTCCCTCCCGGTCCGGGCCACCGACAGATGGGCCCCACCTGTCGGGCCTGTCTCCTTCCTCCGGTCGGCGGAATCGGAGGGGAGCAACCGCCGGCCGCCGTCTCCGCCCACTTCCCCGCGCCCCGCGTGCTCCGCGCACGTGCGCGCCCACGCCGCCTTCCCCTCGCCCAATCCGCCCGCAACCGCCGCATGAGAGGGGCGGGATCCGCTTTCCCCGGCCGTCTCTCTCTCTCTTTCCTCTCTCCCCCACTCCGGCGTGGAATTCGGGCCGTTCTCGGCCACGTCCGCCCACCCCGCACCTACAAGAACCACCCCCGCATCCTCTCCTCTCTTTTTCCCCAAAGCCCCGAAGCTCCCGTGCATCCCTCCGCCCTAGCGCTGCCTTGCTCCCGCGCCGCCGCCGTCCGCCGACTTCGGCCGAGCCTCGCACGCATCCGTCGCCGCGCCGGACTCCGCCTCCGCGTCCGTCGCACTCGCTGCATCCTCTCGCCTCTCGGCCGGGTGCTCGCGCCGCCGGATCCGCACCGGAGCACCGCCGCCCCTCCCTTCTTCTCCGCCTCCAGTGGAGCTCGGTGAGCACCTCCCCTTTTTCCCTCTCTCTTTCCTCTCCCTCTCCCGGCCGTGCCGCTCCTTCCCGTGCGCGCGCCCGCGAGCGTCGCCTCTCCGCCGCCCTTGCGCCGCCGCCTTCGGCCACCGGTCGCGCCGCCGGCCGCCACCTTCGGCCGCCGCGCGCCATTGCCGAGTCGGCCATGGTCAGGGCCGTGCCGCCCCGGCCGCCCACCGCCCGTGCGCCCCGGGCCGTCGGATTGGCCACTTGGGCCGATCTCGGCCGCTTCCCTTTGTCCCGCGTGGCCGCCCACGTGGCCGCCGCGTCAGCGCCACGTGTGTGCCACGTGGTGCGCCGCCGCCGCCGTGGTCCCGTGGACTTAGTCCACGGTGGACCGGCCGCCGCCGCCCGCTGACGCCAGCCCTGGGATTAATTGCACAATAAATCATTTAGGGTTTTTCTATTTTAGTAAAAACACAGATAACTTCAAAAATTCATAATTAATTCAGCCGAGCTCCGTTTAAGTCCATTCAAATTTCATTAAATTCATAAAAATGCAGAGAATCCATTAAAAATACTTTTGTGCTTTGTTTCAGTAGACTTATAGCATGTATTGTTGTTTGCTTTGTTTGTCGCGTAGATTCCGATACCTCCGACGCGCCCGTTTATTTCGAGATCGTCGCAGAGGTAGCTTCAGCTCAAGAGCAAGGCAAGTCATGCTTCACATTGAACATATTGTACCTATATTTACAAATGTCTCATTTTTCCGTAAACACTGCATCATTTCGCAATGTCATTTCATGTGGGTTTTTACCTATTATACTCAGCCTATTATATTGATTATCGTGTACCTTTGATAGCTTGGGTAATTAATCCATTGTTCACTGGTTTTAGGAATGCTTAGCCATGCTTAGGTAACTTAGCTCACTAAGGGGGATCACACTAAATAATTATTTAATGTAGTCCCTATGGTGACACTTTGGTTTGGGAGCCACCATGGTAATAATAATTAATTAAAATATGCTAATGGTGGGCTGTGGGTGCATGGTTTCCAGTATCGCGACGCATGGTTGACATGATGTTGAGGCTGTGTCTTGTGGGTACAGATGTACACCTCTGATCAGAGTAGAACTATTCGAATAGCCGTGCCCGCGGTTATGGGCGATCAACCAGATTCACCGTGATTAGTCTCACTTTCATAATAATGAGAATTATTGAAACTGGTTTAGTTCAGGTGGTTGGTTTGGGCCTGTCGCAACGTGGTGTAGCGTTGGACAGTGATGGTTAATATTGTTCAATTAATTCAACGTTTTACTACTGCTTTCAACTACTGTTTTAAAATGCTTACTTTATGCAAATAAACACTTGCCTTCCTTTGGAACACCCTGCATCATGCCTCCTTTTCCAGCATGACTTGTTGAGTACAGTGGGTAGTACTCAGTCTTGCTTAATTTTTCCCCACACCAGAAGAAGAGTATGTGTCTGATGGAGGCTTCTCAGAGGAGTAGGCTTCGTCCGCCGTCGAGGATGCCTGTGGAATGGTGCCAGCTCGCTGCAGGAGTCTTGTTCTAGTTTAGTCTAGTTTGTTTTCCTTTTTCGCTGCATTTTTCTGTAAGACTTTTATGGTGTTTGTAAGACGTGGAACTGTATGTCAACTTTGTCATTTGTGTACCCTGGCTGGTCCTGGACAGGGATTTTAATACACATTCAGTTTCGGAAATTCTGTTAGTGAATTTCCGGGCGTGACAAGTTGGTATCAAAGCCGACCTTGACCGTAGGACAAGCCAACTGGAAACCCTAAGAGCCCTCTGAAACTCTTTCATATGCATATGCCTTTCCGCATTTGTAGTTGTTTCAAAAAAATTAATTTCCCCGGTTTTAAAAAAAATGGGTCGCTTGTTAAAATTTTTTCTTTACGTCGGTATAGAGTATTGAAAATCTTTTGGGTTAAAACGGCTACGGTTTATTGGAATTTTATTGGACGGTTGGTTGGAAAATTATTGGGGAAAACTGCATTAAGTCTGAAATAGGATTTATGGGTTGCAAAATTTATTTATGTCGTTATTGTTATTGTTGTTCCAAATACTGTTAATATTATATCTATTTTCTCATACTAGTTTATTGCTTATAGTCGATAGTGTCTTTATTTGTATTTATGCAAAAATAGTTTATGCATAAAATTTTGGCTTTTATCGTGTTGTTTATTCTGGTCTTTTGCTGTTTATTTTAATTTGGATTTGAGCATGCATCGATTCCCACCCCTTCGTCTTCTATAGATGGCAGGCCATCCCCCGACGCACCACGGTCAGAGTATGGAAGGTTTTGTGGCGGAGTTGGCCCGCAGGGCTTTGGCAGTGGGATACGCAGAGGCCCCAGAGTACACCACACTGCTGCCCCTCATGGGAGTGTGGCCACACCGAGTCCGTTTGGAGGTACATGGCTTCGTGGGCACCAGTCTTCCAAACATGATGGTTACCGCTTCAGGAGGATCTGATGAGCACGCCTGTCAGGAGGCGGCTTACCTGATGATGGCTAGGATGCAAGAGCTGCACGACCACGCTCTCCATAGCTCGGCATATCGCTACCACCCTCGCCGCGGCAGTTCTTCCAACAGCAGCACCTACCAGTCAGCCGTGGAGGAGAACGACACCACCTTCGGTCACATGAGCACGGTGATGAAGGGTCTAGACAAGATGCACGCCGACCTCCACAGGGCTGCGAAGGCCCTGAACGACCAGAAGCTGGGGCAGATTGTGGACCTGCAGGATGAGGTGGCAAGCCTCAAGAGGGAGAACGCCACCTTGAAGGGTCTTCCGGCACCTGGTGGATCGCGGATCCGCACGACTGCCAGGAAGACTACCACCACTCCCGTCCGTATCCAGCTGGCGCCCAGGCACCCACCGCCAGCAGCCGCTCCAGCTCCACCGCCGTCACCAGTCTCGACGCCAGCAGCCGCTCCAGCTCCGTCCTCGTCACTCTTCCTTACTTTCGCTCCAGCCTCGGCCTACCAGGGTGGCAGTGGCAGCGGAGGTGGTTGTCTGCTACTCCCTGTGGCAGCAACGATAGTGGCAGCAGCTCCGAGCCTACCAGCGGCGACACCTACATGTTGGACTCCAGGAGCCGCTCAGAGGAAGAGGGCGACGACCAGGAGAGCAACTTCGACTCCACCGACCGTAGGAGCCGATCGGAGTTTTAGAGCCGTCACCCTTAGTTTTTACCGTTTTGCTTAGTTTGTTTTCCTGCTAGTTTCCGTGTGTTAGGTCTATTTGCTCTTGGGTTAGTCGGTGGTCTATACCATGTGTCTATGGTATGGCTTCCTTAATAAGGATTTGTTTGCTGGTTTTTAAGTGTTTTTAATTCAGATCAGAACACTTGCAGTTAAGGTTAATGAAATAAAGTTTAGTTCTTAAGCAATCTGTTTTCTTCTTTTCTACTCTGGCTCGGCCGACTCCAGATGGTGAACTCCAAAACCAACGGCAACACCAGCGGCAACGAGGAGCCCGCAGGAGGGGCTCATGTCAACGGTTCAACCGGCAATGCACCGCCACCACCACCGGAAAACCCGACGATCACGCAAGTGTTGGCAGCCCAGACACAAATGATGATTGCCATGATGCAGCAGATGCAGCAGCAGCACCAGCAGATGCAGCAGCAAATGATGCAACACATGCAACAGCAACAACAACAGTAGCACCATTAGCAGTACCCTCCCCCACCACCACCTAGTCGAAGCTGCCAGAGTTTCTTCGTGTGCGACCGCCTAGCTTCTCAAGCACCACCAACCCCATGGAGGCCAACGACTGGCTCCATGCCATCGAGAAGAAACTGAATCTCCTACAGTGCAACGACCAAGAGAAGGTCGCCTTTGCCACTCACCAACTGCATGGTCCCACTTCGGCCTGGTGGGACAACTACTTGGTCACCCGCCCAGCCGGAACGGAGGTTACATGGGCGGAATTCTGTCGTAGCTTCAGGAAAGCGCAGGTCCCTGATGGGATAGTTGCACAGAAGAAGAGGGAATTCCGTGCGCTCCACCAAGGCAATAGGACCGTGACGGAATATCTGCATGAGTTCAACCGGTTCGCACGCTATGCTCCCGAAGACGTGCGCACAGATGCCGAGCGACAGGACAAGTTTCTGTCAGGCCTGGATGACGAATTGACCAATTAGCTGATCTCGGGAGACTATGCCGACTTCGAGAAGCTGGTTGACAAGGCCATTCGTCAAGAAGACCAGCGCAACAAGATGGACCGCAAGAGGAAAGCAGCCCAATTCAAGGCACACTAGGGCAGCAGTCAGAGGCCCCGCTTCATGCCCGGACAGCAGGGTGGACCTTCCACCATGATCGTCCGCCAGCACCGACCATACAACTCTGGGAACTCCCACTCCAGCAGCAGCAGTGGACACAACAGTAGCGGTGGACAGCATCATCGCCATCCAGCTCCGTGCCCTCCAACAGCACAAGCACAGCCGACTCAGCCGGCTCAACCCAGGAGAGACCCTAGAGGAAAACCAGTGATGTGCTTCAACTGCGGCGAGCCTGGACATTTCGCCGACAAGTGCCCGAAGCCCAAGCGCGCCAGGTCCTAGTTCGTGCAGGCACGAGTCAATCATGCCTCGGCCGAGGAAGCCTAGGCAGCACCAGACGTCGTACTGGGTACGTTTCCCATCAACTCAACTCCTGCTACAGTATTATTTGATTCTGGGGCAACACACTCCTTTATTTCCAAGCATTTTGCTGGGGCACATGGGTTATCAGTAGTGGAACTTAAGGTGCCTATGCGAGTTCATACCCCTGGTAACAACATGAACACCGCTCACTACTGCCCCTCAGTGACCATAGAGATCCAAACGTCACAATTTCTAGCCAACCTTATCCTTCTTGAATCAAAAGGCCTAGATGTCATTCTTGGGATGGATTGGCTGATGAGACACAGGGGAGTGATTGATTGCGCAAGAAGCACCGTCACTCTAACCAATGACAAGGGAGAAAAGATTGCTTTCCGATCTCCGGCACCACAGAAGTCCGTAACAAGCTTGAATCAGATCACCACTGAGGAACCGGACGCCAAGGTGGAGAAAACCCTTAAGAAGTTGGAGGATATCCCAATCGTCAGAGAGTACCCTGAAGTCTTTCCGGACGATCTGACGACGATGCCACCCAAAAGAGAGATCGAATTTCGGATCGACCTAGTACCGTGAACCGCCCCGATACACAAGAGACCTTACAGGATGTGGGCCAACGAGTTGGCAGAAGTCAAGAAACAAGTTGATGAACAGCTACAGAAGGGATACATTCGCCCGAGCACATCACCTTGGGGTGCTCTGGTAATTTTTGTGGAAAAGAAGGACAAAACCAAAAGGATGTGCGTCGGTTACCGCGCACTTAATGATGTCACTATCAAGAACAAATACCCGCTACCCAGGATTGATGATCTGTTTGATCAATTGAAAGGAGCAACAGTGTTCTCCAAAATAGACCTGCGATCAGGCTACCATCAGTTGAGGATCCGAGAAGAGGACATTCTGAAGACTACATTTGTCACTCGGTATGGGTTGTTCGAGTGCACAGTTATGTCCTTTGGACTCACTAACGCACCAGCGTTCTTCATGAACCTGATGAACAAGGTGTTTATGGAATTATTGGATAAGTTTGTTGTAGTCTTTATCGACGACATACTCATCTACTCTAAGTCTGAGGAGGAACACGAGCAGCATCTTCGCCTAGCGCTCGAGAAGTTGAAGGAGCACCAGTTGTACGCCAAGTTCAGCAAGTGTGACTTTTGGTTAAAGGAAGTGCAATTCTTGGGTCACATCATCACTGCTCAAGGAGTAGCTGTGGATCCATCGAATGTGGAGTCAGTTACTAAGTGGACCCCACCGAAGACAGTCACGCAGATCCGAAGTTTTCTTGGACTTGCGGGTTACTACCGTCGGTTCATCGAGAACTTCTCCAGGATCGCGAAATTGATGACCCAACTGTTGAAGAAGGATGAAAGATTCAAGTGGACAGATGAATGCAACAGGAGTTTTGAGGAACTTAAGAAGAGGTTAGTAACGGCACCAGTCTTAATTCTGCCAGATCAGGCGAAAGACTTCCAAGTTTATTGTGATGCATCCCGCCAAGGGTTGGGATATGTGTTGATGCAGGAAGGCAAAGTGGTCGCGTATGCTTCACGACAGTTGCGTCCACATGAAAATAATTACCCCACTCATGACTTGGAATTAGCAGCAGTGGTACATGCCTTAAAGATCTGGAGGCATTACCTTATTGGAAACTATTGCGAGGTGTATACGGATCACAAGAGCTTGAAGTATATCTTCACCCAACCAGACTTAAATCTCCGCCAGTGAAGATGGCTGGAATTGATTAAAGACTATGATTTGGGAATCCACTACCATCCCGGTAAAGCTAATGTAGTGGCAGATGCTTTAAGCCGGAAGAGCTACTGCAATTCCACCAATACGAAAGAGATGAGCAACCAGTTACAGCAAGACTTTGAACGGCTAAACCTCGGAATCGTTGAACATGGGCTCGCGTTCGCTCTAGAAGCACGACCATCGCTCGTGGAGCAAGTCCGAGCAGCTCAAGCTAAAGATCCAGAGATAGCGGAGCTCAAGAAGAACATGAGGGTCGGAAAGGCCCGAGATTTCTCCGAAGACGAGCATGGCACGATCTGGATGGGAGAAAGATTGTGTGTCCCGGAAGACAAAGAGTTAAAGGAGTTAATACTCATGGAAGCCCATCAAACTCAGTATTCAATTCACCCTGGGAGTACCAAGATGTACCAGGATCTTAAAGAAAAATTTTGGTGGGTTAGCATGAGAAGAGAAATTGCTGAATTCGTCGCACTCTGTGACGTATGTCAGCGAGTCAAGGCAGAACATCAAAGGCCTGCAGGATTGTTACAACCTCTCCAAATTCTGGAATGGAAATGGGAAGAAATTGGAATGGATTTCATCACCGGTTTGCCAAGAACGTCGTCTGGACATGATTCTATTTGGGTCATCGTGGATCGGCTCACGAAAGTGGCTCATTTCATCCCCGTGCACACAACCTACTCCGGAAAGAAGCTAGCAGAACTCTACCTCGCAAGAATCATGTGTTTGCACGGAGTGCCTAAGAAGATCGTATTGGATCGAGGAAGCCAATTCACCTCAAAGTTCTGGCAGAAGTTACAAGAAGAATGGGATACCCGTTTGAATTTTAGCACGGCTTACCACCCGCAAACCGATGGTCAGACCGAGCGAGTGAATCAAATACTTGAGAATATGCTTAGAGCTTGTGCGCTCGATTTTGGAGGAACATGGGACAAGAGTTTGCCATATGCCGAGTTCTCCTATAACAACAGCTACCAAGCCAGTTTGCAGATGGCACCATTTGAGGCGTTGTATGGCAGGAAGTCTCGCACCCCACTCTTTTGGGATCAGACCGGAGAACGACAACTGTTTGGGACTGAAGTTGTGAGCGACGCAGAAGAAAAGGTCAGAACCGTCAGAGAAAGGTTGAGAATCGCGCAGTCTCGACAGAAAAGCTATGCTGACAATCGTCGAAGGGAGTTAGCTTTCGAAACAGGGGACTATGTGTACCTTCGCATCACACCGCTTCGGGGAGTACACCGTTTCCAAACTAAAGGCAAATTGGCACCACGCTTTGTGGGACCATACAAGATCCGCGAATGTCGAGGAGAAGTTGCTTACCAGCTTGAGCTTCCACCCAACATGGCTGGTATACATGATATATTTCACGTCTCGCAATTGAAGAAATGTTTGAGAGTACCGGAAGAGCAGGCCAGTCCCGATCAGATTGAGATTCAAGAGGACTTGACTTATATGGAGAAGCCAATCCGTATTCTCGAAACCAGTGAGAGGAGAACCAGAAACAAGGTTACTAGGTTCTGCAGAATTCAGTGAAGCCATCACTCCGAGGAAGAAGCTACATGGGAAAGAGAAGATGAATTGAAGGCCGCCCATCCGCACCTCTTCGCTAGCACCTCCGAATCTCAGGGTCGAGATTCCGTTTAAGGGGGGTAGGTTTGTCACACCCTGAAGTTCTCCCAAATCGTAAAAATCGAATTGATAATTTATCTGAGAAATTGTTTAATTAATCTGGAGAAAAATCCAATTAATTAATGCATTAAAGAAGTGAAAATGGCAGGGTGGAATTTTTGTTGAGTTCCCTATGTCAAAATACATTAACAGTATTTTTAGTGGAATTTTCAGAGCCCTAGAAATAATTTTAAATCAATTAAAATCAAATTCGGAATTTAATTAATCCCAGGAAATTTCCTTTCTTTTTCTTTTTCTTTTTCCTCTTCTTCTTCCTTTCGGGCTGTCGGCCCAGTTCGTCCAGCCACCGCGCGCGCGCCTCCTCCTCCTGGTGGGCCGGCCCACGGGGTTGCCTCTCCCTCCCGAGCCTGCGCCGCTCCTCCTCTCTCGCGGGCCGGCCGCAGGCCGAGGCCCGCTAGCGCCGCGCCCCCTCTACCGCGAAGTTCATTCGGCCTCCCTCCCGGTCCGGGCCACCGACAGGTGGGCCCCACCTGTCGGGCCCGTCTCCCTCCTCCGGCCGGCGGAATCGGAGGGGAGCAACCGCCGGCCGCCATCTCCGCCCACTTCCCCGTGCCCCGCGTGCTCCGCGCACGTGCGCGCCCACGCCGCCTTCCCCTCGCCCAATCCGCCCGCAACCGCGGCACGAGAGGGGCGGGATCCGCTTTCCCCGGCCGTCTCTCTCTCTCCTCTCTCCCTCACTCGACGTGGAATTCGGGCCATTCTCGGCCACGTCCGCCCACCCCGCACCTACAAGAACCACCCCCGCATCCTTTCCTCTCTTTTTCCCCAAATCCCCGAAGCTCCCGTGCATCCCTCCGCCCTAGCGCCGCCTTGCTCCCGCGCTGCCGCCGTCCACCGACTTTGGCCGAGCCTCTCACGCATCCGCCGCCGCNTCCGCCTCCGCGTCCGCCGCACTCGCCGCATCCTCCCGCCTCTCGGCCGGGTGCTCAGGCCGCCGGATCCGTGTCGGAGCACCGCCGCCCGTCCCTTCTTCTCCGCCTCCGGTGGAGCTCGGTGAGCACCTCCCCTTTTTCCCTCTCTCTTCCTTCTCCCTCTCCCGGCCGCGCCGCTCCTTCCCATGCGCGCGCTCGCGAGCGCCGCCTCTCCGCCGCCCTTGCGCCGCCGCCTCCAGCCACCGGTCGCGCCGCCGGCCACCGCCTTCGGTCGCCGCGCGCCATGGCTGAGTCGGCCAAGCTCGGGGCCGTGCCGCCCCGACCGCCCATCGCCCGCGCGCCCCGGGCCGTCGGATTGGCCACTTGGGCCGATCTCGGCCGCTCCCCTCCGTCCCACATGGCCGCCCACGTGGACGCCGCGTCGGCGCCACGTGTGCGCCACGTGGTGCACTGCCGCTGCCGCGGTCCTGTGGAGTTAGTCCAGGGTGGACCGGCCGCCGTCGCCTGCTGATGCCAGCCCTGGGATTAATTGCGCAATAAATCATTTAGGGTTTTTTTGTTTTAGTAAAAACACAGATAACTTCAAAAATTCATAATTAATTCATCCGAGCTTCATTTAAGTCCATTCAAATTTCATTAAATTCATAAAAATGCAGAGAATCCATTAAAAATACTTTTGTGCTTTGTTTCAGTAGACTTATAGCATGTATTGTTGTTTGCTTTGTTTGTCGCGTAGATTCCGATACCTCCGACGCACCCGTTTATTTCGAGATCGTCGCGGAGGTAGCTTCAGCTCAAGAGCAAGGCAAGTCATGGTTCACATTGAACATATTGTACCCATATTTACAAATGTCTCCTTTTTCCGTAAACACTGCATCATTTCGCACTGTCATTTCATGTGGGTTTTTACCTATTGTACTCAGCCTATTATATTGAATATCGTGTACCTTTGATAGCTTGGGTAATTAATCCATTGTTCACTGGTTTTAGGAATGCTTAGCCATGCTTAGGTAACTTAGCTCACTAAGGGGGATCACACTAAATAATTATTTAATGTAGTCCCTATGGTGACACTTTGGTTTAGGAGCTACCATGGTAATAATAATTAATTAAAATATGCTAATGGTGGGCTGTGGGTGCATGGTTTTGATGGAAGCACCCATGGCAATTAAGGACCGGTTCACGGGAAACCCTGGAAGAAATACCGTGCGTACCACAAGCCAGCGTGGGCAACGGCTGGACTTGTAGTGTAGCTGTCTCTAGCTGACGTACCAGACTAGGGTGGGCGTGATGGAGTTGGGTCGGCGGGGGATTTACCCGTTGATCAGCTGCCGGATTCACCGTGGCACAAGGGGGGGGCTGCCCGCTGCTGGATATAGGGAGCGGGGGCGAAACCTGTGGTGTGGTACGGTTGGTTAGAGGGGGTTATGCGAAGGGTCCTGTCACAGTCTCTATTCGGGTACTTTTCCAGTATCGCGACGCATGGTTGACATGATGTTGAGGCTGTGTCTTGTGGGTACAGATGTACACCTCTGATCAGAGTAGAACTATTCGAATAGCCGTGCCCGCTGTTATGGGCGATCAACCAGATTCACCGTGATTAGTCTCACTTTCATAATAATGAGAATTATTGAAACTGGTTTAGTTCAGGTGGTTGGTTTGGGCCTGTCGCAACATGGTGTAGCGTTGGACAGTGATGGTTAATATTGTTCAATTAATTCAACGTTTTACTACTGCTTTCAACTACTGTTTCAAAATGCTTACTTTATGCAAATAAACCCTTGCCTTCCTTTGGAACACCCTGCATCATGCCTCCTTTTCCGGCATGACTTGTTGAGTACAGTGGGTAGTACTCAGTCTTGCTTAATTTTTCCCCACACCAGAAGAAGAGTATGCGTCTGATGGAGGCTTCTCAGAGGAGTAGGCTTCGTCCGCCGTCGAGGATGCCTATGGAATGGTGCCAGCTCGCTGCAGGAGTCTTGTTCTAGTTTAGTCTAGTTTGTCTTCCTTTTCTGCTGCATTTTTCTGTAAGACTTTTATGGTGTTTGTAAGACATGGAACTGTATGTCAACTTTGTCGTTTGTGTACCCTGGCTGGTCCTGGACAGGGATTTTAATACACATTCAGTTTCGGAAATTCTGTTAGTGAATTTCCGGGCGTGACAGCTACGAAGTGCTTCACTGACTGGATAGAACATGAGCTAAGGGAAAAGTGGTCCTTGTTGTACGATTCCAATGGTTCATGGTATGGTGTGATGTGAACAAATCTTGCAGAAGTGTACAACTGGGTGATGAAAAGTACATGTCCTTTACCACTTGTTGCTATCCTGGAGGGCATCACAAGGGGTACACAGAAATATCTTTATAAAAGATATGCCATTGCTGACACATTTTTGTTAAGGCATATGAAAAAGTAAATGTAACACTGATAAAAATACCTGTGAGAAAAAATACTTCAACACTAGGAGGCGACGATGTTGACGGTGTAGAAGGTATACCAGACCAAGCGTAACCATCCTTATTGTTTTGTGCGCGTGGACTTCTGTATGCCCAAGAGGAGAGATGTTTTTTTTTCATGTGTAATATTTTATATCCGTGGATAGATTTTGTATGTGCATAGTAAAAAGATTATGATTCTTGTGATGGTTGGAAAATTTTTAACTCAATCTTTTATCAGACAGATTGAACTACTCGTAGTAGCCAAAGTGTTACTACTAGATGATTTTTTTGATTTAGTAAAATAATTACTCCTACAGATGAAATGAAGAGGCAAAAAAATAACTGTGCTCCTCGTCGGCCCAATAAAATTTACACGGTCAGTAAATCTTTTACTCAGGCTATTGGACCTCACATACCAGCCCAGTAGTAGTAATTCTTTTACTCTGTGGTCTTGGTTACCGAGATATACCAAGGGCTTTTCCAACCTAGACAGTAGTAGTTTATTTACTTGGGACCAATCAAAGGGGGCATGACAGGTACGTGTGTAGAAAAAAAAAAGAGAAACGCGGGCGGGTGGCGAGTGCACGCAGAAACGAGAAAAACAAAAAAACCCGGAGGGAGGAGGTGCGCTAACTAAGCTGTGCGCGTATTAGTATTACGCCAAATTAGTTTTATTAAATCTAATATTAAATATATTTTGATATTTTTTGTTTTATGTTAAAAATATTGTTATATTTTTTTATAAATTTGATCAAACCTAAACAAGATTGATTTAAAAAAATCAAAGTGCCTTGTAAATATGAAATTAATCACTAGTACAGAAACGCCTATAGGTACCGGTTGGGAACTGACTATAGGTGCCGGATTCCCAGTCGGCACCTATTACTCGGCACCTTTGCCTCAATCTTATTGGTGCCGGTTTTAGAACCGGCACCTATACTATTAAAAAAATAAAAAAAAAGATAGCCCCCTACACTGCCGCCGGCCTTCTCCACCGCCGCCACCACCACCTCGCCCGGCCTCCACGCCGCCACTTGGACGTGCCTGTCTCCACACCGTCAGCTGCCACCCAACGCCGCGCCGGAAGAGGAGGAGAAGGGAAGGGGGAGGTCCCCTGGGAGAGAGGAGGCCGGCGAGATCCAGACCCCCTCCACCACCACCACCGTCGCCGCCACCTCGCCGCGCCGGCCTCCACCTCACCCGCGCTGCCGCGAGGAGAGGAAGGCGAGAGGGGGACGAGCCTCCTCCAGCCGCCCGCGCCGGCCTCGCTCGCGTCGGCCGGCCTTCTCCACCGCCGTCGCCGCCACCTCGCCGCGCCGGCCTCCACCTCACCCGCGCCGCCGCGAGGAGAGGAAGGCGAGAGGGGGGCGAGCCTCCTCCAGCCGCCCGCGTCGGCCTCGCTTGCGCCGGCCTCGCCCGTGTCGGCCTCGCCCGCGCCGGCCTCGCCCGCGTCGGCCGGCCTTCTCCACCGCTGCGCCGCCTTGGAGGAGGAGAGAAGGGGGGAGGGCCCCCGGGCAGGGAGAGGGCCGCCGCCCATCTTCTCCGTCTACTTCGAGAGAGAGACGACGAGAGAGAGATGAATGGATGGATAAGGGAGAGGATGGATGGATAAGACCGGCCGGTTTTTTAAATAGGTGCCGGTTTTTATAAAAAACCGGTACCTATACTAACTTTTATAGGTGCCGGTTCTGCTAAAAAACAAGCACCTATACTATAGGTGCCGGTTTTTCTCTAGAACTGACACCTATATTTATATTATAGGTGTCGGTTCTGTTGAAAAACCGGCACCCATAGTATAGGTGCTGGTTCTATATTTTTTTATCCTACGGAGAGGTGGGAAAAAGCTCATAGGTGCCAGTTTTAAATGAACCGGCACCTATAAGGTCGGTCCCTATAAGGGTTTTTGTAGTAGTGAATGGAGGTAGTACAAACCAATGCAACATGTTCATTGTATTACAATCATGCACGTACATAGGCACATATATACTTACATACCATGCATACAGTAGCCAATACAAACCTTGAGAGTGAAAGGGTGACAGGTTCGTTGTGTTACAATCATCATACAGGTAGGTTCAGAGATACACAGATACAACACATAGGCACACATATATATATATATATATATATACACACACACACACACACACACACACACACATACACATATATATATATATATATACATATATATACATATCTAAGAATGCAATCTGGAGCATGCATACAATACAAGCACATGAGCACACAATTAATCTTCATTCTTCAGGACATGGAATCTTCGGTCTTCTTGTTCTCCACTTGGACTTGTTGCTTTACATGCAGAATCTTAAAGGGTTTCTCATCCTCACCTTTGATGCCTCTCACAAGGTGACCATGGATCTCAACATGGAAATCATTGCCATGACCGACAACATCCAGATCCTTAAGTTGGGGAAGTGCCAACTCATGTATTTCAATCCTGTCAAGGTTCTCCGCGCTTACCATCAGCTCCGTGAGGCTATGAAATCCATGATCGAAGATAAGCTGGCTCACTGTGTAAGAAGCGCCGCGTAGAGTGAGCGCGGAAAGGAATTGCAGGTCACCGAGTTGTTTGATGAATTCCTGTGACAACACCATCCCCTTGAGCTGCAGCTTCCTGAGGTTTGGGAGGCGAGTGCGGATTGCCATCTTGGAGATGTCCCGTTGATCAAGGTTGAGTTTCCCTTCCAGTTCCATTGCCTTGAGTCGTGGAAGTTTGGATTTGGTGAATAGTTCTGGGGGAATGGTGTCTGCTTTTATGGTGAGGACGACAAGGTACTTGAGTATGGTTAGTGCAGTTAACAAGGCTTCCCTGTTGTGCAAGAAGCCGAGTGTATCCCTACGCTGGATCCGGATGTGTAAGGACCAAAGGCCGGTCATGCTGGTGAAGGTGTTGCGGTCCCAGCAGCCAGCTTCGTTGTCACTGGTCTTTACGCTGTTGAGTGTCTGCAGCTTCCCCAAGCGACCAACGCGTTTAGGCAAGACGAGACGGTGTCCCAGCACATGACGGAGCGTCTGGATCCTCCAGAACGCGTCTGGGAGGCTGCTGACGTTGGTGTATCGGACATCGAGAGTCTGGAGGCTGCACAGACTGCCAATGGATGGTGGGATCTTCTCCAAGGAGCAGGAGGTGACCCGGAGGTAGTGCAGGTTAGCTGCTCTGCTGACCTCGGAGGGCAGCTTCTTGCCGATCTCAAGGCCGTCGAAGTGGACAACACGGAGGAACCTGGAATTCTGCATCAGCTCCTGTACGCAAGACTTGGTCTCCTTATTTCTGGCCCGGCCCCGGCCTCGTCTTGGGAGTTTCGCATCATCCCCATTCCCATGTCCGTCGCTGCCTCCAGCTTCGCTAATTTTTGCAGCCTCTTCTTCCGTCTCGAAGTCTGACAGGATGGCTCGCAGCTTTGGAAGTGGGCGCGCCAAAGCTGCATATTTATCTGTGTGATTCTGGAGCGAGAGGCGTCGAACAGTGGACAATGCAGGGGTGTCATCACCACTGTGGATCTCCGTAAAGCTTTCCTCCTGTGCTTCAAGCCGCAGGAAAGCATGTACTTTGCTCTGCACAGTTACACGCTCATCCCCAGGAACATCATAGCCAATCGGCGCAAGATTGACAAGGCGCCTATCTATCAGCTCCTTCAAGTATTGCTCTCCTACTTTTTCGATTGTCTTGGCCTTTGGTGTCAAGAAGCCCTCCGCCATCCACAAGCACACCATGTTCTGTGCCCTGATCAAAGAATTCACCGGCAGCGCGGCAAAGTAGAGGAAGCAAGATTTCAGGTCGTAGTGAAGGTCATCGAAGCAGAGGGATAAAATCTTGTCGATCGTCTTTGATTGCATCTTCGTAAGGTGTTCAAACACCGTCTCCCATTCTTGAGGGTACTCCTTGGTCCGTAAAAGGCCTGACAGAAGAACTACTGCCAGTGGCAAACCCTTTGTGTTGTCAAAAATCTTTTCTTTGTATTTTTCTATATCTTCATCAGGAAGTGCAGTCCTTTTCTCCATTAAGAATGTTTCCCTGAACAGATTGAGGACCACTTCTTTGTCAACAAATCTTTTGACGACTATTTCAGCATCTTCATAAGGCGGAGGTGGCTTCTCTGGCTTACTCTGTGAAATTCTCACTATTCTGCTGCCAGGGTTGACATCCTTGGGGAGCATAGAAAAAAGGCGGCTCCACTCTGAGCTACTGAGCTCAGCATCTATCACTAACAGGTACTTTTTCCCTTTTAATTCCTCGGCGAGTATATCCATAATTTTCTCCTTGGGGCATGCTTTTTCATCTGTAATACGTCTGATGATTAACCTGAGGATATCAGAGGCGCTGAGATTGAGCCCGAAGCTCACCCACTCAATGATGTCAAAATGACTCAGGGTTTGCCTCTTGTCAGACAAGTCTCTCACTAGTTTTGTCTTGCCGACTCCACTTTCTCCAAACACGCTGATCACATATTGATGACCATTGTTTTTCAAAAGCTTAGATTTAAGATCACGCATACAGTTCTCTCGTCCCACCAGTGGCAGCACCACATCGTCCCTGTCGTCATAATCTTTCTAGTGTTAATCGTGAGGTATATATATTGCCTATTAAAAATATGCATCTCTCAAGTACTGAAAATTTATTAATTAACAACAAACATATACAAATGTCAGCAAGAAAATATATCTCCAGGCCTGTTATTAAGATTTGGCTCTACTATATGTACATTGTTGTAATTATTGTAAACTCAGATCACATAGGAAAATTATATTCGATATGGCTATAGAATGATAGCTCTACATTGGAATGGAAGGGTATGTGTTGCCTACTTTCAATTAGATTTACAGTACACTTGCAAAAGTACCACAAACAAACAAATCTTTGATGATGGCTCATCACCTCCATCCTATGAAAAATCCTTTGTAACAACATTATCGCAGAAAATTCCCAACAAGAACCCCAAAACAAAAATGGTTCTTGGTAAAAACCTCTTTGATGGTTGTTGGAGTTTTGGGCCTAGACTCAAAATGATGTGTTATCGATAAAAATATTGACAATAGAAATTTGTATACCTGAGCCCTGTTTGTGTTTGTTATCTCCGATAGGGAATAATGCAAGTTAGACGGGGACGATTTTATACAGGTTTAAGCCCTCCTGGGAGTAACAACCCTATGTTCTGTCAGCCTGGGGAGGCTTGTTGTTTTTTTTATATATGTAGAATAAGAGTACAAAAGGGGATATATATCTATTCTAAGCCTATCTGTTAGTCATGTTGACGATTCCGATGAGATGGTAGTCGGATCTATGGAAGTGAGGCTCTGGTTCCTCTTTCAAGTTTGAGGGCTTGAAAGATCTATGCCCTAGAGATGTATTGTAAGGGGAGATTGAAAGATCTATGATCCTGGAGTGTGGTGATACTTTTGGTGATTATTGACAACCAACTGTTGGAGCTAACTATTTTCATGAGTTGGTGTGATTAGATTGAGTTCCAACATCATGTTAAAAGATGAATAATATGTTGATGAAAAATAGAAGCAATGTAAATTGATGGATCAACATAAAGATGGTGTGAGAATCTAGAAGATGGACATAAGAGAATGAAGATGCGGGTATGAAGTTGCTATCTATGGGAAGACGATGAAGGGCAAGTGAGGTTTAGCTATGATGGACCATGTGGGGGTGAAGGGTAAGCAAGGGGCGAGTGAAGACTTTATTGCGAGGGACTGTGCGAGGCCATATGAGAGT
Source organism: Oryza officinalis (assembly GCA_008326285.1). Classification (NCBI taxonomy): domain Eukaryota; kingdom Viridiplantae; phylum Streptophyta; class Magnoliopsida; order Poales; family Poaceae; genus Oryza; species Oryza officinalis. The sequence continues at coordinate 15,156,162 of BDMV01000011.1, read as the reverse complement.
AATCCATATCAATTATTTAAAGAGTACAAGATGGAATGTCGAAGATCAAGAGGATATGAGGCATTGATCAAGGAAAATGTATAATTGATTTGAGTCTAATGTGTTTAATGAGTGTAGGTGAATACTCACAATGGTGAAATGGCGTTGATATTGGCAACACTCAAGGTGAAGAAAGAATATGGCATGAAGGTATTCCTAGTGGTACAGCTTTACTATTTGCTTTTGAGTATAGGAATGTCTTACTATTAAAAGGGATGCAACGCTAATGTGTTTGTTTTTGTCTCGGAGCTCAAAGTGATATATCCTAATGCTACCTTGAGAGAAACCAAAACCTTAACCTAACATATGATTGATTTTAGAGCTTGTTCTTGGTTGGGTTGGGTAGTCTTCTCAATAAGCTTTCCATGGAGCCCAAGTTCGTCGACAACGGACTCAGGAGTAAGGAGTTATGACCATTTTTTGGGTCCTTGAGACAAGAGACTCCAATCCTGCTTTCCTTGTTTGGTCGAGGAGGTTTACCGGAGACTCCGGTCCGGCTTCGCAGTCTAGCTAAGGAGGCTTACCTGAGACTCCGGTAGTTGCAACCGAACACTCTGATCATCCTTTCCTATAGCGTTACAAGTGTCCCTACATACTCCGATCCATTGGACCTGAGACTCCGGTGTTTGAATATGTGAGTAACGGTTTTGGGGAGCTCAGATATTTAATCCCTCTAACCCCTCCATGCTTGGTTGCTGATTTAGGCAAGAGAAGAACTATGCATACCCAAATAACCAACCCCTCCTAAATCCCCTAAATTCGTGGTATTTACTTGCAAGAGTGATTTGATGACAAAAAATAGTTGGGTTGAGGGATTGATAGTTTGAGAGCTAGTGAGCTTCACTCCATCCTTTGAGCATATGAGTTCATAGCAACCAAGTCTTCGATTTTGTTTTTTACTCTTGGAGATCAAGGTCTCTTAGATGGTTAGAGGTCACCAGTGAGCTCCCAAGGTAGTGGTGAGTCATCGGAAGTTTGTAAAAGTTCATCCTCAATTCCGTAAAGGGATATGTAATTGAGTGAAAATTGAGCTAGCTCATAGGAGGTTGGTTGATAGAGAAAGCTTCATCGGAGGTAGGCGCTCGTTGTCCAAGTTTCGACCTTGGTGGTTGCTTGGAAACGAGCTACTCTTTGGTGGTTTCTTGGAGGCTAAAACTTCTTCCTAGTTGCTAGCTTGATGAGGCTTAGGATCGAAACAGGTCCAGTACCGTGGAGTCCCTCAATTAAGAGTAGGATTATAGGATCCGAATTTTGGTGAAAACTAGGTCTCTCCCTTTGTCTCTCTTTGATTTCTTTGTGAATTCATATATATGTTTGCTAAAATAGTTTACATATGCATTTACTACTAATTATCCTTCTATCTATCCCGTCTCTATGTGAGATTGACCTTGACACACACTCCTTAGGAGGTGATGTCATGGGAACAGAATACGGTACTTAAGATTGGAGTATCCGGTCGACCAGTTATGTCAAGCATAACTTGTCAACTGGATACTCCTGTGGAGAATTTGATCCGCTGGGAGTGTTTTCAGGAACACCTATTTAAACCCCTCTAGGGGACATCAAGCTCCTTTCAGAGATGCAACTTACTTTTTAAGAGGATAGAAACATTTTTTTCTGAGAAAAGGAATATAAAAATTTTGTGAAAGATGTAATTGTTATTACCAAGCACCTGAAGTTGCACTTGTAAAAGTCATTAATGAAATTTTCGTATAATTTATGTTTTCCTTGTTGGTAATATGTGCAAGAGGCAAAATTTAACAATGCAGATTGGATTCATGCGTGATGCGATGGGTAATGGTCCTTGATGGACAGACTTCTACTAAGTCAATTTATTAGTCCATTAGTGAGATCTTTATAAGTGTAACTTTGTGTGAGGCAATTTCACCACCTCAAAACCATACTGCGCTCGACTTTCCACAAAACCCTAGCATGGGTGCAGGCACACCGGCACATTGCTTTCTACCTTTGGATGTGTGGTTACCAAAGAGGAATTGCTTCTGGTGTGTGAGGAGCCTTTTCAATCATGATGACACCATCCACTTCCTCAACAGCAACATTCGTGACATCGGATTAGGCTACTCCTAGTCTTATTTCTGCAGCCCTGCACGTCTAGTAACAATGATCGTGATTCCTAGCTCACAAGGTTTCCTAGTTGAACATGGTGCAATTTTAATTTGTGATAGCATAACCTGCCTGTTCCGTAGGATTTGTTCCCATTGCTGGATGTTGTCTTGACATGAGAAGGAGGGAATGTCTCCCTCATAATTAGATATCTTAGGATAGTTTTGATTTATGTAGAGTCCTTCCCTATTTCTACTTAATTTGCAAGATACCCTATATAAACGGTTCCCCAGGCTTGATACAATTTATATGCAGGATACAATTCATCCTCTTATTGTTAATGTCCTATAGAACGACATAACCGTTACTATAATATCATATATACACATACCACAAGAAACTATCAAATAACCAATACAGCAGATAATAATATGTATGGTCTATTGATAGGTTTGGAAAGAAGCACTTACATCTTTTCTAAAAGAGAAGTTGTGGAGCTGGATGGCCTCCATGTCAATCCTAAAGTAGAAGACTCCCCCAACCTGTACCTGTCCTTGTTCGAAATGATTTCCTCAAGCCTTGCATTGATCAATCTGATCCTCCTAGAGAGGTCGTGCCTCACCCGGACTTGTGTCGTAAAGCTGGCACAAAAACTGAAGATGGTACGACTACAGCTAGGAAATCTACAAAACCAAATTAACATATGCTTAGTATATGGATGGTGCTTAGATCTTTTTGGTGGGGAGGATGCTTCTATATATGGATGTTGGACCCTATCATCCAAACATATGATGTTGGCAGATGACTAATAGCTTTTGCTAAGGTGCACATGGCATGTACGAGCAATTAAATACTACAAGTTTATCAGGTGCTTTGAAATTGCTAACTAAACAATTGTAATGTAGAAAATTAGTGGGTATTTAATACCATTTAGGAGTCTGAAAAACATGCAATGAATAATCTGGCTCATAAACTAAAAAGAACGGCCCGGGCTCATCCATGTCCACTCATCAGCTAGAGTGCTAGACCTTATCCATGCATCTTATTCTAATCAACATACAACCCTGCTCTTGTCATGCCCAACCCATTAGGACCCATGCAAGCGAGGACTGAGACCATGTCTTCCGGGGATTGAGAATTAGTTGGATGTGTGTGTCATTTTTTGGTTGACCACAACACTTAAACATGAACTATATTTTCTTCTATATATGCAAGCAACATAATAAGTGACGCAACGGGAATAACTATGGTTTTGTATTGCGAGTGGAATATGCGTTGCAACTTCACTCTACAACACATATATAGTATGTGATGAAAAGTTACTTCCTCCACAACAACCATTTATTGAATTTGTGTTGCAAAGATTTGTTGCCTAGACTTTATTTTTGTTGTTGTAGCACAATTCTGAGTTTAAAATTTCAGGAAAATTTCAACAACATTTATTGAATTCTTTTTTTTTTGCAATTGAAACATGCCACTTCTTTAAAAAAATCTGTATTTTTTTTAATTTTATGGTTGTTATATAAGTTGATTTATGCATTATAATCATAAGGGCGCACTTCCACTGTGGTTGTGAACTCCTTTTGATTTGTTCAGCAGGTAATGGGTTCTAATTGATCATGATAGTCAGATGGGTTGAATTGGGATTTTCACAACATAAGTGTTGACACAATTATATTCCATGCAAATTACCCTAGGTGCTTGCAAAGTTTTATTTTTCCTAAGAGTTGCTACCCAATGTCTAAAATTTTGCAACCTATGGTCAAACCCTAGCCTTGCATAGAAAACTACCTAAATTTGGAAAACATATTGAACAAATGTAAATACTAGGAGTTAGAAAAGCAAAACATGTTATACTGAGATTTACCAACCCAACGCGAAGCCAGGAAGGGAATAATAATCAATCTTGTGGCTTCCCAATACTTTGGACAGAGTACAAGTTCTTCTGCAGTTCTCAATTTACCGAAACGTGTTATTGGATGATGTGGTTGCCGCTAAGATCTCCTGGAGAAAGGAGGTGAGTGGTTTGTTGGGTGGTGTTGGGGACGAGGTTGCCCCCGGAGCAGCGTGAAGGCTAAGCGAAGTTGGGCTCCCAGCCCATTGTAAGACCTTCACGCCTTGGTCCACCCCATTCTTTGTGTCTTGGGCCACCATGACCTTGAGGACCACCCCGTCCTCCATATCTTGGTCTGATGGAGAGATGGCCTATAGGAGGGCTGTTGAGGCGTCTTGCATCAATTACTCGAGGCCCAATTGGGCAGCCCACAATGTGGGATCTATGAGAGTGGCTTGTGGCTCGGGGAAGACGCACAACATCAGGATGTGCCTCTTGCATGCCTAGCACCGCGTTGGATAGAGCCCCAGGTAGAATGTCACTCGTAGCAGATACCAAACATAGGCCAGGCCACGTGTCAAATATGTTGAACTCTGGTAGGTCTACCTTCTCTATCTAGGAAGAGCCTATGGGGACAACCTCCTTCCCGGCAAAAGAATCTGCCTTGCTCACGAGTCATGCCTTCCCTGCCATATTGATGGGATGTGAGGCAGAATTTGAAAAAGTTTCTTCAACATTCATGCCGGAGCATTGGGCATCATTTGATCTGTGGTTGGCACCATCATCGCTCGTGGTGGAGAGAGGCCACTTGTGGTAGGAGGGGAGGGCAGATGTGTCCGTAGCTAAGCAGGTGGATCCATCCCAAACAATGATGCTATCATTGGCAATGCCATGGCTGGTGCTGTTGCTGACGCTAGCATGAGCAGCACAATTGTTGGTGGCATATGCCATGTCGGTGTTGCTACTAAAGCATCTAGGTCAATAAATTTGCATTTTGGTAATTAGTGACAATTACCATGTGGACTATTTGAGATAAATGATGATTAGTACGTATAAGGAAGCTTTGGCATGAATGAATAAGACGAATCACCTCAATGGAAATTTCCGTGCACTTAAAGCTAAAGGCTAAGGATTCTTTCTAGTCTTTTGTCGACCATGGCGTATGGTGACGTAATTGAATTGGTTACTGTTTGTTTTCTAGCTTTGCTGTTCTATCAAGAGAGGTCTATGAGGAGTGCAAAGGTTAATTTTGTGCCATATTAGGTTCTAGATCAAGGTTGCACTTGCATTGGTTTTGTCACGAGTGTTTTAGATGTTGTGGCTTGTTAGAACACGATTGTTAGGCTAGACTGATCGGGGCATGTGTGGTTAGATCGGGACCAAGTCTGTAGTCTCGGCCATCCTCGGCGAGGTGTGCTCTTGTTCAACCAAGCCTATAGTCAATTTGATCAGGCCTCGAGGCCACTCAGACTGATGGAGCGACAGTCAACCCGAGTGTGTTTCTATAGCCTCGACCTCCTCAGCCAAGGCCAAGCCAATAGTTCCCAGTCGTAGTCTGTTAGACCGTGTTGATTTGATCGGGCCTCGTTGGGTGGTCTGATCGGGCCTAGTTGGCCGGTCTAACGACAAAACCGAGTGAAGTATGTTTCTAGCCTCGAACATGTAGTTTGGTTTGGCGGGGGTATAAATAGCCCCTTCCTTGTAGCACAGAGGCTCTTTGGCACCCTATTGCACTTCTTTGAGCCTTGCAGCTACTCTCGGACCCTTGAAACTTAGGTCCATTCTGAGAGGTCAGCGGCGGAACCAAAATCACAAAAGTTCACTTGTTGGAGGGTGGCAACATTACTATTCATTTAAAATTTCGCAAAAGGATAGCCAATCTCAAGGAAGGCTAGGCCCCTACCATTCCCTCCATGGCTTCACCCGTATGAGAGGTATTGGAGAGTAAGTGAGCCAACACAAGTGCATTTGCTTCATCTGTAGAGCTAGTTGACACTTGATCATCCTCAAGCAAGAATCTTATACTTGTTACTCTTGAAGTTACCACCTCCTAGATGGCTTGCAGGAATTGCCTGGTGATCTCTTTGAGGAGATTGTGGAAGACGCCTCGTGGTGATTGTCAAAGGTTTGGTGTTCACCACGTCGAGTGGTGGAAGAACAATCACTGGTGATTGAGGATTGGATAGACCACTTTGGAAATCGGCTCCCACCTTGCCCATCTCTTGACAAGGGGATTTGGAGGCTTTGTGGTTCAAGTGGTGAAGTGGGGCTCAGTTCAACAGTGACATAGGAAACCGGTAAGCTTCTGAACATCAGGTGAAATATTTGGTTATCTCTTGTTTCTCTCATACATTGCATTTACTTTGAGCAATATAATCATTCTTACAGATTACTTCAGCCATTATCACCCTAGGATTGTAAACAAACATAGTATAGTTAGTCTTGGTCCTTGAACCAAACCTAGCAACTTAGGTTAGTTTAATTATGTGCAAATTCCTTTTAAACTGCATATTCAGCCCCTTCTAGTTGGCATCTTGATCCTACAGCTACACATAGCCTGGGCATTAGATAGAACCCCAGGCAGAATATCACCCAGAGACATTAGCCAGGCCACAAGTCACACATGTCAGACTCGACTAGGCCCGCCTTCTCTGTCCAGAGAGAGTCCAAGGGGACATTTTACTTCCCAATGATGGACATTATCTTCTTCGCTAGATTGCATGGGATGCATGCAGGATTCAGAAAACTTTCTTCATGATCTGTGCCGGAGCATAGTACATCGTCCAATCTAGGGTTGCGTTGGTGTCGCCCGCGATGGAGAAAGGCACATGTGTCGGTTGCTAAGGGGGTGGCTCCATTCTAGGCAACAACAGTATGTCCAATCTAGGGTTGCGCTGGTGTTGCCTGCAGTGGAGAGGGACACATGTGTCGGTAGCTAAGGGGGTGGCTCCATCCTAAGCAACAACGATGTCACCGACAATGCCATTGCCAGTAGTGTTGCTGGCACCAGTGTTGGCGCTGCTACATACATCAAGGACACCAGAGTAACCTGCTTTGCACATAGCATAGTGGCCAACACGGCCACTGCAGTGCAAGTTCAATTTTTATTAATTTGGTTTTATTATTAATGACAAATTCAATTATATCAAACTAATATTTTCATGAGGCATCCTTTGTCTAGTCTCATGTGGATATGAAAATGGAAATGATGAGAGGTATGCAATAAACTCCATGTGTTATAAATTTTTTTCTCTCATAGTTCCAAAGTATACATGAACTCTTTCATTTCCCTTTATCATATATGTATGCATATCTTTAGGGGAGCTCATACTATATCATTAGCTCAACTCTATATGTTTTATATTGGATTGTCACCCATCACCAAAAAGAATAGATTGAATGATCTATGATCATCAATTTGTGTAATTATTGTTATGGTGATTTTGACAAACCAGCTTTGTGCGACTAACCTCTTTTCATGAATTGGCTAATAGGTTATTCTCGGACTTCATGAGTTGAGATAAAAATATATCTATTGATGGTTGGAGATAGATTTATGCCGACAAAGAGGAAATGCATGGAGATAGATTTATGAGTATCACTCTCCTTCTCCATCTACATATTGATATATTCTAAAATATTATTTCCATGTGATTGACATGCATATGCATATGAGACTAATGTTTTGTTTTGTTTAAGCCTTATTTTGTTTAGCCTCTTTATATAAAGAGCATGAAGTTGATGAAGGTATGCACTTATGATTATGTTTGTATTTTATAAATGTCTTCTATTCTTGTATAGGATAAACTCCCAAAGTAGGAACGTCAGATCCGAATATGGGAAACAAATCACGTGTCTCCTCTCTTGGTTTGCTCGTTCTTGCCTTATTTATATTGTGCTTAAGCACGTCTAGTTAACCTAGTTGGTGGTATTATATTTTGACTACATACCTTGCTTGTCACCTTTTAATTCGTATACATATTGTTGTTTGAGCTACAAGTTCATAACTAGTGCTTTATTCCATTATCCGTCGGACACTCCAGTTGAGACCGGAACTTCCGATCCAATACTGAAAGTTCCAATTTGAACCAGAAGTTTCGATCAATTCTAATATACTATGAAGTTGTGATAATGTTTAAGAACACCTATTCACCCCCCAGGAAGCATCCAAAGATGTAATGCGCAAAGCAAGGTCGGGTTGACCACTTCAAAGACATGGAATTGCAGGGGTCCCAAGAGGCACCTCTTGGTTCACCGGTGGCTCCAAGTCAAGCAGCTCTATCATATATGGGTCCTTGTCAGAGGTTGCACGCTGCGCCACCTCTGGCTAGGGTTGAAAATGGAGTGTATTCGGACAAATAGTGGTCATACCATATCCTACACCACATTTTTAAGTGGATTCGAACCGGGTGCGGATAGTGTGTGGATGTGGATGTGGAGCGGACTGTTTCGGATGTCAGAAATGTTACGGAGTGGGTGCGGACTCAGTTTAGAAACAAGTTAAATTTGTCGGATGTGACTTGCATATGCAACCAATACAATATCCAGTTAGCAATAGAACAGGCAATAATACAGTAAGCAATGAACGGTCCATCATAAGAACTATATGCTTTAGTGCTAAACAACATGAATGCATGTCTGTAATATAGTAACGCATCTATACAGGTGTGAGATGAGATGATAAGAGCCTCATACAAAGCATTCTAGGTTAAATGATGTATTGGACCATTGGATGGGTCGGCTCATGTTGTATGGAACAGATATAGTGGTTACATGGATCGACAATTTTCAATTATCCAGCAAATGTCCTATTGGATAATCTGATGGAAATATCGGATAATCCACATCCGATGGATTTTAGGGATACCATATCCGCATCCGAATCCATACCATACTATCTAAATCTGTACCATAGTATTGGCATCCACATCCATATCCATATCTGCATCCATGTTCCGAACAAGTTCGGAGCAGATTGCATATGGTATGGAACGAGGATGCTGCTCACCCTCTCCAGCACCGCAACCATCGTGAGCAGCGGGAAGCAGAGATGTCGAACCAACAAAAACAAGGAGGACATGTCCACACAATTGTTGCTCTAAGGTTGCCATCATTGGACTCCAGGATAGGACGCAACATCCCATAGCTCAGCAGGAGATTGGGTCCCTCTAGTGGAACTCCTCCGAGAACTTCATTTTGCTTGAAGACGATGACGACGACGCCCCTAGGAAGTGGGCTGTTACTCGGGCTGGGTAGGGCAGGGGGGGTATGGCCATGTGCGCTCTAGGCAAAACAGATGCGAACATGGACACACCTCTGACAAGGACAGGCATCAGCGAGCAAGGTGCCCTGGATTCCAGCATTTGGTGGCGTAGCTCGCTTGAGCCCTCTGTCTTGTTGTACCCCAAGGCCAAGACTCTTAAAGCAACCAACCAATGAGGGATAGGGACAAGGTAGCTTTGCTGGGGTAGTAATGGAGGTGCGTGGATGCTGCAAAGGCACTTTACTCCATTTATGCCACACTATATTCCATCCTGTGTGCCTGCCTCAATGGCCTCCTGTGATGAGTGGACAGGATGGGACATCGCTGCATGGGAGGGGCAAGGCCAGATGCAAAACTAAGAGCTACATCAGTCCATGAGGGTGTTCACAGTGCACCACAGTTTTTTGCCGGATCTCACATGCCACCTAGACCAAGAACGGTATAAGCTACATGCTCTACAGTGCAAGTCACTTGTGGTGGGTCCCACCACCCTCTCTCCTTCACATTTCATCTCCCATCTCTCTCCTCTCTCAGCGTCTTTTCCACGGAGGAAGCGAGGCAACGGCGCCGAGCATCTCCCTGGCAAAGGAGCGGAGCGGAGCAGCGGCGACGCGGCCCAAGTGGTGACGGCATCGGCGGGCCTCCACCTCTCCTCCTCCTTCGATCGGCGGCCCAGGAAGAAGACGGCACGGTAGGAGCTTGGTGGGGCACGAGTGGGGGACGACATGGCATGAGCTTGGCAGGGCGTGACTGGGGGATGGCGGGAGCTTGTCGGGGCAGGTCTGGTGGCATGGAACTCTCCATCAAGCTGCCGCTGCTATGGTCCTTGGCGACACAGAACGACGACGACAACGAGGTTAGGTCATCAGATCCGTCGCCTCCTCTTTCTCCGCCGCCGCTGCCGCCATCTTCCTTCTCCTTCCTAGGCTGCTGCCGCCATATTCCTTCTCCTCCCTAGGCCGCCTTGCCTCCCTTCCTCCTCTTCCTCCTCCGGCCACTGCGCCTCGTCCCCTCCTCCGGTCGCCATGTCTCCTTCCCTCCTTCTCTGGTCACCGCTCCTCTCATCGGTGGCAGGATCCTGCGGCGGAGTGTGGCCAGCGAGCTCCTGTCCTCGTCGCTAGATGGGGTGGCGCGTGGAGAGAGACGAGCTCGAGGCCAGATCTGGCAGCTTTAGTTCTCCCTCCTCTGGCGTCCCCTCCCTGCAAATCGAGGCGGCAGGCCAACGTAGGGCGGTGACGGTGGCAGCCTCGTCGTTAGCGATGCCTTCTTCTCTCTCTTTGTGGCTGTGGTGACTACGCGAGGTGAGGGTGCGAAAGGAAGGGGAGCGTGGGAGGGGAAAAGATGGTGTCGGGGGGTGTTCTCTCACCGACGCCTGCGCGAAGCCAAGCCGAGTGAGGTTCCGCCCTCCACAACGTGGCTGCGCGCGTTCCTCCCTGCGTCGCAAGCCCTCGAGCGGTGCGAAGAACAAGTGTCTAGTTTTGGCTCCGAGAACTTCGTTTGGGTCCACGGATTGGTGATATGGCGCTGAATATTCGGTTTCTTGCCATGGGGCTGAACGCCACGTCCTTACACTGTGAATGCCTTGAGAAGGAGAATACGGGGGCTTTATCTGGCTGATGACCATCGGAGCACCCGGTCATCAAGAAGGGGTGGTGGGTAGAAGGGGCACTCATGCTCTCCCTCACCATCCTGGCAGCTGGACCAGCTTCCAACTAGAATTTGTAGTACTCCCGTTTTGTACAATTTTTGCAAGAGATCCCATGTTTTTACCAAGGTAAAACCTTATTTGAGTGTCGATATATATAGATAGATAGTATTTTTTTAGAAACGGTTAGACCCTCTATTTCCATTACCATAATGAAAATAGCTCCTTACATGTTCTACTAGCAATCTAACACCACCACACAACACAAACAGTTTTTAGCTGACAAAATATAGATAGTATAGAGATAGAAGAAAAGGTAAGGATCAAGAAGAAGGTGTGTGTGAGTTGTGTTGGTCATAAGCACAGACGAAATACACGACCCCTCTTACCCTACTAGCTAGACGATACGAGAAGCCAAATGTGTGAGCTGTCGCGCTGCGACCGCACTATCATTGTAATTTTCCTTTTTTTCTTGCCTACGCTTGCACTCACAACACGCGCACATGCATCCCTATGAACGCACACATGCATACCCTACCCTATGAACATTTTCGGAACACTGAGCTGTCATATCTTGGGATTGACAAAATCACTAGGATGTTTCGCTGTCGACGGGTACTTTGTCTATCACTGAAAGAAAAATTAGTCATAAATACGTGCACCTGTGTCAAATTTAAAATTTGAACTCAGATGGGCTGGTTCCACCGTTCTACTAAGGGATTAGCCCATCTCCCTTTTTTTAGCAGGCTAAATTCATGGAGTAGAGGTATTTCCCTCATAGGCCTTTTGCACGGACTTATATACTATGTGCCAAAAAAGGACTTCCGCGCATGTACGGTCCATATTAGAAGAGTCAGAAAGGATATTATCCATGCACATGGGTCTCATGGTCGATATATATATATATTTAAAATAAATATAGTTTTTAATTTGTTCTAAATTTATATGTATAAATTTTCTACATACTTTATATGCATGTAAAATTTAAATGTTGTAAGTATAAAGTTCGTATGTATAAATTTGTATATATAATTATTTTTAGCAAACACGTTGTTCGCTTAAAAAACAAGTGGGCTCAGATTCAAATAAGCCTAATGATATAAATGAGTTGCTCTCACAATAGTCGGTCAAACGGTGAAAGGAATGGAATAAGTACACTCTGAGTCCCTTACCTAGTGGCCGAGTCTAATTCGTATCCTTGAACCATAATATCGAATATCTTGACCCCCAACTACTAGAACCAGTGTAATTTAACTCCCTTGACGGTTTTGGAGGGCGGTTTTGCTGACATGGTGCCTACGTGGCAGTATTGACCTGGTCTTTCTTTCATGTGGCGTTGACATGGCGCTTATGTGGCATTAGAATTTAAAAAATATGGGTGGGATCCATTTGTCATTCACACAAAAAAATTGTGGAACCCACTGACATGTGATACCTACATGTCATCCTCTCTCTTTCCCTTTTTCCTCTTCCCTCTCTCTCCCTTCTCTCACTTTCTTTTTCTTTTCCCCTTCGGCTAGTGGTGGGCGGCGAGGGCCGGAGCAGCGGCAAGCGGCGAGCAAGCGAGGGCCAAAGTGGCAACGGCGGTAGGCCCAGCCGCCCGCCCCATCGCCGTCGCCGCTCCAGCTCCCGCCCGCCGTCATCGATGGCCACCATACCCACCGCCCTCACCGGCCCTTGCCCGCCCGCCACCAATGGCCACTGCACCCACCGCCTCACCGCCGCCTAGACCAGCCCCAGTGGTGGTAGAGACGGTCAGGGAGGTCGCACACGCGAGGGAATCGCTGGCATTGAAGCTGGCATGGGTGCACGACGCCGTCGGTCACTGTCGCCGGCTTGCTCCCTGTCCTGAGTCAATGCCAGAGAGGTAGCAACAGCAGTAGAACAGACTCCCGCCTCTGATGGCCCCGAGAGAAAGAGAGAGGAGGGAGGTAGAAAGGAGGGGATGAGCCGTCGATGCCCTCCTAGGCTTTGGCTCGTTACCGCCCTCTCGTCAGACTGAGTTGTTGCTGGAAGCTCGAGGAGAGGAAGATGGAAGGGCTAGAGTGTGGAGAATATGGGTACCAGGTACCCACATGGCCTCCATATTCTCTAGAGATAAGGTAGGCTAGATCCATATATTATATAATAGAGTAGGGCTCGGCCATAATATTGTCTTGTGTTCTATGGCATAACCTAGAGTCTCGATTGAGTACTACCACGTAATAGATTAGGAAACTGATGTCGTGTTTGGCTAGGTTTTTCTCTTTGTAATCCTGCCCCCAACCTATATAAGATGGGCAGGGAGCCCTCTAGGGGCATGACCAAAAAGATAATCACAATTTGATCGTCAGATCAATATACACCTGGCGAATACAATCCCCAAACAGGAGTAGGGTATTACCTCTCATGGAGAAGGCCTGAACCTGTCTAAATCCTTTTCTTCCGCATCCATCCACTTTTAGGTCTCGTGCGCTACCCCTTTTATTATTGCCGAATTTTAGTTTCTACAGTTGGCGTGTCAGGTAGGGGTGGCGCCGAGTTTACCATCGACGAGTGCGATGGAACCAATCTCTGGCGTCGCCGGATTCGTTTTCGCCCTAAGTCTGTATCTTGGATTCAGTCTAGCCGAGGAGATCAATCTCAGCGAGTTCCACGATTTAATCTCCGACATCACCAGGTTTTTTTCATTCTAACTTATCGTTGTTTATAAGATTGATTTCTAATCTTAGATTAAACTCTTGATGTTTTTTATTGTTGTTCGCATATAATTACATGTCACCAATGAGATGATTGATGCCTATCATGGACTCGTGACGTCGCTATGCAGTAAACCGTCCATGAGCCTACTCCACTATCGCCGTTACTGATGGTGACATCGTCTCCATCGTCGGTCTCCTCCATCATTGTCGACTGGTTTTTTTCGCCTCCATGGTTGGTGTACTCCACTGCCATTGCTGATGGCGACATCATCTTCACCGTCGGCCGCCTCTACCGTCGCCGATTGGTTTATTCGCATCCATGGTTGGTGTACTCCGCCGTCATTGTTGATGGCAACATCGCCTTCACCCTCGGCCGCCTCTGCCATCGCCGATTGGTTTCTTCGCCTCCACGGTTGGTGTACTCTGCTGCCGTTGTTGATGGCGACATCGTCTTCATTGTCGGCCGCCTCTACCAGCGCTAGCCGGTTTCTTCGCTTCCATGGTTAGTGGATTCCGTCGCCGACTGGTGTTTCGCATCCAGGGCCACGTATCTTTGCCACGTTGTTGGGCAACTTCACCTCCACAATTGGTTGCCTCAACTGCTTTCTTGGTTGGTGTCTTCATCGCCATTGATGGACGACCTTGTCCCTAGATCGGCCACCTCCGCCATCACCGGTGGAAATACCAACAAGCTAATTCATCTTTAATTTTCTTCTTTATATGATATTTTCTTTTTCCTTTGCCTCACTACATCAACTGGTTTCCCGTTGAGCAGTGAGTCGAGGGCTACATATGTTATATCATATTTCTGCAACAATTTTCATAATATTTATCTTGATTGCTTGTGAAATAATCCGAGTAAAAAAGTGTCGATCGAGTTGTGAAGCTCTATTTTCCGATGCTTTTTGTTTGGTTTGTCGACGGATGGTTGCCCTTAATCTGATTCCTAGCACCCGGGGACTAGTTGGGTAGAGTGTATAACACAAGGTGCTAACTATTACTCGGACAAAATCAAAAGCATAAAGATAAAATAATCTGTTTTCTGCTCTCAACAATTGCAAAAGTACCTAAGTTGTAAATTTTGATTCGTGAAGCTTTGTTCCATAAATGATGAATTCATGTGAATGACTAGTCGGGCAGAGTGTTTAAACGTAAGGAGTCATCTACTTGGGGAAATCAAAATCGACAAGAGTAGAAATACATACTTATAAATATTTTAAAATTATTGAATTTTCCTCAAGTACTATATTTACATAAGATACTACTCATCCTACATGTTTACACTGCAAGATCCAAATCCAGATATGCATAGTAGAGATTCATGGCTATTAGCTTATCTCTTTCGCTTAAGGAATGGATCAGTCATAACTTCACCGTCGACTTGCCTTTGTCACTGCCGACTGGTATCCTCGCCTTCGTGGCGTTTTCATCTTCATCGTCCGGCTGCCTCCGCTGTCACCAACTGGTGTCATTGCCTTCACGGCTGGCCTACGTCGTCGCCGTTAATAAGCGTCTTTATCTTCACTGTCGGCTTGCCTAGGTCGCTGCCGACTAGTATACTTGCCTTCAAGGTTGGCCTATTATGTCACCACTGACAGGAGTTGTCATCTTCACTGCCAGCCTCCTCGTTTGTTGTTGCTGACTGATCTCCTCGATTCCATGGCTACGCGTCTCCATCACTGTGTTAACACCAGATTTTGGTAATTTACTCGGAGAAGAAAGAGGAAACCGAAGCGGAGAAGAAGGAGCCACTCAAGTCGAATCGGTTACGCCGTCAGACCAAGCCGGGTATCGGACCAAGCACTGTAGCGGGCTCAGTGGTGCATCGGACCAGGAATAGCGCTAGTGGGAAGACCGTATCGGCCGATACAGGTTTAATGCGACCATCGGCCGATGGAAGCAGGAGGCTAATGGAGGTCGAAGCGGGCTCGGTTTGGGCCTGAGTCAGGATTCAAAGGAGGTTGCCAATTAGGGATAAGACCCGATTTTAGGCAATTGTATCTATTAAATTAGGAACTTAAGATAGTTTCGGTTTAATCGATGGCAAGAGTCCGCCACAAGGACTTGTTTGTTAAGTTATAGATAGAATCGTGTCCTATATGGACATTGTTGTAATCATGGGTATAAATATCCCGGTAGTTTGTACATAGAAACTCTCACAAATCAAACAATCAAACATATTATACTTCAATTTACTTTCGGTGCATCGCCACCCTCGCAAGAGGTTAATCTCCGGCGAGTTCTTGCTTCCCCAGAGCAGAGGATCTATGTCGTCGGGGCTAGCATGTCGTTTTAGACACGTTAAGCCCTGACGATGTGATCATCGTTTATCATGTCTTGTATGATCTAGATGTCGCATCTCAATTCCACTTCGCCAGCAGTAAGCTCGCTTTA
This sequence comes from Oryza officinalis, assembly GCA_008326285.1. Lineage (NCBI taxonomy): Eukaryota > Viridiplantae > Streptophyta > Magnoliopsida > Poales > Poaceae > Oryza > Oryza officinalis. The sequence goes on along the minus strand of BDMV01000011.1, from coordinate 15,140,242 downwards.
GGGTTTGTTGTCGACAATGTTGAATTAGCTTGCTCGTCTAGATCATCCAAGGCATCTACCATCCCCAAAAGCAATCGACGGCTTGATCTTCTTTGTGTTAGTCCTCGATTCATACTTTGAGTTGCTATAGACCTTAGTCATGTCTTGAGATCTAACTCAAAGCCTGTCTTTGATTGTAGTTAAGGATAGTATCGGGGTTTCAGCCGGTGTTACCTAATACATGTGATTACTTTATGTTTTTATATGTATTTGTCACTTGTATGAGCGGATCGACAAATATAAATGTGTTTGTCATGAATAATTCTCAGGATTCCTTTGTGACCAGTATATTTATATCGGCCGATTGGTTTATACAAGTTCGTACTAGAGCACTAGCTAGTACATTTATCTTTCAAAACCCTCATCGGCCGATGCCACCAAATCGACATAAGCATGTTGATAAAGGCCGATGAGAATAGATCCATATACCAATCTTATTTTGTTATAACCTCAAGTAGGCCGATATAGTCCTGCCTTATCGGCTGGGCCTCTACGATGAGTCATCGGCCTACAGGTCGATTGGCCGTCGTTTGCTAACATGGTTTACTTGTTTATTCTTGTTGATTGTAGATCAAATCAACTGGCACGCCCTACATACACCCAGGCAAGCCATTGGACCTGCACTGAAGCTAAGCAGATCTCCCAGGCCGCCGTGGTAACGCGGAACCCACCTTTAGAGCGAGGGCGGGTCGAAATTCTACGCCAACACGCTTTTGGCACGCCCAGTGGGACTAGAAGAACACAAGCTTCACACAATCAACAAGTTCGCTCCAAGATGTCCAAACAGGGCGATATTTCAGAAGACAACATTGTCCCGGTGACTGCTGATCAGCCCAACGATGAACAAAAGGCTGAGATGACAAAGTTGATCGAGCAGTTCCGGAACATGTACTTACAGACGTACTTCAGGACTCGGCAAGGCACCATCATCCAAAAGTCCAAGGTGGTAATGCCGAGCCCTGGGGACGGAGCTAGCACGTCGACGGCAGCCCAAGACCAATCCATCAAGACTGAAGATAGTACCCGCTGCGCTACGCCGATGCTCCTAGACCGCATCGACTCCGCGTTTCACTCAGCACTGATCAACCAATCTGGAGTCCTGGTGAATACGTTGACCAATACGGTTAAAACGATACTAGATGGTTCCATTCACCAGTACATGCCTCAAGGGCCGATTTTCCTGCCCGATAACAAATTTCCTCCCTATCGGACCTTGAGGACCGATCTGAGTATGGCTTCACAGCCGATGGCGCCGATCCCACCTTCATCGGCCCAGCCGATGCCAACTATGCCACTGGTATTGACGAAACAGGAGGGAACAAGTCCCCAGCATATCACGGAAGATCAATTGGCGCAGTGGACGAGGGGGAGACAAGCAACTTTGCAGCAACCGATGGTTGAGCCGACACAACCACTTCCCGCCAATCCAACATCAGCTGGGCAAGCCCAATTCCCCTTACCAAGCAATCCTCCACAGGTAGCTGCCTACAACGCGCCACAAGGCTATCAGCAGTACACCACGGGGCAATATGACGCACCAAACATGAATCATCACTTTCAACCATACTCTCCTAGACAATATCGGCCGGAAGGTTTTCAACAACCGTATCACCAAGAACTTCCACACCAGCCCGTAGGGGTCACTCAAGGGCATTGGGCCGATATGATAGCCGAAGTGATGCGTGATCAATTCGGCTTAAAGCCCAAGGAGAATTCAACAGTTTATCGGCACCCATACCTTGAGGAGTTCGACAGAGTGCCATTGCCAAGCCGATACAAGATTCCAGACTTCTCTAAGTTTTCAGGGCAAGACAACGTCTCTACGTATGAGCATATCAGCCAGTTTTTAGCTCAATGTGGTGAGGCATGGGCTGTGGAAACGTTAAGGGTGAGATTTTTCCCCTTGTCCTTGTCAGGGTTGACGTTCACTTGGTTTTCCTCCCTGCCATGCAATTCTATCAGAGGATGGGTGGACCTAGAGAAACAGTTTCATCGATACTTCTTCAATGGTGTACAAGAAACGAAGCTGTCTGATCTCATCGCCATTAGGCAGAGGGTTGATGAATCGGTCCCGGACTACATTCAACGATTTAGAGACGTCAGAAACAGGTGTTATAGCCTCAGCTTGACCGATTCCCAGTTGGCCGATTTGGCATTCCAGGGACTACTTGGGCCGATACGAGAAATATTCTCGTCACAAGAGTTTGAAAGTCTAGCTCAGCTAGCACAGAGGGTATCGGCCCATGAACAAAGATTCCAGGAGGCGAGGAAATTCATGAAGAAAGTCAACAACGTTTATCAGTACGCCTCTGATGATGATGAAGATGACGATGCCGAAGTCGATCTGGTTGAATGGGCCCGGATGAAGAAGCCAACCACGTGTCAATGGATCAAGAAGGGCGATAAAGAAGAGAAGTACGACTTCAACATCAACAAGGCCGACAAGATATTTGACTTACTACTGCAAGAGAAGCAGATACAGTTGCCAGTAGGTCATGTGTTGCCATCGGCTAAAGAGATCAAGAAAAGAAGATATTGCAAGTGGCACAACACGTACTCTCATCATACAAATGAATGCAAAATCTTTCGACAACAGATACAATCGGCCATCGAACAGGGCAGGATCAAGTTTGATGAAGCCAAAAGGCCGATGAAGATTGAAGGACACCCGTTCCCAGTTAACATGGTGCGGGCTGGCAGGGCCGATAGCGATGCTTATCGGATCAACAAGCGACCTCATCAGACTTCAGAAGGCCTTATCAAGAAATACCAGCGAAAGCATGAAGAGCAATCACAAGACTACTCTGAACAAGACAATTTCTATGATCCTCATTGGGAGTGTGAGTTCTTCCGATTTTGCTGGAACGAAGGGATGAGGTTGCCAACAATGCAAGAGTGTCCTGCATGCAACGACACGGAGGAATCTTACCAGGGCAGCTCAAACAAACAGGCGCATTGGCCGATCAAACAGAGGAGACCTATATACGAGAGGCTGGGGCCGATGCACCATGATCGTCAGACACAAGATGATGAACAGGTTCAGAACCCTCAATGGTGCCCAGGTGATTTATTTAGCAAAACTCAAAAGCGAAGGGTTCAGAGGTTAAGACAGAAGGAGAAGATCCAGGAGCAGCGGGCAGCAATCGCTTATCGGCCCAATAAGACCAAGAAAGAGTGGAAGCTAAAGTCTATAGTAGAAAAGGCCGATGAGGATGATACTAAGTCAACTCGAGCTCCTGCGTATACAAAAGGTAAAAGCATAGCATCGGCTTCTGTTAACATGGTCTTTTTATTGCCAGCAGAGTACAGCATACAGATGGCCGATGAAGTAATAGCCGATGACAAGATGGAGCAATCTTCGGCTATACTACAGTTGTCACCAGAGCAAGCCATGTTCGACAAGCCAGCCGACACTAGCTACAGGCACCTCCGGCCGTTATATATCAAGAGATATGTCAATGGGTGGCCGATGACGAAGATGTTAGTCGATGGCGGCGCCGCTGTGAATTTGATGCCATACACAAATTTTAGGAAGCTTGAAAAAGTACCTGAAGACCTGATCAAGACAAATATGGTGTTAAAGGATTTTGGCGGCAATGCGTTCGAAGCAAGGGGGGTGTTGAACGTGGAGCTTACAGTCGGTAACAAGACAATTCCTACCACCTTCTTTGTCTTCGATGGAAAGGGTTCCTATAACTTGTTGCTGGGGCGAGATTGGATCCATGCAAACTGTTGCATCCCTTCGACAATGCATCAATGCCTTATTCAATGGCAAGGGGATCAAGTTGAGATCGTGCAGGCCGATAGATCAGTACATGTGGCCAGTGCCGATCTTGCAGTTTGGGAGATGGAGGGAATCGATTGTCTGTCTGGACGAGTTTGGGAGGCCGATTTCCTAAAGGTAACTAACTGCGATATCAAGCCGATCGAGGATGGAGACAAGCAGTTACTTTAACAAAGGTGTAACATCCACAAGCCAAGAGAAACAAGCTAGTCCCTACACAGATGATGCGGTGGATGAGATGGACGGAAAATTGGGACAAGGCTTCACGTCGCCGATGAGCTTGAAGAAGTGGACATAGGGATAGGTGATAGACCTAGGCCGACGTATGTAAGTGCTAAACTGCCAAGGGAATATAAGAGCAAATTAATAGATCTTTTGAAAGAGTTTATGGATTGTTTTGTATGGGAATATCATAAGATGCCAGGATTAAGCTGATCAATTGTAGAACATCGGTTACCTATAAAACCAGGCTATCGGCCGTTTAAACAAGCTCCTACGAGATTCAAGGCCGATATGCATGAAGCTATCAAGGCAGAGATTGCAAGACTTTATGACGCTAATTTTATCAGACCCTGCTGATACGCGGAGTGGGTTTCCAACATAGTACCAGTATTGAAGAAGAACGGCAAGCTCAGGGTGTGCATCGATTTCAGAGACTTAAATAAAGCAACGCCAAAGGATGAGTACCCCATGCCGATCGCGGATTTGCTAGTTGACGCTGCATCCGGACACAAGATCATCAGTTTTATGGATGGAAATGCAGGATGTAACCAGATTTTCATGGCTGAAGAAGATATTCACAAGACAGCTTTTCGGTGTCCAGGGGCAATCGGCTTTTACGAGTGGGTCATTATGATGTTTGGGTTAAAAAATGCTGGAGCCACCTATCAGAGAGCGATGAATTATATCTTTCACGACCTTATCGGTTCCTTGGTTGAGGTGTACAATGACGATGTGGTTATAAAGTCAAAAGAGTATGATGATCATCTGGCCGATTTACGCAAGGTGTTAGAAAGAGCAAGGAAATATGGTCTAAAGATGAATCCTAACAAGTGTGCTTTTGGCATATCGGCCGGTCAATATTTGGGTTTCTTGGTCCACGAGAGAGGAATTGAGATCACACAGAAGAACATCGATGCCATAAAAAAGATCAAGCCTCCGGAGAACAAGACCAAGTTACAATCTCTGATTGGGAAAATCAATTTTGTGCGACGTTTTATATCAAACCTATTAGGCAGGATAGAGCCATTCACTCCATTATTGAAGTTGAAAGACGATCAGGAATTTATATGGGGTAATAAGCAGCAAAAGACGTTGGACAATATCAAGGAATATCTGAGTTCCCCACCAATTTTAATTCCTCCACAGAAAGTTGTTCCATTCAAGTTGTACTTATCGGCCGATGAGAGGTCTATCGGCTCTGTTTTGGTTCAAGATATTGACGGCAAAGAAAGGGCTATTTTCTATCTCAGCAGAAGATTATTGGATGCTGAAACAAGGTACACACCAGTGGAGAAGTTATGTTTATGCTTATATTTTTCATGTACTAAATTGAGGCATTATTTACTTTCCAATGAGTGCATTGTGGTAAGTAAGGCCGATGTGGTAAAATACATGCTATCGGCCCCTGTGTTGAAAGGAAGAATTGGGAAGTGGATTTTTGCCCTATCAGAGTTTGACCTCGGGTATGAATCGGCCAAAGCGATCAAAGAACAAGCCCTGGCCGATTTCATTGTTCAACATCGAGACGATTCAATTACATATTCAGACCTACAGGCCGATCGACCATCGTTTGCTAACATGGTTTACTTGTTTATTCTTGTTGATTGTAGATCAAATCAACTGGCACGTCCTACATACACCCAGGCAAGCCATTGGACCTGCACTGGAGCTAAGCAGATCTCCCAGGCCGCCGTGGTAACGCGGAACCCACCTATAGAGCGAGGGCGGGTTGAAATTATGCGCCAACACACTGTTGTTGAGAAATTTCATCTTTATAGCCAGTCGCCTCTATGTTGCCTCTACTTTGTCAGTTTCGCTACTTCAACAACCTCGACATCTTCGAGAACTTCGACACCTCGTCATGCGCCACTAGATACAACGCTGTGCTAATCTATTACAACAAGTAGTATTCCAATCCTCAAGATTTCTACTCGGGCGTCCACAACGCGTATCTTCACTCAAGCGACGGTTACTCGACGAAAAGAAGCTACAGTTCTCAACTCTATATTTACTTATTGAGAAAGCATAGAGTCGAGGGCTGCACAAACACAAGACTAAAATTCGACAGACGTTATGTTAAGATGAAATAATCAGTTAACCAATCAGCAAGTTCTACGAAATCAACTTCGGAGTCATTAGCTTTGTCTTCGCTCTAGAGCAGGCTTTCTACTTCAGCAACTCCAACATTCTCACTGACAACTTTCTGCTCTCAGTTGATGCTACAATCTACTTCAAGTTTCTCAAGTGTCAAGTTCAGGATTCAATTCATATGTCATGGTCGAGTTTGGAGTTCAACTTGGATATTACTGCAAGCCTCCCAAGTTCGGCCTAGGGAGTTTGGAGTCATCAACCAATCAACTCAGATTCAACGAGTTGATCAACAATATCAACATTTACTTTCCTCCACGTGAAGCATCATCAAAGATTACGACACCAAGTTCTATTGTCATCGTCAAGAGGTGTTGCATCAATCTTCACCACGCACACACTAATGTCAAGACAACTACTCGTGCTTGGACATCTTCTCAACAATTTATTATCATTGATGTTATCTCTGGCACCTTCGTCATCGGCATTACTTTCATGTCCGACCAACTACTGTCAACCAGGTTCTTTGCTTCAGGAGTTTGGGCTTCGTCAACACTAAAATCTAACTGGATCACCAACATCGCCATCTTCATCAACATCTTGCCATGCCTCTTCGGCCTAATATACTCTATCACCGTTCATAGGAACTTCGTCACTATTGGTCGTATCTGCTATCACCAGATGATTCCTTTGCTTCTATGATTGGTGGACATCTCTGTCACCGTTGACGGGCAATTTTGTCTCTACAACCGGCTACCTCTGCTGCCACCGATCGTCATCACCACCAGTTTGCCTCCGTCGCTGCTGATTGGTGTCCTCGCCTTTATGGTTGGCCTATTATGCCGCCGCTGATGGGCGTCTTCGTCTTTACCGTCCAGCTGCATCCGTCACCGCCGACTAGTGTCATTGTCTTCATGGCTGGCCTATTATGTCGCCATTGATGGGCGTCTTCGTATTCACCGTCGGCTTGCCTCCGTCGCTGCCGACTAGTGTCCTTGCCTTCATGGCTGGCTTATTATGCCGCCGCTGATGAGCGTCTTCATCTTCACCGTCCGGCGTCATCCGCCGCCGCCGTCTGGTGTCATTGCCTTCACGGCTGGCCTATTATGCCGTCATTGATGGGCAACTTCGTCTCCACTACAACCTCATCTTCACCGTTGGTTGCCTCCACTTTGTTGGTATTGATTCCTTCGCCAACACTGACTAATGATCTCGCCTCCATGCCGATCATATCAGCCACCTCCAATGGGTAACCTCGATTGCGATAAAAGGACAAGCAACATGCTCACGGGCTTACCAGCTCTAGCACGAGGATCATACCTTCAATCTGTACTTATTCAGGTACATGCGACTTGAATTTATAGCCAAGGGCCTATCTCCTATGCTCAAGGTCTGAATCAATCATTATTTCCCACGAGGACCATCATCTGAGTACTTGCACCAGTCGGGATTTAATTATCATATTTACTTCGGTACATCCCATGAGGGCTAACCACTCGGATCAGAAGCCACTCAAATAAGATGCGCCATGTCTACATCACCCGGGAGATTTGTCAATCGGAAGAATATTAATAGGCATGCTGTACACGTCATATTTTAAGGGTATCGGTGGACATATTTTGGGTCTAATCCCAATATGTCTGCAGCCCATATTTCCAAGGGTGGCCTGTCATGTGCCTTTAGGGAGTTAGGCATATTTGCTCTTGGCAATATGCGTGTGTTTAAGTGCTCAATACCTTAAAATCCTTTTATATAGCTGTTACACAACTTGTTAGAAGTTGGTACAATGCAATTTAAAAGGTGACAAACAATGAAACTTTGTATAGTTGACATTAATTTCTTTATATAGAAGTTAAGCACTGTTTGGTGTTTTGCAAAGTAATTGATTAGATAATATATCATTTCTTTAGGTCACATATGTGTGCATCCTTATAAAAGACCAGTATTATGGTTTAGGTTGATTATATATCTTGGTCGTTTTCAGGAGGTTGATAAATCTATTTATGAATGTTATTTCACTTGGATTTTACATCACGTATGTCATATATTTTAAGGTGTGGTGAAGCCGTGTTTCTTATATGGACTTAAGCATATTCGTTTTTGCGATATGCGCACGGTGAGAACCCAATACCTTAAAAAATCCTTTAGTCGTTACATAAAGGCTTTTTATTAAAGTCACTTGCTATGCGATTTTTAAAGGTGACCAATAGTATGCTTTCATGGCTTTATAAACTAGCTTTTTCCTCATAAGAATCAGATGCTATTTGGTATTATTTTAAAAACATGGTTGTCCTAGGGCTGCACGCATTATATTCTTTAGCCACGGTTAGCCTAGAGCTACGTGCATCATATTTTATCCAGTTGATATATCACTCGGGTCATGTTACTCAGGGATTCACGCCGCATATGTTATAAATTAATATTAAGTCACTCGGTTGACTATAATTATCAAAGATCACTCAGTTGGTTAGATTATTTATTTCTTGACTATATGCTTAGTCTGTTCAACTAATTACATAGTCGGATGCTACACCTAATTAGGTGCATCTAGTTGATACACCTAGGTATATATTCTTGGTTATTTTTTGAAATTTTTTTAGCCCTTCACAGCTTGTTGATTTGGTAAAAGCACTCAACAGACTATGGCGAAGATGATTGAAGTACTCGGCTTTGGATTAATTTGGTTCGAGAGAAGATTATCTTTTCGACTGTGAAGGTCTCGGAGGCTACTGTGGAGAATATGCGTACCGGGTACCCACACGGCCTCCATATTCTCTAGAGATAGGAGGTTTGCTAGATCCATATATATTATGTAATAGAGTAGGACTCGGTCATAATATTGTCTTGTGTTCTATGACATGACCTAAAGTCCCGATTGAGTACTACCATGGAATAGATTAGGAAACTGATACCGTGTTTGGCTAGGTTTTCCTCTTTGTAACCCTGTCTCCCAACCTATATAAGGTGGACAGAGAGCCCTCTAGGGGCATCACCACAGAGATAATCACAACTCGATCGTCAGATCAATATACACCCGACGGATACAATCTCCAAACAGGAGTAGGATAGTACCTCTCATCGAGAGGGCCTGAACCTGTCTAAATCCTTGTCTTTCACATCCATTCACTTTTAGGTATTGGCGTGCGGGTGAGGGCCGGAGCGGCGATGCCAGGAGGGATGCGGGAGCTGTAGCGGCGATGGCTACGCGTGCGCTTCCCCATCACCGGCGGCAGGCGAGAAGCTATCTCATGGCGGATGGAGACGGAGGAGCTTCACAAGCCCAGTCGCCCACCCACCCGTCGCCACTGCTCCGACCCTGGCCCATGTGCCGCCGCTATCGCTTCGACCCTCGCCCTCCCGCCGTCGTCGCTCTGCCCTCGCCTGCCTATCACCGCCGTTGCTCCTTCTCCCGCTCTCTGCAGACGCCGAAGGGGAAAAGAAAAGGGAGAGAAAGAGAAAGAGAGGGAGAAGGGAGAGAGGGAGAAGGAAGAAGAGGAGAGAGGGGATGACATGTGAGCCCCACATGTAAGTGGGTTCCACAATTTTTTTGAATGACAAATGGGTCCCACATATATTTTTTAATTCTAATGCCACATAAGTGCCACATCAATGCCACGTGAAACAAGGACCAGGTCAGCATTGTCATGTCAATGAAACCACCCTCCAAAACAGTCGCGGAAGTCAAATTGCACCGATTTTAATAGGTGAGGGATCGAGATATCCGGTATTATGGTTCAGGGATACGAATCAAACTCGGTCACTGGTTAAGGGACTCAAAGTGAACTTAAACCGGAGTTATGCCTAGCAGGCATAATGCACGTGTGTACATCTAATCAGCGGACGGACGAGGCGCACGGGCGGGCCGCCCCAAATTGTGCACCCCCTCCTCTCCGGGCTCCCCCTTCTTCTGACTATGCAACTTGATAAAATTCAAAGCAATTAAAAAGAAAGTTTGAATAAAGTGCAACAAAATAGAAAAAAGTCTAGTGGACTAAAAAATTGTTCATGTGTATACACTTTATACAAAAATTATTTAAACCTGAATCCGAGGGGAAAGGAGGATGAGTTCACTTTTGATGTACTGTTCGTTTTTTAATATATGACGTGGTTGATTTTTAAGATACGTTTAACCATTCGTCGTATTCAAAAATTTTATATAATTATCATTTATTTTATTACGATTTGATTTATCATCAAATATTCTTTAAGCATGACTTAAATATTTTTATATTTACATAAAAAATTTAAATAAAATAAATGGTCAAACGTTTATCAATAAGTCAACAGCATCATATATTGAAAAACGAACCGAGTTAGTAATTAGTAAAGATGTGCAGTCGATGTAGCTAGGAATTAAAGAATTAGAAGGTAGGGTGTGGTGTACCTTGAGAGGTCGATCTGGATGAAGTACTGGTCGACGGCGTCCTCGGCGTCGAAGACGGCGTCGCGGGTCTGCTGCAGCCACACCTTGATGAGCTCGTTGGGCTGCACGCGGCGCGACGGCTCCACGTCCCGCAGGAACGCCTGCATCCACATGAGCTTGTCCCGGAGGCTCCGAATGTCCTCGTCCACCGCCACCAGCGTCCGCGCCTCCCTCAACGCCAGCTGCTGCAGCTTCACCAGCATCGATCCCACCGCCGCCTCCGCCATCTCTCAATCTCTGGATTCAGATCTTTTTCTATATTAATTTGCTAATAACTGACAAGCAAGCTAGCTAGCTTTACATATATCTGAAGAGGGATGCATGGACATATTTAATTAGCTTCTCGACGAGTTTTTCCTTTTTTAGGGGTCAAGTTTTTGCTACTTTTGAGTGTCGCTATGGAGGGAGGAACAAAGGAACAGATCCCCGGATTTGTTCACCTTGCCAACCTGCTAAAGTAGGATCGATCTAGAGTAGTCTAGTCTAGAGAAGAATCACTCTTTTTTCTGGAGTCCCTCGGCTCTCTCTCCAAGAACGATGGAACAATAACCAATCCTTTGCGGCTGGGGAGGGTTCTCCTCTCTCTTTCTTCTTCCTCCTGTGGAATTTGTCGATGCATCGTCATATGCGGTGCTTGCCCCCCTTCGATGGCAGAACAGCTCGCTAGTCCAAATGTGACATCCGGAAATGCATTCGTAGTTGTTGGTAGTGTACCTACGTACAGCTGGACCCACCAAGGCCGGCCTTGTTTAGCTGGTACTGTGGGCCCCACAGGTCATAGATAGACTCACCCACGGGGGCCCAGCCGCAGCCTCTCTTTGCTTACTGGCAGATCGATCTTGGTTCTCTCCGGGCACGAGTAAACCATGCATGCCGCAATGGCCTGACTAGTGCTCCGGGCTCGGATTTGTATCCAAAATTTAGCCTCGCGTGTAAAAGACAAAATAACTGTCATGATAAAATAAGACAAAATATTTTGTCATGACAGTGTCAGTACTTCCAAAAAAAATATCATCAATAACTACGAGTTTTATAAAATACCATCGTACAAACGATTTAATTTGTTAAAAAAAACCATCGTCGTTAAAGTTTCGTTCATCCTGTCTCGTTAAATATATTGTTCATCCTATAGTATTTAACGAACAACAGCTAATGAAACCATAACGACGATAATATTTTTGAAACAAAATCTCTTGTACGATGATATTTCATGAAACTCGTATTTGTCAACGGCATTTTTTGAAATTGGGTGCTTGTCAAATGTCTATGGTATTTCTTGAGTTTTCTCTTGAAATTCGGTGCTTGTCAAATGTCTATGGTACCAACATACCACAATACCCTCAAAATACGATCTACGGATATAACCCGTTGACAAATATCATCTCACATTGATGCAGGTTGTGGGTAGCCCTAGATTTTTGTTCATGCTTATTATTTCTAATGACACGAAGAGTTATTGTGGCGTACACGTTACCTGGTTATCTCATGTTGGACCTTTGTGCTAAATAACATGGGGTGGGCTGAGTGCCCTAGGCCCATGCGGCTAATTTGTAATCTAAGAAAGGGATTAAAGATAAGGCCATAAATGTTATCCCATGTAAATAGGTGGAAGGTACCTAGATTATAAGGGATACCCTAATCGGGGGAGTCTCACGCGCTACGTGCTATTCATATGCCGTGCTGTGCACACACCTATACAGATCCAATCTACACAACTGGACTAGGGTATTATCTCTCATCGAGGGCCTAAACCAATATAAACATATGTGTTACCATCTCTCCTAGATCTTGTACACCCTATAAATTATATTGCTGATCCAGAGAATCGATAGTTGGTGCATCAGGTAATGGGCGCGAGATCAATCTTCAGGAGAAGATGGCTTCAATCACCGACATTGCCTGGTTTGTCGTTACAATTTAGCTTTGATTAGATTAATTTCTAATTATGGATTAATCTCATGTTACTTTCTTGTTTTCGCGTGTCGGATGAGATCAAGATGAATGGTCATCGTCCTGGTGCGCCTGCCCGACACCTAGTGCTCCTGATGCACTTTGTACAGACTAGGAAGGTGCCCGTGTGTTGCAACGGAAAATGCTATATAAAAATTTTAAATTATATCAGGTGAAAAGATGTTAAATAATTATTGAGTGAAAACAACAACAGTTTAGACCAAATACACACTCTCGGCGCATCGCCACCCTTTTACTTTTACTTTTCGACGAGTTCTTATTTCGAGTTGGGATGCATCGACTTCGATTTCCAATAAGAGGTATAGCTTGTCATAGCAGTTTGTATCGACGGATTAGGGCATCGTCTTAGATGTTCTAATCTAATCTTATACAACTACTGGCTATCATATATCTTAGCTAATCTAACTCGATGGCTCAATTTACTTGTATCAGCCAAACTCTTTCTGGAGTGTTGCCAGTATCGGCTAAATCGTTTCATCGGTTTAGATTAGCTAAGGTATCTATCACCCTAAAAATCAGTCAAAGACTTAATTGTTTAGACTTTATGCTTCTTTTCATACTTAGTAATGCATCAATGAGGTTTGACCTACTAAGTCGTGTTAAGAATCATAAAAGCTAACGTGCTCATTGATTGCCAATAAGGGTAGAATCGAGGTTTCAGCCGATCTTACCTGGTATAACTGTTTTGCATTTAAATTTGCATGCTTCAATTTGCTTAATACGTCATATCTATCACCTTAAACAAGCGTATCAATCCTCACGCTGCCATCGGTTAGGTTTGACCCGTCGAGGCCGAAACTTGTTTAGTATATTTGATTAAGATTGATACCCTCGGTTGTAAGCAACTTATGCAATAATTTGCCAAGTAGCGATATTCTTTAGTTTCAAATCATGAATTCCTAACCCCCTTGGATCTTTAGAGCACCACATTCTCAAGTCGATATTTCTTTTTTGTCACCATTACTTTGCCAGTAGAAGTAATTAAGCTTCTTGAAAACACCTCTAGGTATGGTAAAGAAAAACATCATATACAATGAAAACTGCTAACTGCTGAATTAATTAGTGTAAGTCGACCCCCAAGTGAAAGAAGTTTTCCTTTCAAGCTACTAAGTATTTTCTCAAACCGTTCTACCACTCATCTCCAATCCGAATTTCTTAAATTTTCCTATAGTGTATAGGAATACCCAGATATCGGAAAGAAAATTCACCTGATTTACATCTGAAAAGTTTGGTGTACTGAGCTTAAAAGGCTTGCGCTTCACTAAAACAATATAATTCACTTTTATTGAAATTGAACTTAACACCTAATAGCTGTTCAAAAATGTTGAGCAACATTTTCAAATTTCGAGCATTTTCTAGATCATGTTCCATAAAAAAACTGAGTCGTTGATCTATTGTAGAGTAGACAAGCGACCATCATCAATTAGATATGGTACTACTTCCTCAATCTGTCCATCGGCCTTAGCTCTCTTAATTAGAATGCAAACATATCAGCTATGATATTAAAAGGTATTGGAGATAGGGGTGCGTCTTGTCTAAGGCATTTCTTTGTCTGAAAGAAATAAAAGACTCAATCCGAAAAATCCATTTGGACAAGAACTCTTTTATTCGTAAAATTGGTTATATGTTGGATATGATTAGCCTTTTTAACTTTTGGAAGTAGTGTAGTCACCCCAAAGTTTAGACCAAATAACGGGAGGTCTTCAGCATGAAATTCATTGAATAAATTCAGCAAATCGTGCTTATAACTACTTTCCAAAAATTTTGGTAAAACTATACGGGGAAATCATCAGGTCAAAGGGCTTTAGTACTTTCTATGTTAAACACCGCATCCCGTACCTCTTTTTCGGAGAATAGTATACTAAGAAATTCATTTTCTAACTAGATCACTTTTAAGACCGTGTTCGTTCTCTAAAGTTGGGAACTAACCGCACGCAAAACGAAACAACTCATTAGCGCATGATTAATTAAGTATTTGCTAATTTTTTTAATAAAGGGATTAATATGATTTTTTTTAAAGCAACTTTCGTATAAAAACTTTTTGCATAAAACACATTGTTTAGTAGTTTAAAAAATATGCATAAAAACAAGAAAGATAGTTGAGAAAGAAGGACAAAAACACAGCCTAAAATGTGCTTGTTTCTAGATTCATCTAGTGTCAATGAGTTGTTTTCTGGGGTCTAGATAGTTTCTTATAAAACTTTGTTATATAATTATTCAAAGCTTCATTACCCTCAATCTTCCCTTCATCTTGTTCAAGGAAAAAGATCCGTTTCTAATATTTGATATTATTATCACCTAAAAGAACTTTAGAAGCTTTCACCCTTTGATATCATTTTGATCTATTCTTTTTCTCGAGGAAGTCTGCTAACTGATTGATACCTGAGTAGCACCTCAAAATCCTGAGTTCAAATCTATGTAAGAACGAATTTCATATTAGGTTTATTTGAGAGGGTAAGTTCTTAATTTAAAAGGCTGTATATATCCGGTTGTAGAGGCCAAATAAAAAATAACCTTCTCTTAAAAAACTGATTGATCTCTGGACAGAGCAAGAAGCTCTCTTTCCAATTTAATTAGGACTCATTCCTCAGCTGCAAGGCATCAATGGTAGTTTGTAAGTTGGCTAAACAAATGCATGCTAAGTAAATAGAATGGTGTATGAAATATTTTGAGCGGCCGCATAACAAATATGCCCTCCTGTCTCTAACTCCCGATCCAATCCATGGCCTAATTATACGAGTACCACTTTCTCCCCCACCACATCGATATCCCCTTCCGCTATATGCCTATATTGGCTATCTTTTCTTTTCTTTTTAAGACTACAAATTGTCTATCTTTTCGCTTAGAGTTTAAATTTTGTGCCATGATAAAAAGAGGAAACATCTAGGTCGTAGCAGTTGTTTAGCATTGGTTTAAACCACAATATTGGCATTTGAACTTTAGAACAGGAGAAAATTCCAGTAGTAGTAGTTACGAAATCATATAAAACATATTTGAGTGCCACCATAGCATCGATCGTGTCATTCTGCTTAGCTACAAGGACGTGATGATGCACCTAGAACACTAGAACACTGTCCACATGGCGTCTCTGTCCCCCAATTTCCATTCATGCGTTGGAACCCTATACTTTGGATGCATACATATATATACAAGCAGATTGCATTCTCCCATGTTAATTAAGTAAACGGATTGGTCACACTATGAGCAATTAATTAATTAATCAATTGCCCTCCGTCACAGTTACGCATCCAAATTGCTCCATTAAAAAAGATTAATAATGCGTGTCATGTTGTCCAAGTGGCTTAGCTTGGCCGGTTTGGTTCACATCCCCTTATCCAACCAACTGCCACCACCCACGCAGCAAATTAACCGTGCGGCCATGGAGAATGCACCATTCCTTTCGAATAAAGCCATGTGTGGAGCATATGTGTCTTTCCAATGAGAAGATCCGGAAGCACATATACTAATATAAAAAAGAGTGAACTGTAGTATGTTTTCTTCATTATGGAAAACACGAGCATACTACTGCACACACCACACTTACATACCTACCACAACAAATGCACACGCACACACAACAGCATACTCTCAAATATATCAACCGTAAATCTATGACTTCATCAAGATCCTGTTAAAAATCTCACTTGTTTATGTGTAATATTAGTGTGCATTAGGAATTGAATGTAAAATCATACATCCTCACAATTATACTACCGCACCGCCAGTGTTTTCCTAGTAAATTGCGGGGTATTAATATAACAATCTGGAGAGTGTATAACTCATTACTTGGACTGAATATACTAGAACAATAAATTTAAATTTAAGCTATATATGTTATTATAAGACGCTTTAATTTTTTCTTAATCAAATTTATTTAAGTTTGATCAAATTTATAAACAAAAACATGATAGCATTTTTTTAAAAAACAAACATATTATCAAAATATATTTAATGTTAGATTTAAAGAAACTAATTTGATGTTTGCCTTCTCCTGTAAATAACGCAACTATTATCGTATCGCAAGCAGCAAGCGCTAAAGATGTTGTTAATTTTTTTATAATTTTGGTTAAACTTAAAAAATTTTGAAAAAAATAAAAAAACTTATAATATATAACGGTGGGAGTATTTAATACACGAACTTGCAACAATTGAACAGTTTAGATGAAATTGCTACAATGGCTAAGTAATTTGAGATTTTGAACCTATAGGGTGACACACCCTAAGTCCAAAAGCACACTCAACTACAAGCGTTAGGTACGACACATCTAGTGTTACACGACATATAACTCAGCTACAAGTTTTATAAGTCATACCAACACCTTTTTATTGCACTAGATCTATCGGTTTGTAAGTTGAACTAAATTTTACTCACTAATTTAACAACGCAATAAAAATTACACGAAAACCATTGATCAAAGATGCAACTTCGTGACCATAAAAACGAACAACCACTAATTGTTATGTTAGACCATAAAATCTTACTCCCTCCGAACTTAAAAATAGAATAGACACAAACCAGTATAACGGATTAGGACCTTAACTGGAGTACTCTAGTACGTTAGCTCCTGTTTGGAAAGAAAACATGATAGCTCGATTTAATTTAAAATAAAATAATAGCACCGGAAACAATATCGTACACGTAAGACAATAGTCTCTCGTTACTTGTACACACCCTACATATACATATTTTTCTCTCTTTTTTTTACAGCCAGTTAGCTCACAGGTCAGCTACCTTAACCATCGCTGTTAGGTAAGAAAAAAAAGGTAAACGAAAAATATGCCACGTCGGCACCGCTACCATCACATAGAGTCCAACCGTCTCAACCACCTCTCGTAAAGCACCCAGCTGAAAGCACTGGGCGAAGATGACATCCTCCTCATCAAAAATAAATAAATAAATTTATTAAAATATTATTAAAATGATGCGAGAGATGATGATTGATAACTTGTATGTTGATTTATAAAATTAAATAGATTATATATGATATTGCATGTTTGCATGAAATTAAATATGCAATTATTTTTAGTGATTACACGTTGAGCTTAGATTTAGTTGGTTATAATTTTATAGAAAATGTAGGTAATGAAACTGTCGTCTTAGCGGTGGGGCCACTGTCAGTGTGACGGTGGAGTCCACGCGTCCTGTCAACGTGGCGTGTCAGCCTTGCTGCGTCACCGAATAATCTCTCTTTTTTTTAATTATCTCAAGCGAAATATGAATAAAAATAGAAGTAGTCAGGCGAAGTGAAGAGGAATCGGATGCTACTACTGCTACTAGCCGGTCACATTACAAAAAACCCCTCGTGGCCCTACGAATTCGGCAGAGATTGAAGTGAGAGAGAGTTAACTAATCCTTCGGGTACTTTCTCGTTTTACATTAATTTTTTTAAAAAAATTAAACAATGTGTCTTCTATAAAATAAAAGTTATATAAATTTTTTTAAAAAAATGAAATAGATCATTTTAAGTTTATATTAATTAATACTCAATTAATAATGTGCTAACAATTTATTTTGTTTCACGTGAAGTGAAAAGCTTGGTTGCTAATTAATCTCGTGTTATTGGGCGTTTCTTGTGATGTTTTGCACTAATTTTTCTACTTGGCCCTGATCAATTAATTTGTGAGGTTCATCTTATTAGAAACTTCCTCCGTCGATTAGTTGCATAAGGTTGTTGAAATTGGTTTGGAAAATATAGGTTGGATCACTGTCTCTGTGATTAGATCGAGTATATATGGTGTTTGGTTTGGTTTGGTTAGGTTTAGATCTTTTATTTGTGATACTTTACGTCTGTTTGGCATGGTGAGCTGGAGCCATTTCAGCTAAACAGTTTCAGTTCCACTTAAAATGAGTGGAGCTGGTCGAAACACTCTCACAAAGAGAGATGAAACTAGGTTTAGATTGCTTTAAACTTTACTCTAAAATTAACTTTAGAAATTAAAACTTTACCAAACATGTACTTTGTGCTTCTAAAGTTTAAAGTCAAGAGAGGTTTTAGTGTTTGATCCATTGTGAGACCATGGTAGGTAACCTTGAGATGAGGTGACCAACAGACAAACGTTAACACTAACAACCTTATCCTTTTGCTTATACTATTTATATTTATGACTAAAAATATACATAGTGTAAAGGCCATTATCAAATGAGTAGAATTCACCAATAATTACAGATACTAGCTTTAATCTAACTACATAATTATGCATGACAAATGCGCTGCATATTGATAAGCGAAGAGTAAGCTGCAGACTTATCCTAGTTCACATCGTGACATACAAATAGCGAACCAATAGGGCAATAAATGGCCAGCGACCATGCTAAATCACGAGAGGATTCCATTTACCTCGTCAAATTTGCCAAGCCCCTGATTTGGAACGTGGAATTTTTCCCCAATAAACATTGAACGTTTACTAGTATTGAACTCTAAAATTCGGGCCTTTTAAATAGTTCTTTTAATACCCTAACTTTTGGTCACACATATGACGGTGTTCATTTCCACTTAAGATTAAAATAAGTTAGGATACGAAAAACAATAAAACCATTAACGCATGATTAATTAAGTTTTAATTATTATAAATTTAAAAAATATATTTACTTGATATTTTCAAACCGCTTTTATATAAAATATTTTCATATTTGATATACATTTTTTTTTAAAAAAGAACGGGGCATAGTACTAGTCCTGGTCCTAGTACTAGGGAAGACCTTAAGGCCCCGTTTGGTAGGAATTCTCCTATGTGATTCGGAGTAGAATCGCGTGGAGCCGAGCCAAACGGGCAAACTTTTCATCTGATTCTTGAAGAATCATTCAGAGTGATTCTATTTTTTTACACTAGAGAGGAGAATCCCGCATTTTGCAGCTTCCCACGAGAATCAAACCAACGAAATATAAAAGTACCCCTAGATTTCCCAAGAAATTACCCACCACTGCCACTGATATACCCCTTACAACCCTATCCGTCCCAGCCCTCACCCGGCTCCTCTCCCAGCGCGTCTCCTCCCTCCCGACGCCCTGAAGCAGGCGGCTAGGGTTTCTCCTAGGAGCGTCGCGCCGCCGGTCAAGGAAGGGACTCGCCGGCAGCCTCTCTCCAGCCTCCGGCCGGCCACGACGTCGGCAGCCTCTCCCCCGCCTCCAACCTCTCCGTTTTCCTACCCCGCGCGCCCAGATCTGAGGTGGTGCTTCACCGGCCATCCTCCCCGTCGCCGGCTCTCTGAGCTCTCCCTCGAGCTGCGCCGGCGGATCCGGACTTCGGCAGCTCCCCAGCGACTCCGGCGACCTCGTTCCGCCGTCGACGCCCCAGATCCGCCGGCCTCTCCCGCATCGACTCCGGCGGGCCGACGCATCCAGCCTCTCCCCCAGCCACACCGCCGGGCCGCCGCTTCACCGCCTCCCTCCCGGCCTCTCCCCCAGCCACGCCGCCTGTGCGCGCCGCCGACGCCGACTAACATCCCGGCCGCCAGGTTAGGGCGGTGCCGACGCGGGACCCCGTCGACGCCGACTCCCTCAGGCTCGCCGCCGGGCCAGCGCCAACTCCGGCTGCACGTTTTTCCTCAATTTCTGCATTCTGGAAATTTTCGGAGTTGTCCGAAAATTATTTTCGGAACTTCCGAAAAATTACAGAACCAAATTATTTTCGGAACTTCCGAAAAATTTTCAGACTGTACTACTATTATTTTTAATTTTTAAGTACTTGTACTAATTATTACTATTACATTAAACTTTATCTAATTTATATAATCACTTCTGTTGTATGACAAGGGTATTATAGAGAAATTAACTGGAAGTCCCCTCCCTCAGAATCCTAATTCAATGTTTCTAGCCAAACGCCTAATCATAATGATTCTGATTCACTCCAGTATCTGATTCAGGAGAATCAGAATCTAGAATCCCAGAATCACAGAATCAAGAGCTCTACCAAACAGGCCCTAAACTGTACTGCAGAATCCAATGTGAAAGCGGCAATTGGAAGGGAATCCCAACCTCAGCACTCAGCAGCCAAAATTGCAGTAGTAGTACGCTCATACTCTCCTTTTTTGCAGAAACACCCCTAGAAAACCCCTAAAATACCCCCTGGCCCCTCCAGCCTTCGTCCTCTTCTCCTCTTGGACTTCCACTCGTCTCCTCTCTCTCTCTCTCTCTCTCTCTCCCCCGTCGCGGCGGCGGCGACCGGCGAGGGCGACGCCACCGATCGAAGCCTCTCACCCGCTCCCCTCCCTCACCAGGGCCTCGCGGCTGCCATCGGTCCCGGCGAGCTCGCCAGCTCGGAGGAGTTCTTTCTTTAGCCGTCTCCGTCGTCCTGCTTGTCTCTTCTTCTGCTGGATTGGCGTGGAGGAGCGGGGATCGATCTACCCCGGACTCGGATTGACTCCTCTCGCTGGTGATGGGTCCTAACTCGCTTCGGTTCTTGTGCTAGTGGGGGTTTTGCTCTGGTGTTTTCTTTTTCTTTGCTTTGAGTGATTTAGTAGGCTGGTTTTACTTTCCTGGACGGATAATCCAATCCGTTCAGTTTGTTAAGATTTTTTTTTCTTTTTGGTGATTTTGATTTTGCAAAATTTGATTGGGGTTTCTACCCAAACAGCAGCTTGTTTACCTTTATATATGGCTCTGCTCGAACAGAACTTGGGGATGGTTTCTTGCTTGGAAACACGAAATCGAGTTTTATTGCAAGAAATACATGTTCTTTTCAGTTGTGAGTTATGGGCTGAAAGATATTTCCTGACAGTTTGACTGTAAAACCAATCATGGAAAATATCGTAACAAGTAGCAATCAAGCCATAATAGTCTATTTAACGTTATGAAAGATGCATGTTCTGTGTGAATTTAGTGCAGTGTCCGTTGAATTTTAGCTTAAGAGGTTATTAGCTTGGGCTTGGGCTGCTGATATTTGCATAATTTGGCACTTTGGTTACACAATTCGCACTAGGATGAAAAATCTGAGGCTGAGGGGAACGCAGTCAAGTTCCTTGAGATGAAGAAATTGATGTGGATTGGCAATGGAGTTCGTATTTGTTTCATTGTTGTTTGCAGTATAGCTTTCAGAGCTCCATAGTGGAGCACTTTGCACACAAGTGCTTCTGGTGTATAAGTATAATAACTGAGAAAGTAGTCCTTTGTTGGATTGAATCTTGTGATGTTTGGGATATAATATCCACACTTCCCATATTGGCCAGTGCTTATTTGTTGTTTCTGCCTGGTATGTAGTTATTGTATCTGTGGAAGACTAGTTTATGTGTCTGAGTTATTTGCTTGTGTTATGTACAATCCATTGCTTCATCTAGGACTGTTTGAACAGTTCAAACGAACACATCGTGGTTAAGGCCCAAGTAGTAGATGTAACTTTCTAGTTTTACATGCCTTAGATGCAGGGAATAAGGCTGGCAACTCCATATCTTATTAATTTATCAACCGAAAAACTGGTCAAGTTAAATTGTAGATTGTTCTGAACCATACTGAGATATTATAATATATATAATAGCACATGGATTAACTTGTTTTATATGATAGTGTACTATGTGCAATGCCCAGAAATGGTGGCATAGTTCTTGAGATATTTTAAACAAGCTGTGTTACAAGAAAGTATGTAGTCTCTCAGCAGCCAGCACCTAGTGAAAGATACTGCTCATGTTAAGCTACCTGCACAATTTTACTGGTACCTTTTGTGATATCAGATATGCATATGCTATGTTTTCTAGTTCACTGCACGATTTCCTGTTCTTTCTTGCTTCAACATAGGCTTGTTTCATTTTGTAGGGCTATGAGAGACGGCATTTTAGTTTTAAACGGCAGCTATTTCATAGCCTGGAGTAAGCTTTTTCATTCAGGATAGCATGGGGGGCTGCTGTTGCTGTTCATCAAGAGGATCTGAGACAGATAGAGCACCAGTTCATATCTATGTATGTAGATCATGCATTGTCTTAGATACATTATCTTAATTCAAATATTCTATTGTTACCAAGAGCCACACTCCTGGAGTTGATCATCAAGGACCTTTTTTATCCACTTTGGATGGCATGCTACTAATGGGCTTCATGCCTAATATGCTTTTACTTAGTGCATCATGCTTTATGTGCTTCATGCTGTGCTTCTATATAGTGCTTGCTTTATGTGCTTCTATATAGTGCATGCTTTGCTTATTTCATCTCATGGGGGTTTTCGTCCCTTATTGAGACTTTTATTTTAAAAAGCTTAAACTTGATGGCTGTGTGCATCCTAGATGCAGAGGCTGGGGATGTAACCATCTTCCTTATCTAAAAAAAAGAAAAACTTGTGCGAAATTATGCAGTACCATGCAATCTGTTTTACTTTTCCAGTTGAAAGGTATACCTGAAAGTGGTAGTTTTTTTCTTGTTGTTATCATTAACTGCAGTTTAGTGTAGGTGCATTTCATTAACACCAATCCATTTCAAGATTCTGACATATTTCTAATTTTATATTCTGGTTGCTCTATGCATTCTGCCTATTAATATGTGATTTAGTCATCTATCATCTGTCATATGAGAGTGGCCCAGATTGTGCTTCTGTTACTTGCACATATTAATAACATTGTGGTGCTAAGAGTTTACAGATAACTTTGTAGTTTTGGTGCAACAGGAGTATTTATTTCTCTTCTAGTGTGACTCCAATTTGAGTCTTCAATACTTGAGATTCAGCAATATCAAGTTAAAAACTCTAGAAAGTGTGCAGCTTGCTTTAAACAAGTTTAGCCAGTTAATTGATAATCTAACTTGGTATTTGCACTGTTAGCATTGTCCAACGCTTTACTTGGCTGATGTTATTTGGCTTTTCTTTGTTCAGCGTCAGCAAAATCAAGAGGAGCATGAACCATTGTCTTCGGCCTATGATGGATCATCTCCAGCTTCTGCTATAGTTGCCGTTGACACAAATCTGGATACATCCACTCCTGATACTTATCGAGCACCACCTGCACCATTGCCTTATGATGTTAGTTTGCCAGTCCCAGAAAACCCTGGTAAGCTTCCTTTGAGCCTGTTGTGAACATGAGCAATGGAATGAACCTCTAATGGTAGTGGTGGAAGCTTATAGTATCACATTTTCAGATTTGGAGAAGTCAGACCTGAAGAGCAAAACCGATGACCAACAGGAGGAATCTTTAGAGGTGGATGAGTACAAATCACGTGAAAAAGGTGTCCCTGAAGATAAGCCTGATGAGGAGGATGTTTGCCCAATCTGTCTTGAAGGTTGTATTTCTTTTGACCATTGAAAACCCAATTCCTTAGATTGCCATAATAATAACTGGATATTTGTTGAGTACAAACTTTACCTGGTTGAATGTAGAACTGGATACACATGTTCTGCTTGCTGTAGTGCTGTTTTACTACTGTCACAGTAAAACTGGTAAAAGTGCACTATATGTTTGATCAGTTCGTTTTTAGCTGGAACAAACTATTCTTAATTTTGTAAGTAATGGTTGAGGATATCTTACCTATAATTTACCAATTAAAGGATTGCTTGTGCTCCTTTTATTACCTTCAATAGATGTAATATGTATGCGCATCCTTAATGAATGTATATGACCATGCTGCATATGGAATAAAACTTAAGAAGAAGTGCTTAATATGCAACCAATCTTAGGCCCTGTTTGGGGAGCTTAAGATTATAAGGATCTGCTGGTTGGTAGCCAGCTTCTGAGAATCTGGAGAAGCTACTAAACCCAATTTTTGGCTTCTAGTTTATTTTCTGGATTCTACAACTACAGATTCTTAGAATCTGGGTGACAGTCTAGACTGTTTGGGGGAGCTTTCGATTCTGGGAGAAGCTGCTTCTGCCAGAAGCTCCCTCAAACAGGCCTTTAGACAGGTACTTCTCAAAGAGATGAAGGGTTCCAACTATGCATTTTTTTCTCAATTGGTACATACCTTTTGTTGATTCGTAGATGCAATACTGGGTACTAATGTGCATTGTACTTGCACTCCATTCACATTTATTGATACTCTAAATCTTATTTGCTTATTAGTGATGGACCACAAAATTTCAGTCATGACTTTTGTTTGTCCTTTCACCAGAATATGATGCAGAAAATCCTCGCTCTTTAACTAAATGTGAGCATCATTTCCATCTTTGTTGCATACTTGAATGGATGGAGCGAAGTGATACTTGCCCAGTTTGTGACCAGGTTAGTTAACGAAAACCAATGTATCATAGTTTATAACTTTATATTTGTTGCTATTATATCACATGGACGTATATTTATGTTATCATTTCAGTGTGTTGTATTTTTTTAATGTTGCATCACACAGGGAGAAGATCTATTTTTTTAAAGAAATTAATATAATTTCATCTTCCCATATGGCTATCCTTTGTGGAAACTGTGGAATAAATCTAAGAACCACCACTTGATAATATCAATAGGAATGAAAACAGATGGCTTTGGTCTGAGATTTTCCCTCATGTGTTTGTTCCTGACATTTCTGTTAATCTAAAGCTTCATTTTGGAAGAAGTTTGTGTAAATAGCATGGATTCCACCAAAATCAAGCATGCAAGTTTTCAAACACTCTTCAAACTTAACTGCTAATTTTCACCCGACATGGATTCTATTTTACCTGATTTCTCTCCAATTTGGATACTTATTTTTGTGCATGCAATATGTACCAGGAAAATACCTTCTTTGCTGAAAGCTTCCTATCTTATGTTGCAGATTACTTTGATAGATGATATGTATGAATAGCATTGGAGCGTGGGACTATTATGTTTGGTTTGATGCTAGTTTGTTTTAATGAGGAAGTACAGTCAGCAATGCTCCTGATATCAACCTGGTCAGATGGGGGTGCTATTGGAATGAATTTTGAGAAAACTAAGGGAAAATAATTAAAGACGGAAATGGCTTGAAATTTGTTAAAATCATCTCAGCTTTTTACATTTTGTTTGAAGCATTAACTGCTCATGACAACAGGAGGATTTGTTGGTATCCATATCTACTGCTGGTTCGATTACTTCACAGTTGATGAAACCCCCATATGAGCCATCTGTTTCTTTGTAGTTTTGAAATTGGGATGTCTTCCATTGCATTTCTGGTTGCTGTTAGCGTCTGTATAAATCATGACACGTTAGATAGGTGACAGGGAAAAAAACTTTATTCTAATTTATGTTCAACGATCAAAGCTGTACAAGCTTCCTGTATATCCTTCGCCTTTTGATTAGTCAGGGACTATGAGTCTCCTGTTGTGAAACAAGTTGACTGATTTATGTAAAATGATATACATTTGCCTGCTCTATAATCTCGTCATTTCTTTTGGGTTCAGCTAATGTTTCCTGTTAAAATAACGTTTCTCTAGGGTGGTATTAAGTATTAATAATGCTTATTCGATTATTAAATTTCCTTATGAGACGAGATTTTTCCTCTATAATTCTTTGCTTGGAATTACCAAATTTATATCGGAATTACCAAATTTACGTGTATATATCATGCACATCAATTAATAAATATCATAGAAAATTTTTACATCCACATGTAAAGTTCTATCTTCAAATTTATCATATATAAAGAAATTTATCATATATAAAGAGGAAAAGAACAATATTCTGATAGATTTACAGTTACTGTCAGAATTTTTTTTTAGGTTAAAATATTATAAATTTAAGGTTGAGACTTATATATAAGTGTAACACTATTAGTATATGTATATTTTTTTCTAGAATCTTTAGCAGATTTGTCAACTTCTTATCTGCTCTGAGATTCGTTCTGTCGCACGCCATCAAACCAGTTCCGAATGCAGAGTTATCAACTCCCATTCTAAAGTCCTTAAGATGAAGATGTGGATATAGGATTAAAGAAATTTGGATGCAGATGAAGATGTAAGGATGAACTTTGAACAATGAAAGATTTTTTTGATGGATACAACATGAAGATTAACTTAGCAGATGCATTGCTAAAGGAGTAATGACAAACAAATTGTAAATAGCACCAGTGATATTACAACATTCGTACATGGTACCTGAGATGGCAGCGGTACCAAAACAGTAGTAATGACGGATAAATATGAAAGATTAAAAATATAGCCATCAATCCAAGTTCACAAGGGGGTCTACCACATGCTATTAGCAATATAATCACGGACCATATCCATTACAACCTTGCACATGCTACTTGTGATGCGCGCACATGCTATCATGCGCATGGTACGTGTGGTGCGCTGGAGCGACATCCGGTACAAGCTGGATATGACCATAGTATAACCATGGTATAAAGGGTTGGTACTGATAGAGTTACGTTCAGTAGTATCAATCATAAAGCTGTTCAATGTCATGACCACGTATGACCACATGAATAATCAAAGTGTGTGCAGTTGTTGTGTACACAAGAATCCCGTCCAATATTTGTCACCGCCTTGATACAACTGAAAAGTCATTCCACCAACCCGCGCAGAGACGAATGGCAGTAATTGAAATTCTCCTCTCTGCCTTCCGGAGGTGAAACAGGCTCGAATTGCGTCTGCCAGTACAGCACATCAGGATACGGTACTAGAAAACCTTGCCTATTCTGGTATCCCTTATCGACGAGAAAATATTTATCTGTAGTAAATAAAATTAAATGTCAGTAACAAAGCGTTATGTATGTTAACAACAGATGGAATCGGTACCATACGATATTACCTGGAGGTGGCCTCCGGAACCAATCAGGATACTTCATCATAGCACTCAGCAATACCCGGTGGTTGTGCATTGACCCTGGCCATCCTGCAACATTGAAAATTACATGGTTGCTCTACTCTGAAATTACCAACACATTTTGTGTAGCGTCGCCAGTCCAATTGCAGTACTGATTGGCAAGGTGGGAAGGGACGACTACCTGCATATGTGTTCCATCGATGGCTCCTATAGCGTTGTAAAAATTGAGGTACCTATTATCGCCACCCACAAGTGGATTGGTAGTATTGAATGTTGGGTCCACCGGCCGAACCACATCACGTGCCATCCGGACAACCGCATGAAGCACTCGGTTGAAATATTTGGATATAGTTGATCTGGACCTTTCGAACCTATTGTTTGTCCTTGTAATACCCTAAAAATTTCGAATTTAAATTATGAAAACAAAATTTGAAATGATCAAAAATCTTTTTCAAATCTCTCATGCGAGAGTTTATTGGATCTTATTTTCCTTTTCCTGTTGTGCTTGGGCCAATATGATGAAAGTCTGAGAATATAATTCTATCTCGATTTCAAAATATTATTTGTTAAAAGAACCATGATTATGAAATATGTTAATTAAGAAAATGTTTGCAAATACTATTATCTTCCTAAAAGCCTTTTTCTATGAGTTAGAACCTCTTTGATGTATTTGTTTTATAAATAAAATCAAATACTAAATATTTGGAGAAAACCCCCTTAAGGATTAATTCTCTGAGAAACTATTTTACAAATAAACTCTAATTTTTGATTATTTTTTGGGAACCCTTTTAAGGATTAAGTCCCTTGAAAATCATCTTACAAATAACATCTATTGACAAAAGTATTTATCAAAAATCCTATTTACGAAATAAATCTTTTAAGTCTTATTTAACTATGAATATCTTTTTACTCATAGATTTAACCATGAGTAATCTTTTACTTAGAGGGAGGAGAGAGAAAGAGAAGGAAAGAAAGAAAAAGTGAGTGGAGCGAGAGACTAACACAATTTAATTAGCATGCGGGCATTATTATTTTTTTAATGAGGTAGAGAGAAGGAAGGAGTGTGCAGGTAACGTGCACAAATCTTATGCATTTATTTTGAATGTAGCATTAGTTTCCAAGTTTAGGCTATATAGGGTTTGCATTACATATTTCTTCGTCTTAGTACAAGGTCCAACTATGTATGTCTAATCAAAATCATAACTTTATTTCCTCGATCAACGTGATCTAGAAGGCAAATCTGATAATCTGATAGATGAGAACCGTACTTTGTTATCATCAATTACCGATGAGTGACAGGGACATTGATTCCCAACTACAGTGAGTTTCCATTGAAACATACGTATGTGTTCTACAACACTAGAAATGATTACTCGATCATTTTTCTTTTTCGCTAATTGTTTATAGAGATTACGCTTAGCTCCATTGCTTTTATTCCGATAATTTCCTTTGGTGAGCCCTTGCCATAAGTGATTCCCAATATAGTCATCCCTATCATATGAAAGTATCCACATTTTCTCTTGGTTATCTCGCTCGTAATTTATTTTGACACGGACTTGTTTGTTGATAGGTTTTGCCCTTTCGGAGCATAGCGAGGTAAGAAATAATTTAGGTCATATTTTATAATGTAAGTTTAAATTTAGACCACTTTTAAACAGATATTTTATTTTTATCAAATAACTTTACCATCATTATTGTAGTTTGGACCATTTAAATTTTTTTTTAACTCATCAACAACCTCAATCAAATCAGCTTAGATATACCGGCGAACCCCCGTCTACGTGCATACCGAATAGAGGCTAGACATGGATAGAAAAATGAATTATGTGATTCAAACAAAAAAAATAGCAAAATTATCCGATTCAAAATAAAAGAATTAGTTTAAAGATAGTTCGAAGTAAAATTTTACATTCAAACTGCAATTTACCGTTCGAAAGATTAATATATTGTGGGGGTGTTTGGAAGAGAGACTTATTTTTTTAGTCCATGTCACATCGGATATACGGACACTAATTTGGAATATTAAATATAGGCTAATTACAAAACTAATTACACAGCTAGAGGCTAATTCACGAGATGAACATATTAAGCCTAATTAATCCATAATTAACACATGTTTACTGTAGCATCACATAGGCTAATCATGGATTAATTAGGCTCAATAGATTCTCTCGCGAATTAGTCCAGGGTTATGAAATGAATTTTATTTTTAGTCTACGTTGAATACTTCAAATTAGTATCCGTATATCCGATGTGACAGGACTGTGTTTAACGGCCTAAGGTAGAAAAAACCCCGCAAATCGGGCAACCGCGCTTTGTCTTCCGCCTATCATAGGCTCATAGCCCCTCGCCCAAATTGCGTTGCTGCCGTCCGGCCAGCCGCCGCCCCCACCCCTCGGCGGCGGCCGAACCTCCACAGTGCTCTAATCCACCTCCGCCGGCCACCGCGGAGGATGGTTCACAGGGAAAGCGCTCTGATGGTGTCCGGTGGCCGGTGGCGTAGCGCCCACCCCACACTCCCGCAGACAACCGCGCGCGCGTTCCCGCCTGAACGCACGCAAGGTGCTCGACGAAATGCTCGTTGTCGTTGCTGGGCTACATTGTTCGCTGCCTGGACAGGCTAACGAAGCGGAAGGTTCTCTTCCCATGGCCCCACGCCCGCGGGATGGGGGAGATATGCGGGTGCCGGCGGAGGTAGCAGAGCTGCCTTGTCTGCGTGGCCACGGCCCCGTCGGCGATTCGGTCGGTGAACCAGGCGGGTTGGTCTGGCTTTCCCTGCCCACCCTGTGATTTTGTCTCGTTTCTTGGTGCAGCTGGGTCTCATCGAGGATGCAGGATGGTGTTTTGGACGGATTGGTGTTGTGCTGTGCTGCTACAGTATGTGTGATCTATGTCATCGTGTTGGATAATGAGTAGGCTGTGTTAATGTGGAGTGATCGTTTGTTGATGCGGGGGGACGCAAGCTGGTGAGATGCGGTCGCAGCGCCAAGATTGTCTCATGGCATGTGAGATGGTCATGGGCTCATGGCAATATGGCATAGGGCAACCAGTGCTTGCAAATTATGTGATACTGGCTGGTGGCAGGCGATGTTGAAAGCAACGGCCCGGTCATGTCACACTTATCTGTGGATTTCAGCAGGGCATTGCTGTTAAACGGTTGTGTTGTTGAAAGTTGAAACTAGAACAGAGCATGATGTGAGCTTGCATGGGCTTTTAGGAGAAACTGACATTCTGACAAAGAAACATTGCGGGGTTTGATGCAGGTTGGAATGCACTTGTAGATGATTGCAAGGCACATTTAAATGTGGAATTTGCTACGACATGGAAAGTTGGACTGAGAAATGCGCTACAGATAAGCTCCTAGGCTTTCATTGTGGTGGCAAGAGAACTTTTATGCCTGAAAGAAAGATATTCAAGTATACATTGGATGAGTTCAGACTGGTGATGACAGTGAGACTGAACTGAAATGCTGATTTTAGTAAATGTGAATATATATATAGAGGTTTCGCTGGCAAATGTTTCGAGTGTCCATGCCAATGCAGTAGAAGGTATGGCTCCATGAGTCTTTCTGTGCCAGATGCTTCACATGTATTTGAAAGCTATAGAGCATTGTTTGCACTTGAAGTCAGATGGATACCATTCTTAATGCAATAGGAATGTATCAAGCATGCTCCATTCCTATGCCATGCACCTGTCACCAGAAAATTAGTTCTGCCAGTTGATTGAAAAGGACAAGTAGGTAGCAATATCACAAGTTTAGAACTCAGCTTACAGATAGACATCGCTTTCTTTGATTTCTTAATTCTTACTATTGTATATTTGACCAGTAATCTTGATTAAAGTATACTATTCGTTCCAGGAATAAGCATTAGAAGGGTGAAACATGGAAGAACTTGTTCTATCCTAAGCATGGATTAAAATCCGTCTGTTCGTTCTGATAGCATCCAAGTCCATTGTGCATTACAAATACACCGGATTTGGTCAAGTCAATTTTCCAGTTATAGGCAAGCAGGTCCAAATATGAAATTGCACAGTTTTTTTTGATAGTGGAAAATTATCTTCCATCTCCTGAATGCTTATTGGCAAGGATAATTCTCAAGGTTCTCAATTATTGGTGATCATTGAAAAAGGTTACTGAGAGAAGAGAAGCACAAAACAGTGCTTCCTGAAGTCAATCCGCTTCGATAATCATGCGGGAGTTGTTTATCTATTTACAATCAATTTAGAGGTAAATCTCCTATCATTATTTTGTTCATTTATGTATTTGTTCGCTGTGTCAATACGCCAACCATGTTCACAATGGGTAAATATTTGTAGCAAGACAAATAAATATTTGACAACATATTCCTTTCCTTTACAGTAGCATTAACCACAAACTAAATCTCAGTTTCCATGTTATCCTCTATGAAGATTATCTTTCTTAATCTCCACATAAGAATTGATACTTCATATGTAAAATTTAAAAGTTATTGGTGTTACATCTCCAATTTTTTTTTATTTTTGTTCTCCATGACCTCTGTAAATCATGGTGGCTGGGTGACTGAGGAGGCATGATTTTTCACTGAAATAAGTGTTGGAGATGGGGATGCACCTACGTGAATACATAGTGAGAATTCTTCTAAGTCTGATTCTTCTCTTAAACGAGACAATCCTGGCCTTCTCAAAGCTATCTTCAATATGCTGAAATTTATCATATTTAACAGTATGAAATTTCTCAGTGTTATTTGTAGTTGATACTAATCTTATCTTCAACTACAGTAGTGCTTGTAAAGAATTAATGCACAGAACTAGCAGTTGTGTTGGATTCATTAAATATGTATGAGTATAGTGGCGTACTAAGGAGTATTTAGTAATCATAAATACTCTTTATTATGTACGCCATGTTAGGACAAACTACCATCTATCAAACTGTTTTGAGCATCACCGAGTTATATTTGATTAAGACATGCAAAATTAGGAACAGTTGCTCTTTGTCCTAGGCGATGTACTCCCTTCTAATGGGGAAAAATGGAACACTACGAGCAGATTTTTTTTTTCCAAAATGCAGCCAAATCATAATACAATCTATCTCCAGTAGACTGTACAACTTGGAAAAAAAATTGGCTATGTATTTCAAAATCTGCATCATTTTTTTCTAGCTGTTGTGTTACATTCAAAGACAAGTAATGATAATACAAGAGAGAGTTTAGTGGTTTAATTGGCTGGGAGCCAATCTTCTCTTCTTTTTCTTTGGGTAAGGGGTGCAGTGGGTTTGGCTCTTTGCCACACTGATCAAATGATCAAATGAGGCTAAAGTTTGGTCATTTGATCATTACTTGTCTTTACATTCAAAGACAAGTAATGATCAAATGAGGCTAAAGTTTGGCTCTTTGCCACAATGGTGGTGTGCCACTCTATTACCTGCCTGGCCAAATTCTCTGCCAGATCTTTTTTTTTTTTTTTAAAAAATCTCTGCCAGAAAACCTGTGGCAAGCCACGGTATGTGCAAGGTGTAAAAACCATCCAAACAACCTCTCAAGCTTATATTTGTGTTTAAGATCATATTTTGAGACAATTTGTTGCCAATGTCACATATGCCTGTAGAGTGTACAATTTAATTATACCCAACTGACAGTCTTTTCATGGAAAAAGACATTTCCACATGACCCCTAACTTCTCTTTTGCCTTGGACCATTACGTTTAGCAAACAACAACATAACGCCCTGTAATGGTATTAATTAGTTACGGCTGAACTAACCCATTTTCGGCATTGAATACATTAAATTGATGTTCTTTTCCTGTTCTTAGATAGGATCCAGAATCTGCTGAAATCACCCAGCCTTTCATGTTTAGGAAAGAAATTTATGGACCAGATAGTGAAACAACCAAACTTTCTAGGTAACCACTAATTCCCTACCTTCCTTGCATTTACCCATAGCTGATGCTGCTCTGTCGTCACTGCAGGCTTCATACATGTCATTGCTTTCTTATATGGTTATCTCAGCATAGGCTTGTCGTTTGCATGCAAATGGTGAAGATACATCACTTTGGTTTTTTGCTACCTGTGACCTGAAAATGCAATTGAAACTCGCAATGTTCTACTTCTGAAGTCAGACGTCACCAGAGAAGGCAGTAACAATTAACTAGCATAGCATCCTTTTTACTGTTCCTCTGCATATAAGGTTATATGATGGTTCAGTAGAGTCAGTGTTTAACAGGCTATATGTAGAAAGGATAGGATAAGTGATAGCAATATGCACTGCTTGTAGGCTGTTCTGGACATCAGAATCCGTATCAATTTTGAGTGATGGGCCTTTATGATGGTGCAGAGGAGCATCACCATCCTCGATTTGTTTTTAATGGGAGCAGGGGAAGTACGCTTAATTAATCCCATTTACTACTTGATCGCCTCATTTGCATTGAAGCAATGTAGCATGTGCAACACTCATACAGTAAATTGATCCACATACACACACAGCCACCCCACTCATAATCTAGCTCATCTACCATCACTATTGCTGAGTAGTAATTAACACATTTGTAGCTTTCACTTGCTGTCTCTCTCCCACATTTTCTACAGTCATCTTTCTTTGGTTTTTGTAGAGGTGGCTTAGTGCAGAAGGCTGAGCGTCTCCAGCGGCTTGACGGTGGCCTCCAGCCGGCGCGGCAGCGTCCGCGGCATGGCCGGCACCGACGGCTGCACGAACTTGCAGTTGGGGCACGCCGGGGAGGACTTGCAGAGCATGACGAGGAGGTGACAGTTAACGCACGGCACGGCCACCATCGGGCCCAACGAGCCTATGCCGCCGCCGCCGCTCCTTATGTCGTCCTCCACGACCGCGGTGCCGGAGCTTGCCTTGCCGCCGTCGTGGAAGGTGGACGGGATCGTAGAGATGTTGAGCTCCAGGTCCAGAGTGTTGCCATGCTCCTCCATGGGCCTCACCCAGCTCTTCCTCATGGTCTTCCTGTTCAGGTAGTACATCCTCCCAGACTGCAACAATACACACATGCAAAATCTCTATCAAAAACATATGGTCATTAATTAGTCAAGATCGAAACAAATTATATGTGACCCATCAACCCCTGATCATCATGAGCTTCATTATACATTGCTAGCGTCACCTAGCCGTCAGCATGTAATTAACCGTTGTAGTCTAGTGTAGTGGCACAGTGCCAGATTGCCACCAGGTAGGTACCACATAGCTTGTGTAGAGTGTTTCTGGTGCAACATGTTATTATTTAGAACGTACTCCCTCTATTTCATATCTTCACAATATTCTTCTATTGGAATATTAACCAGATATAGACAAAAACTATTGTAGCTTTTAAATTGAACTATGGTTATTGATTACTCTTTGGAATTTAGCCTGATTATATCAACTACTCCTGTAGTTTTTAGGCTTCTTGATATGGCAAATGTGCGGTGAAACAGAGAGTATAATAACTTTAAAACGCAAGAAGCCTACTGATTAATCATATGCATGGCTGTAACTGAACTCACGTGTAGGTCAAGGCACTGCTCCCAGTCCAGGGGCAGGGGGTCGTTGAGGTGGAGCTCCAGGCTCGGGTGGGACACGGCCTCCTCCCAGGCGAAGTGCTTCCTCCTCTTCCTGCTGCCGTCGTCGCTGCTGCCGTCCGACTCCGACGACGAGCTCTTGGCGGCGCCGGTGCCGAAGCCCAGCGACGTCGGCCCCAGGGAGAGCTCCGGCTGCACCTCCATCGACCCGATCCTGTAAGGAATTTTGATCTCTCGTCTACTCTTCCAAACTACTACTGTTTTCTAGTTTCTACTGCTGCTGTCTGCCGGAGTGCTTGGTCGGGTGAGGCTGACTTTTATATATATATATATATATATATATAGACATATACATACACTGCTTTTCCTGCGATTGCTGCTGCTGCTGCTTCTATTCTTGTTCTACAACTGCAAGATGGCAGTTTGGACTACGCCGGGAACTCGAATTTTATAGGAGGGTTCATGAGGGTGAGAGCTTGGTGCAGTAAAGACGGAGGAGGATGAGCAGAGGAGAGGGGTTTCTTAAATGGCCCTCATCCAACGCCTCATTAAGGGGGAGGGCAGTCTGGGCATTAAAGGGTGACAAGTAGAGTGACCTTAAATACTGTGGCTAGCTCTCTCAAATCTCTCCACCTCCTCCCCCATTTAAGCCGCCCTTGCATTGCATTGCTAGCTCCGATCGCTCTGCTGCTGCTGCTGCTGCTGCTGCTGCGCGTCATAACGCCACCACCATCCGGCCGGGAGATGGCAGCAACTGCATGCAGTGCAGCTACTCACTTGCATACACTACATACATAGCCGTCATCAAATCTGTTGCCATCTGCTAGGTACTGTCTCTGTCTTAGGATAAGTTTATTTTTCTCTTTTTGTTTATCTCAAAATAAATTTATTTTTAGTAATAATTGTATTGGAGTTTGTGAAAGTATGTGATAAATATATTGGAAGTAAATAAAATAATGAATAACTATATTGAAATTTGATAAAATGGTTGTATTCTAGTTTTTTTTTTGTTTTTATTGATATGTGTAAAATAGATAAAAAATAAATTTATTTTGGAACGAAATGAGTAGCTACTTCTGCTGCTGCTACTACCCTGTTGGCTTGGCTGGCTGGCTACTAATTAATCCCCTCCATTGTCGCAACTGTACCTCGTAGCTTCCTTCATATCCCACGCAAGCTTGCGTGCATGGC
Organism: Oryza officinalis; assembly: GCA_008326285.1. Lineage (NCBI taxonomy): Eukaryota > Viridiplantae > Streptophyta > Magnoliopsida > Poales > Poaceae > Oryza > Oryza officinalis. The sequence goes on along the minus strand of BDMV01000011.1, from coordinate 15,104,407 downwards.
TTGCAACCTGGTGTTGGCGTACGTCCTAGGATCATAGATGTTCGGCGCGTGGTCACGTGCATATGCGTGCATCTCTTGTGTTCTGGATGTGCATGAGACTCTCGATAGGAGAATAACGGTGAACACAGTTTGGCGAGGCATTTCTTATATATACTTCCTGTCCGAGTAAACATGGTGCAAATTGGTATATATAACTTTAGTATCAATTAGCCTATGGTTCTAGGTTTGAGATGTGCTGCTGGAATCTGGATTTACTGACAGCAAAAGATTACGTATAGTAGCTTAGTTAGTGCTCATCAAACATGGCTCCTGACTGAGATTGCATGAGATAAAGGTAGTTCGTGATCGGCTCAGGAGCAAAGTGAATCTAGCTAGCAAACACGAGTACTCCAGTATGCATGCAAGGCAGAGAGGAGGGTGCCTCTGCCTCACTCATGCCTTTAAGCCTCTCATTTGTAATCGTCTGACCATCATCCTTTCTATAGCTACGCCATTAACTGTGTTATAATCATGAACTGCTTCTTGTGGGTGAGCATTCATGCATGGCCCCTTTGCATGATGTACTACACCCTAAATCTAATCCTCATAAAGAGAGGGAGATGATGATATGGGTAATGAAAACACGTCTCACTCACCACCCCAACACCCATGCAGTAAATAGGGACAAGGCAGGTATTTGGGGAGGAATAAATAGGGGTCTTGTTGGGCTGACCCTTCTCTTGGGCTCTTCCTTGTTGCTTCCATTGCTCTCCTCACCGATGCCAACCATAACAATAAATAGAGGCGCCTCTCTCTTTGGTCGTTGGGGCATGAATCCATTTAATGTTTGATGTTCCTTCCTTGGATATTAATTCTTCAGGACAGCTTCTTGATTTGATGTGATCCGCTTTGTTCACTGATGATGCCTAAGCATCGTCAGTAGTAATTTGAACCAACAGTAGAGATACTGCATGCACATGTATATCATGCATGGTTTCTTGAATGTGTTAACATCCAAACCTTTATGCCTACCTGCATTTCCACTTTGAAGACCATACCTGATGTGGTGATGCTCATGAATGAATGCCCATTATTTTGCAGTTGAGCTAGCTATCATTAATTTCAGCTCCATTTGTTGATCTTTTACATACAGAAATATCTTTTTTTTTAAAAGTCGTTACAGTAATATGTTGAATTCATCAGAAGGGCATACGAGGAAACAGTACACAATTTAGTTTGCACACTGTTTTTGTTGTCAATGATTTTCTCCTCTCTATTTCAAAAATATTTGGCCACAGTCCACTTTGCATATGTGTCGATGATATCAAGGACATACTAAATATACGGAAAAGATTATGAGAAAAAACAGGAATAGCCTTGCTAAATGACATAACATTACAACCCTCATCTTCGAAGCATTTAATTAGGGATAGGGAATGGACACATGGCAATAACTACATTCTTGATTTCCTCAATAGACAACATTTAAAATAGAGACACTCAAGATAATGGACAAACATTTTTAAATTGAGGGCATATATAACTTCAATAATTGGACCATATTTTGCATCTGTACTTTCCTCACCCTTTCAAAGATACTAGACTATTTTAACTTTTAAGGAGTAAATTGTAGATAGAAAAAAGCTCATTTTACTACCGTAAACTTTGTCGAAGTCTAACAATGCACCCTTAACTTCAAAACTGGAGTCAGTTCAATCGTATGAAAACTGTTCTCTTTCAACCTCGATCATATTAAGTGTGCTTTTTGGTGACATGGCACTAAAGTAGCAATGTGGTCCAACACTGAAACTAAGTTTTTAACTTTTAAAATTTGTAATGACTACAAAGTTCAAACATTTCAAAATAAATTCGCATTTGCACTGAGAAATATTCATAGCCTATATATAAATATTGTAGATCTAAAAATAAAATATAATTGTTTTATAAAACATAGTGCTCCAAACTTAATACAACCATTTTTGTTGCCCAAAAAAGATATATTTCACTATAGACTTAGTTTTTCTTGTAGATATATCAGTTTGATTTTCTAGTGTGTAGAGATTTGAGCAAATTCGGAATTATCTGCTCTTCGCTATGCTTCAGTAATTTTCACTAACTGGGAATCTGCGGTGATCATAAACTGCAAAAAATGAATTAGAGTTCAGTGAAATAGCTCTTCTTACTTCCTTTTATTTTACAGATAAATGGATGCTTAGCTTAGCATTTTACATATGATTTTTTAAAAAGATATCTTTTTTTTAGAATACGCAGGAGATCTGCGTATCATTTCATTAAGATAGAGGAAAAAAGGTGGACGGCGTTAAAGATAAACTCTGACACCAACCCACCCGGAAATACAACACGAACACCACACACCCACACGTAGCAAACAAACTAGTGCACCAGCACTACAGCCCTAGACAAAAGATCACAAAGTTTGGAAGCTCCTGCTAGGCACCAAAGGGCGCCCTCGCAAGCAATGGCTTGAAGGACATCATCCATGCTCGGGGTAGCGCCATTAAACACACAGTTGTTTAAAAAGATATCTTTAAAAGCAATCTAATTATTGCTTAGCTTAGCATACATTATTGTAATTCTATTAGTCACTTTTATGCAAAGGTACCCTGTTCTTTTTGTATTTGAGGCGCTTAATATTGCTCTTTAATTGTAATACATAGGTGAATAATCTGAATTACTCTTTTTGCAGTAATTGCTTGCAGTTTACTGGCTGTAACATTTTGAGACATTCATCTGCTTTGTCATTTAGATTTAGATTGCTTTCATTGTACAGCATCACGCTATTATAGACTCTAGCCTGCTTGATCATCCTCACAGGCATTTAAAAGATCTGCTACTTACTGACCGTAATGGTGTGTATTGGCTCCGTTGTATCTACTGGTTTGACCAACTTCTCAAATGATGCATCTATTAATCATTGATGATATATAATTTTTTGTTCAAAATTAGAGAAATGTAAAAGAAAAGTTGATACAGTCTTTTCATTTGAATTGATGAACAGTTATTTTGAGTTGTAAACAACCATAAACTGGTCAAAGTGGATATCAACATATTTGCATGAATATTTTCATATTTGAAACTTTGAACGAGGGATCTAGTTTGAGGACACCTTAGATGAGTTGTTGCACTGAAAACTGCTTCTTCTCAGATTATGATATTGTTGTCCTTGAATGCTATGCTAAATATCTCATGGATAAGATTCTTATTTTTCTTAGGTTATGTCTATGATAACTCTTGAGTTACGAGAAATCAGATTGATTTGTGCTGAATTATATAAATATAGACATGCTTATTCTGCAAAATGACAATTTACTCCTTTCTGATTCTGTTATTTCTTTTGAATGTATTCTTATTACATATACTTCCATCATATTATTAGAATAAAAAACAACATGGTTACTGTGGACATTCATATATTTGTTTCCTTCTAAGTATGCAAACCACGTACATATGCACTGTAATTATTTATATAGTTTCTGCCTCTTTTAGAAATAGTGATTTCATACTGACTGTCTCTGTTTTCTGTTGTGTTAGTCGGCTCTATAACAAAACAGTTGAGAGAAAATCTGATGATGTGTTTCCCTCCTGCTTGATCATCATTTGCACCTCGCTTCTATGCAGACCAAGATTTGAAACAAATTATGTAAATGCTTCTTAATTTTGTTATGGGAATGGCTACTGTACACTTATGTAATTTAGACAGTACATTTCTCTCATCATTCACTAATGACTCTGGTACTGGGAATAGCGGGGTAAATTGAAGGCCTCTTTAAAAGTTTTTAAATTGATGTGCATGTACAGCATCATTTGGTTAGATCTCCTAGGAAATTAACTGTGGCATTTTTCTGATAAGTTCGTTAGCAAGTTCTGTTGCTATTACAACTTGTATAACAGAAACTAACCCTTTCGTTGATCTTCTTTTCTTTTTGGAAGGAGCAGTTCTTTAATTTCTGAACCATGGGACCTGGCTGCACCATTGAAGGTGCTTGGATATGTCGTTAGATGATTAATTGCCCCCATTCTTAGCAAACAAATTCACAGATTCCCGGATGTTTGCTCGCTCTTCTTCAGTAACTGGGTCTCCTTGACTTTGACAAGACTTCTGTCCAAGAGCATATTGAGTTCATTTTCTGTGCTGAAGCTTGACCATGGTCACCAACAGGATAGTAAAGTGATGGTACGTACCTGAATTTGTGGATGATGAATTGATGATTTAGAGCATTGTTGCCAACTTGCCATGTGAATTGGTACTGTGCTAATCCCTGTTATCTTGAACCTTTCTTTGATTTATAGTATTGAACTACTCGTTGATTTATACTATGCTAAATGAAGTTTTGAATTAGCTAAACATTGATAACTCCATCTGTTCTTTTTTACCTGTCAATGATCTATAGAAGGTGCTCATACACTGCTTCTCCAAGAGATGGAAGCTGGAAGCTCCAGAGAGATAGTGTCAGACTTGAGTTCATTGAATGCAGTACGTTTTCTTTTCTTGCCCCATACATCTCAACAGAAGATGTATATCAGACTACAACACCATGGCAGGCAAAACTAAGCAGAAACGGTTGCATTCAACACACTACTGAAGTAAGATCCTCCTACACACCTCATTACCTGTCTGCTCCGTCGGTTCATCATCCTCGCCGCCGGCATCGCATTCAATCCTGCATTCATTCATCCATATGTGCGTGCATCACTACCAGATTCAGAAAGCTTCGTTTCTACAGGAGAAGCAACAATCTTGCTACAAGGTAGACCACAATTTAACACCGTTATCTGTATTGTATTACCTCTTTTTTAAAATGTATGACGTCATTGACTTTTTATATAATATTTGACTATTCATTTTATTCAAAAATTTATTATAAATATATAAAATTATAAGTTAAGATTATATTTTATTTGATGATAAAATAAGTCACAACAAAATAAATAATATTTATATAAATTTTTGAATAAGATGAATGATTAAATATTGTGTGAAAAATTAACGGCGTCATATATTTTGAAATGGAGAGAGTATTGTATAGATGGAGTACCTCAGATCATGGCACCTCCTTTGGATTGATTTTAAGGTTATAAGAGCCAAAAGTTCAAGTATTCATATGGCATGAATACTTCTAGGTAGGATGCAATCCCGCTATCAACATAAAACCCACTTAATAGTTTGTTTTTTATATGATAGTACAACATTGGAAGGAATAAATTAACTTAAGTTAATAAGTGGAAAAAAAACCACCCCGCTCACATCCCTACCCCTACTCTCAAGGACAATCTTTAGAAAGTTAATTTTTTTCTGGAGGGCGAGAATTTTTCTGACAAAATTGACAGAACTAAAAGGTCAAACTATTTTACTATACTCAACACAAAAGGCTCGATAAGTGTACCACAAGACAAGGGTATAGTGGGTTCTATCGTTTTAATATGTATAAATGATTGGGTTCAAAACTGCTTATGATAATCACATATGGTTTCATTTAACGATCTATGATGGATTATTTAGGACTAGTAATATGCCAGTGCATTACAACGAACCCATCGCATTACGAATGGACTATGTGTGAATTAGTCTAAAGCACATGATTTTTTTTAAAAATATATTTTTCTGTTTTTCTCCATGGCACGGGGGAGAACAGAGGGAGAGGACGGATAACTCTGCGTTTGTTGTTAGCAGTGCATTGCAATGGACCGATAACATTAGAAATGGGCTAGGCGTGAATCTAGTCTAAAGCACACGATTCTTTCTAACCTGCTGTTTTCTTTTTCCGTTTTTCTCCACGGCAGAAGGGAGAGCGGAGGGAGAGGACGGATAACTCCGCTTTCATTGTTAGGTTATTACGTAGTAATGTTGTGTTTTTTGCCACTCATAATAGCGAGAAGGTAGGTCAATCTGGAAGCAGGGACGGAGACAAGAATAGGGTAATTAGGGCTTGAGTTCTATGCTTGTCTTATTAATCCCTTGTAAATCCTTTTAAAAATTTATGAAATGTTTGTACATTCAACAAATTGTATTGGTTAAGCCATACTCTTTGTAAATTTCTCGCTTCGTCACTGCGTGGATGCATGGCACCACTGTAAGCGACTAAACTGCTCATTGGGTCACCTTAATTACTAGTCTCGTTATTGTTGTTTATATATAAGGGCATGTTTAAAGATAAAACTCGATGTGGGCTCTATCTGTACTCCACATTAGTGAAGAAACTCCTATCTACACAGATTGTCTTTTTAGCCGACTATTCATTAATACAGGATAATAATGACTAATAAAATCATTGGATCTGGAGGCCCGGTTCGGCTGAAGACCAATTCTACAATGGGGGCTCTCCTCGAGTCTGCTCGTTTTTTGCGTGAGAGGAGCCGATGCTTTAGCGATGTCACAGATAGCATCGTTGTTTCTCTCTCATCTATCCTCTCTCTTCCACATCATTTGATTTGCCTATGTGACAGTAGAGAGAGTCGGCTAATTATTTCTTTTGTACGTGCCCTGATCCCTGGTTTACAATAACTTGTCAGTTTGTTTTGATCTAGTATGCATATGTCAGCTTTCATCATTAGTATTCAAGAGATGATGAAGGGAGTGGCTCTAAATATAGGATATTATTACTAAGATACCTTTCTTATACATAAAAAATATTTTCAATCATGGCAAGGGCACGACTAAATCATTAGTCGCTGCACGCATCTAAATATACAATTTTTGGCTACATATAATTATATAGACTCTATATATACTCCAAATAAAATACTATATATATTCTCCTTAAGACTATATATATGCTCCTTTCAAAAGGAGTAAATGCTGATGGTGAGACGGTGAATCCGTCATCGCCTTTGTCAGCTCTATAAAAAAAAAATTTAGGGTTAAAAAATCCACATGTCAATCAATCTTACCATTAACTCCTTGCTTGTTTTGAAAAATTAAGTATAGATCAAAAGGCTTAAATGTCAATAACAAATATATGCAAATAATATATGAAAAACAATGTTAATAATAGATTAATGATATTTTTTAATTAAAATTTTGTTGCAATGCATGACAGTATGTAGTACTACTAGAATGTGTAATATTATGTGACAAAGGAAATATATAAAAAACATAATAGGTCAAACCTCGTAACAAGCTGCTACTAACATGTTATTACAGCAGCTTGAAATATTTCATCTTACGAGATGAAATCCATCCTTGAAATTGCAGCAGTGAATGGCCGATCGATTAGGTCGTTGGTTGCTCGTTCCACCGGCAGTGGTGTAATGGCACAGCATCAAGGCCTGAGAACAACCATCCTGTACGGATATTTCCATGGCCGTACAAGCACCATCTTCATTCAATCGCACAATAACATAAAAACAAACAACACGATTGATATAAATTGGCGGGGTTGTTGGTGCTCCATCCACTAGAATCCAAATTATTAAGACTAGATTTGAACACATGGGAAAATTTTTATAAGGTTCATGAAATTTATTGGGCATGTCTTCGACTTGATCAGGATAGCTGAGTGAACCAAAGAAAATCAGTACACATAGTTCCTTGCGAGCGTAAATTAATATATGAGATGTTTTAGAGTTTAACCATTGCAAGTCAAATTCCAAATTCTGTGACGACGAACGTTCATATAAATTTTTATGCGGGTTTTGAAAATGATACAACCTCTGTCTTAAAATAAAATAAGTTCATTTTTCACTCATCTCACACATACCAATATAAACAACAAAAGACTAAAATACCCTCACTTTATCCAATCCAAATACAACTATTAATCATTTTATCTACTTCCAATACAACTATTTTTTATTTTTATAAATTTCGATGCGATGATTACTCTAAAAATAAATTTATTTCGAAACAAATGAAATAAACTAAAAATAAACTTAATATGGGACGAAGGAAGTATTACATATATGTATATATGTATAGATGTGATTCAAGAGTTGCTTTCTTTTAATCCTAATTTTGCTAGGTTTAAGTGTTTAACACCATAGTACAATATAAAATATAAAATAGTGGTCAAGGTGTTATTTTAAAATAATGATAAAAGGCTGCTATACTTAATAAATGTGACATGATGCAATATTCGAGCTAGATCGAAGCATAGTGGCAAGTGTCAGGAACACTGACGTTGATTTCAACTACTAGTACACATACATGTTTAGGAGGAAAATGCAACCACAATTTTCTTAGTAGATTTAATGGGTCAATTGTTACTCATAGGTGGGCTCTTCCGTTATCCCTATTCAGCAACAACTTTTCTGCACATATATGGTGGGAGGGATTTTGAATGTCGTTTGAGGAGGCGGCGCGACTGGGGCTGGCCTCCCTTCCGTTTAAAACTTCCTACTGATTTCATTATTTAGGTTGAAATTGATATATGGGTTAAGGCCCATATAAAAATTAATTTTTTAGAAAATCACAAAATCCCACCTCATGGGATGACATACATGGAGAGTTTAGTATCACCTTGTCTATTTTAGAAGAGAAAGATCTCCTTATAAGAGATGATGCTCTCCTAACCACTTGAGACATATGTGGTGGAGAGAATTAGAGGAACACACGCGCGCGCTCGCTCGCTTGGCGGCATGGTCCGCTAAAACTAGTTCCTCCTTACGCAGATGCGGCTTCCTTTTGCAGTTTTGTTTCGCTGCAATTCGGTTTTATTCTTGGAAACCTAGTTTTTGAAAACACACCGAATAATTCGGTGCGTAGAGTAGCGTGGAGTCCGGATAAGTTACACGCGACTTATCCGGTTCGGTTACGCATGGTGGAGATCGTGGAGGCGTCCTGATCACGCGTCCTAATATCTCTCTATATAAATCGAGCCGCCGCTCCGTCGCAACATACGTGAAAAACAATCTAGGGTTTGCCTCCTTCTCTGTACTGCGCCGTCGCTCGTAGTCTACTTCGTCCCGCTCGTCAGCGTGCACCGGCGATCGGGATAGCTGGTCTTCGGAACCTTTGCCTTCGACGTCCTGCACCGAGAAAAGGCGACAATAAGGTTTTTGGGAAGCGCTTCGCGCGACTACTTGCTAGTCTTCTATGACAGCTCGTCTTCCTCTTCGCTCATGTGCTGCGCGTCGTCTTCAACGTATGGTACCGTGAGTTCTTCCTGCAGAGCAGCTAGTAAAACAAAACCCTCAGTACGTGTTCGTGATGTTTCATATATTCGATCTGTTCATGTTCTACTGCTTGGTTTATATGTGTAGATCGAATAATACGATTATGTTAGTTTGCATCTACAATGCCATGATTTATTTATGGAATAAATTAAATCACTATGTGCTTATATAGGCACTGTGGTTTTACTATGGCTAGTTTTGCCGATGCACTGAGGCCGGACAAGTTCACCGGTGTGCACTTCAAGAGATGGCAGATCAGGGTCACTCTGTGGCTGACGGCTATGAAATGCTTCTGGGGTTAGTAATAGCAAACCTGAAGGAGTTCTCACTGCTGAAAAGCAGAAAGAATTCGAGGAGGCCACTACTCTCTTTGTGAGATGCATTCTTAGCGTTCTTGGCGATCATCTGGTCAAGGTGTACATGCACATGACTTACGCTAAGGAGTTGTGGGATGCACTGAATACTAAATTCGGTGCTACTGATGTTAGTAATGATCTGTATGTCATGGAGCAGTTTCATGACTACAGGATGGCTGACAACCGTTCTGTAGTTGAGCAGGCTCATGAGATACAGATCATGGCTAAAGAACTCGAACTCCTCAAGTGTGTCTTACTAGACAAATTTGTGGCCGGGTGCATTATTGCGAAGCTACCTTCTTCATGGAGAAGTCTCGGTACTGCACTCAAACACAAGAGACAGGAATACTCCGTTGAGGGGTTGATAGCGTTTTTTGATGTTGAAGAGAAAGCTCGGGAAAAGACGTCGCATCTAAAGGCGATGGTGGGTAGTCTAGTGCCAATGTGGTGCACAAGGCTCAAAACAAGAATAAAGGAAAATTCAAAACCCAACAGACCACCAACTTTAAGAGGAAGAAGAAGAAGAACAACAACAATCCAAACCAGGATGAGAGAACTAGCTATGTGTGTGGCTTGCCTAGTCATCTGGCCAAGAAGTGTCCACAACGCAAGGGGATGAAGGCACCTGCAGGGCAGAACTCTAAGTATGCCATTGTGACCATTGGCAACACTGGAGATGCAAGCGGGTATGGTAATTTACTTACTGTTTTCTCAGTTAATCAGTCTACAAACTGGTGGGTTGATACAGGGGCCAATGTACATGTTTGTGTTGACATCTTGTTGTTTTCTTCTTATCAGGTCGCATGGGATTCCTCCGTCCTAATGGGGAATGAGTCACATGCTTCTGTTCATGGTGTTGGCACGTTAAATCTGAAGTTTACTTCGGAAAAGATCGTGCAGCTGAAGAACATGCAGCATGTCCCTACTATCGACAAGAATCTCGTTAGTGGCTCCCGTCTATGTAGAGACAGATTTAAGTTGGTGTTTGAGTCTAATAAAGTAGTCGTATCTAAACATGGATATTTTATTGGTAAAGGCTATGAGTGCAGAGGCTTGTTCCGCTTTTTCCTTTCTGATTTCTGCAATAAATCTGTGAACCATATTTGTGGCAGTGTGGATGATGAGGCTAATGTTTGGCACTCACGTTTATGTCATATTAATTTTGGCTTGATGTCTCGGCTTTCCAGTATGTGTTTAATTCCTAAGTTTTCTATTGTCGAAGGTTCTAAGTGCCATAGTTGTGTGCAATCAAAGCAACCTCGCAAGCCTCACAAGGCTGCCGAGGAGAGAAACTTGGCACCTTTAGAACTCATACATTCAGATCTTTCTGAAATAAATGGGGCGTTGACGAAGGGTGAAAAATGATACTTCCTGACATTGATTGATGATGCTACCAGATTTTGCTATGTGTATTTGCTGAAAACGAAAGATGAGGCTCTAGACTATTTTAAAATTTATAAGGCAGAAGTTGAAAACCAACTTGACAGAAAGATAAAAAGACTTAGGTCTGATCGTGGTGGAGTTTTTCTCAAATGAATTTGACTTGTTTTGTGAGGAACATGGCATTATATATGAGAGGACGCTTCCCTATTCTCCCGAGTCTAATGGGATTGCCGAAAAGAAGAACCGCACACTAACTGACTTGTTTAATACCATGTTGGATACTGCGGGACTACTTAAGGCATGGTAGGGGGAGGCATTGTTGACCTCGAATCATGTGTTAAACAGAGTCCCTAACAGAAACATGGACAAAACACCATACGAGGTATGAATTGGGAGAAAACCATCACTTTCTTACTTGCGTACATGGGGGTGCTTGGCGAAAGTCAATGTACCAATAACAAAGAAGCGCAAGCTTGGACCTAAGACAGTGGATTGTGTCTTTCTGGGATATGCTTACCATAGCATCGCCTATAGATTTTTAATAGTTAAATCTGAGGTACCTAACATGCATGTTGGTACAATTATGGAGTCTCGTGATGCTACCTTCTTTGAAAGCCTTTTTCCAATGAAGGATACACATGACACTTCTAGCCAATCTTCTGAAATAATTCCCTGTTCAATCACACCACCAGAACAAACTGAACATACACTTGAACATGTCACTGAGGAGGATGATAGTGAAGCTTCTCGGAGGAGCAAGAGACAAAGGATGACTAAATTCTTTGGTGATGATTACACTGTGTACCTCGTGGATGATACTCCTAAGTCAATTTCAGAAGCATATGCATCTCTTGATGCAGTTTACTGGAAGGAGGCTGTCCATAGTGAAATGGATTCTATTATCACTAACGGAACTTAGGAGGTGACAAAGCGACCCTATGGATGTATACCCGTGGGATGCAAGTGGGTGTTCAAGAAGAAGCTTAGGCCTGACGGTACTATTGAAAAGTATAAGGCTCGGCTTGTAGCAAAGGGCTATACTCAGAAAGAAGGCGAAGACTTCTTTGATACTTACTCACCTGTTGCTAGATTGACCACAATCCGTGTGCTACTTTCCCTAGCAGCCTTACATGGTCTTCTCGTTTATCAAATGGATGTTAAGACAACTTTTCTTAACGGAGAGCTGGATGAGGAGATCTATATGGATCAGCCGGATGGGTTTGTAGTGGAAGGTCAAGAAGGCAAGGTGTGTAAACTATTGAAGTCTTTGTATGGTCTGAAACAAGCTCCTAAGTAATGGCATGAGAAATTTGATAGAACATTAACATCTGCAGGCTTCACAGTCAATGAGGCAGATAAATGTTTATACTATCGTCATGGTGGGGGTGAGGGAGTTATTCTGTACTTGTATGTTGATGACATACTCATATTTGGGACAAATCTTGAGGTGATCAATGAGGTTAAATCATTCTTGTCTTAAAATTTTGAAATGAAAGATTTGGGAGTAGCTGATGTTATCTTAAACATTAAGCTAATTAGAGGTGAGAATGGGATTACACTCTTACAATCTCATTATGTGGAGAAAATCTTGAGTCGTTTTGGCTACCTTGATGGCAAACCTTCTCCAACTCCTTATGATCCTAGCCTGTTACTTCGTAAGAACAAGAGAATTGCTAGGAATCAACTGGAGTACTCCCAAATCATTGGCTCGCTTATGTACCTGGCTAGCGCAACTAGGCCTGACATCTCATTTGCTGTGAGCAAGTTGAGCCGGTTTACCTCTAATCCGGGAGATGATCACTGGCGTGCACTTGAGCGAGTGATGTGCTATCTAAGAGGTACCATGGATTTGGGACTTCACTATTCCGGGTATCCTGCGGTACTTGAGGGATATAGTGATTCAAATTGGATCTCCAATGTTGATGAGATCAAAGCCACTAGTGGATATGTTTTCACACTAGGTGATGGTGCTGTTTCATAGAGGTCTTGCAAACAGACCATTTTGACGAGGTCAACCATGGAAGCGGAGCTCACGGCACTAGACACTGCTACAGTTGAGGCAGAATGGCTACGTGATCTACTAATGGATCTGCCTGTGGTTGAAAAAAAGATGCCGGCTATCCTGATAAACTGTGACAATCAAATGGTAATTGTCAAGGTAAACAGTTCCAAGGATAATATGAAATCGTCTAGACATGTGAAAAGATGATTGAAGTCTGTTAGGAAATTGAGAAACTCCGGGATTATAACATTAGATTACATCCAAACAGCTAAAAACCTGGCAGATCCCTTTACAAAGGGACTATCACGGAATGTGATAGACAATGCATCAAAGGAGATGGGTATGAGACCCATGTGAGCTATACTATGGTGGTAACCCAACCTATATGATCGGAGATCCCATGAATTAGGACCTGGGAAAAACAAATCATTAGTTAGCTAGAGGAGAGTATTTTCTAAAACCCTCTCTAAGTGAAGATGCATATACTCTCATGAGCTGCAAGGCAGGTTAGCTATGCCTTAATGTGTTCTGTTGGCTTTAATCAGCAAAGATGCAATCCTGCAGAGCATTCTTGAAAGAACACACCTATGTGAGCTTGACTGTTGGTCGTGGTCTATGGAAATTTTGGGTGAATTTTCTAGAAAGCTCACTAAGAGACCAAGGAGTATGACTTATACACTCCACCCGAGGGGTAGTCTACTGACGGCCTAGTACCAGATAAGACTCTGAGTGAAACTTGCTTACACAAGACTTGCAATTCAAGGCGTAGTCCATTTTTCAAGTTGTGAATTTGTGTAGCTTGGAGTTCTAGGTGGATGTTCAACCTTAACCGGTTTCCATTGAACTACTGGTATATAAACAGTACATTGGAAAAAAGGCAAATCTCTGTGGGATTTTGAGATTTGTGGGGGATTGTTGAAAGTGATATATGGGCTAAGGCCCATATGAAGATTAATTCTTTGGAAAATCACAAAAGCCCACCTCATGGGATGACATTCATGTGGAGTTTAGTACCACCTTGCCTATTCTAGGAGAGGGAGACCTCCTTATAAGGGAGGATGCTCTCCTAGCCACTTGAGACGTGTGGTGGAGAGAACTAGAAGAACACATGCGTGCGCTCGCTCGCCTCGCCTGGCCAGGCGGCGTGCGTACGCGACATGCGCGTGAATGGTCCGCCAAAATTGGTTCCTCACCCTTGCGTAGATGCGGCTTCCTTTTGCACTTTTTTTTTCCTGCAATTCGGTTTTGCTTTTGGAAACCTAGTTTTTGAAAACACACCGAATAATTTGGTGCGTAGAGTGGCGTGGAGTCCGGATAAATTACGCGCGACTTATCCAGTTCGGTTACGCATGGTGGAGATTGTGTAGGCGTCCTGATCACGCGTCCTGATATCTCTCTATATAAACCGAGCCGCTGTCGCTCGTAGTCTACTTCGTCCCGCTCATCGGCGTGCACCGGCGATCGGGAGAGCAGGTCTCCGGAACCTTCACCTTCGACGTCCTACACCGGGAGAAGGTGGCAATAAGGTTTTTGGGAAGCGCTTCATGCGACTACGCGCTAGTCTTCCACGACAGCTCGTCTTCCTCTTCGCTTGCATGCTGCATGTCGTCTTCAACGCATGGTACAGTGAGTTTTTCCTGCAGAGCAGTTAATAAAACAAAACTCTCAGTACGTGTTCGTGATGTTTCATATATTCGATCTATTTATGTTCTATTGTTTGATTTATATGTGTAGATCGAATAATGCGATTATGTTAGTTTGCATCTGCAATGCCATGATTTATTTATGAAATAAATTAAATCACTATGTGCTTATATTTTCAATAATTTCTTCAATAAAATTTGAAGAGGTCGATATTATTGGTTTCTTTCCCAAATAATTTTGACTATTTCAAGCTCTGCTACTTTAAGGATTTGTTTGGTCGAAGTATGTTGGAGAAATGGGAACTAGGATCCCCTTTCCTGCAGGGCATCAATGACATACAAGATTTATATCTTCAAAGTCTCAAAAAGAACGTCGAGACATACAAGATTTATATCTTCAAGGACTCAAAAAGAGTGTTGAGACCTACAAAATCTACATCTAAAGCAAATACATCTTGACATCGACATTTCCTCTAAGACCATGTCCATGATAAACACTTTCATCAATGACATCTTCGAGAAGCTTATCCAAATCAACAAGATTTTCTGTTAGGTAGCAGAGGGAGCGCACGTGGAGCCCCGGGTACACCTGTGGGCCCCGGGTATAGGACATGCCCCGAGGGTATGAAGTGCCCTGGGTACACAGCGGCCCAGTTCACTGATGTGCTCATTCTGGGAACTCCGCCTGACAGCACTCAATGCCTCTGGCTTAGTATGGGAACTCCGCCCGATGGTCTATGCAGGGTGGTGGGTCCGAAGATTTGACCATAGGCAGTGCCATTAAGTCAGTTGTCGAGCGGCGTATAGAGGATTATAGCCCAATTACACTCAATAAGGAGGTGGCAATGCATGCGGACCTCAACGAGCCATGTTGCCTGAAGGAATAGGAGTGGAGCGACGTACCATGCATCGATGATCGCTGCATGACTTCGCCATGAAGCAACGCAATGCGTGGCCAATCCACGGTGCCATTACATGGGCCTGCTAGGTCAGGGATCGTGACAGGTGACGGAAGAAGCTCTCTCCAACTGTCCCGGGCCCCATGATCAGTTACTTCGGGGCATGGGTGTGGTCCTGAGCAACGATAATCATCACATTCGGCTGACGTGATAGAAGGGACGTTGACAAGACCAAACATATTGACTTCAATGGGGCAGGCCCCGTTACTGAATTTGTGAATTGGCACTGTGGACTTCCCTTGTCTATAAAAAGAGGATCCTGGCCGACAGATAGATGGTTCAGACTTTCAACAGTTAGAGCTCACACAAGTCCCATTTCTTCATGCACTATCATTTCACACCCTGCATAGAAGCAGGGTGTTATGTTCCCGAGCGGCCCGAACTTGTATAAGCCATCGTGTTCATTTGCTTTGTGAGTGGAGCCCGGGCTCAACTCGCCCCATGGCCGAATCTTCAAAAGAGGGCGTACTCTCTTTCCCGTTGTCGGGGCATCGCACTCCGACAAAGGATATCTCTTGATAGAATATAACATTTAAGTGTGTTTGGTTTATGGACAAGAGTGGATAGGGTGGCTAAGATCGAGATGAAGATGCTAGACAAACTCATCCCAAAAAATTGGCCAGACAAGCATAGATCACCTTTGTTAATCATGATCATTAGTAATTGATTATAATAATTAATATATTTTGTTGTTAACTAATAATTAACTTGTCAATATCTTAATTAGTCTATTTTTACCAGAAATGGCGGCCATATTGTTGAATGATCATGTTCGAGCTTCCAATATTAGACTAACAACCTGGTTAATTAGACCAAGCTATCTTTATCAGCTATTTTAGAACTATTTACAAAGCTTAAATCTCTAAGAAACAGCTATTAAGTACTTTCTCTGTTCCAAAATATAAGAAATTTTGGATGGATATAACATAGTCTGTCTAGATTCGTAATACTAGGATGTATCATATCTACAAAAAACCCTTTATATTTTGAGACGGAGGGAGTAACAAGTTTCTGAGAACATAAAAAAGCTGGTAGGTTTTTTAGCTTCTGACTTCTAATTTATTTTCTGAATCCTACAACAATCACCGGTAGAAATGTAATGTGCAGATATATGATGATATCTTAATGTCATGGTAGTTGTCGAATTCGTTGTAAGGAAATTTCTGTGACGAACTTGTGAGAAAGCGTCACATTAGTTTCGTCACGATGAATCGGGAAATTTCGTCACAGAAGTTGTTCCATCCATGACGAAACTGCATTCATCATAGAACATACACTCTTTTGTGACAAAATTTACTGTCATAGATAAGCCTACATAACAACAACTTCTCAAAATCTAAACGAAAGCTAAATTGTTTAAAAGAGCTTTTGATTCTGAAAGTAGCTACAACTGCTAGAACCTCCAAAGGACCCTTTTATCAGACATGGCATGGATAAGGTTATCACTTATATTTAAAGCCATAGTGCACTGCGCTGCCATCCTAGATATTTTATGTTTTAAACCTTTTTAAAACTTATTTTAGAAATATACCTTTGGAAAAATTTATCTCGGGAATGAACGCATTTTTGCGGTGCCAGCGTCATTGGCACCATGGTTCAACATGACGACGTCAATGACATTGACACCGTCCTTCTTACCCCCTTAGCGAAAGCTAAGTCACTTATATGCAACAGGTCGGTGTCAATAACACTTACACCGAGAACCTATTTGTAAAAAATTCCCAAAAAGACTAAAATGTAAATATGTTTTCTACAAATAGATCATCAGCGATGACACTTATACTGAGGATTTATTTGTAAATATTGTTTTGTTACAAATAAGTCCTTTTCAAAAAAGGACAAGTAGATCATCAGGCGTCAGTGTTCTTAGCACCACCGACCCTTTCACAATAGTGCAGTTTTTGCGGGGTGGCAAGAGGATGGCGCTAATGTCTTTGACACCGTAATATTGGACTAATGCAATAATGATACTGACGCCGTGAAAATGGTCTATTTTTATATAAGTTTTTTTTTCAAAAATATATTTCTAAAATAAATTTTTTAAGAAAACCAAAAATTAAAAAATCCTGCACTGCCGTCTCTTAGGCGCCTAATAAATAAAGGTCGAGGCAGGCAGGTTTAAATGAGCCGTGAATTGATTCTCGGCTGCCGGTCTCGGGGGACATACACCAGGGAATTGCAGAAGGTCGGCCAGTGCACGGTCTGCGGTTGCCGCGGCCGTCAGGGATGGACAGATTTAATTTCTAGTCCAATTAGGTGCTTCTGATCAACGTGTAAATTTATATGGAAGATACTTGTAGCAGAGAGTATGACTGCCAGTCTGGTACAGGAATTCTCCAATTAGGAACCGTCAGTAATTACTCCTAAACCATCTCCGCTGGTGCATCCCACGTGTCGTCGGCCCCTCATGTCATATAGTACTATATAGACGATTCAAAATTAAAAGAATGCTGGTTAATTTTCTTTAACCCACGAACAATGCACCACCGTAACGATTGACCTCGACCATCTGCTGTTGTGGAGGGAGAGTGACTTTGTGAGGCGTGGCAAATCCAGAAAGAAATGTCATAATCCATTTATATGTATGTATGATAAAAAAATTTAAATGAAAATTTTATGAGATCTCATGGTTCTATTATCAATAATGAAGGCTCGAGTTTTCATCACTTTCATGTCAGATTCGCCCGTGTTCGTGAGGGTGCTCGTGTCTTGCAGAAGGCCTTTGAGAGGGAGCCGCTCAGTGGGAAAGGTGAGTTGGGCAGCCCGACGCCACATCACGTCTAGCAGCGGTGCTCTCTCGAGCCACTCCACCGTAAGGGGTTGCCACTATCACACCACCCAGATCACCATCAAGAGCAGATCGATCTACCGCTGAGGTCCTTGCTCCGAGAAAATTGACTATCGTTGTCACCGCTCTGAGTAGATCCCACTACTACAGAAACGGTTATTCCGTGCGGGCCGAAAGGTATCTTTCCGTGCGGAAGGCCTGCCCGCACGCGCGAGAAGGTCTGGAAAAAGACCATTTTCGCGTGCGGGCGGCCCAACCGCACGGGTAAATCGATTATCCCGTGCGGTTGGCTTAAGCGGCCCGCACGGAAAGATCCATTATCCCGTGCGGGCCGCTTAAGCCGACCGCACGGGATAATCGATTTACCCGTGCGGTCGCGTTAAGTCGACCGCACGGAAAAAAAATTCAAAAAAAAATAAAAACCATAGCTATCCCGGCGGCGGCGCGGATCCGGCCGTCGTATATACTTCCCAAATAACACAAAATTAATTTCACATCACAAATAACACAAAATTAATTTCACATATATACTTCCCAACTAATTTTTTTTGTACAATTAAATTTACAAATAAATTGTCGTCATCGTCGTCGTCGTCGTCGTCGGTGGCGGTAGGTGGCAGTCGGTGGAGGCGGCGGCGGCGGCCGTGGAGGAGGCGGTGGTGGTGGAGGTGGCAGTCGGTGGAGACGGCCGTCGATGGAGGCGGATGCGCCGGCACACCCGACGGCGGTGGTGGCGGTGGTGGCGGTGGTGGAGGTGGCGGCGGTGGTGGCGGTGGTGGAGACGACGGTGGAGGCCGGCGGCGGGGAGGCGGCGGTGGAGACCGGAGGCGGCGGGGAGGCGGAGGCGGAGGAGACCGGCGGCGGGGAGGCGGAGGCGGAGGCTACCGGCGGAGGAGGAGAGCCTTTGACGATAGAGACGGGATCTGAATTTCGTCGGGTGTTAGAAAATTTCGGAGCCCGCGCGCACCTATATAGGCGGTGATGATCATCGCGTGCGGGCAGCTTAACAGCCCGCACGGAAAGATAATCTTTCCGTGCGGGCCTCTTAAGCCACCCGCACGGAAAGATTATCTTTCCGTGCAGATGGCTTAAGAGGCCCGCACGGAAAATAACAAATTCTCTCTGGATTTCTCTCTAGTGTAGAGGAGAGAGAAAACAACTTTTTTATTTTTATTTTATTTTT
Source organism: Oryza officinalis (assembly GCA_008326285.1). Taxonomy (NCBI): domain Eukaryota; kingdom Viridiplantae; phylum Streptophyta; class Magnoliopsida; order Poales; family Poaceae; genus Oryza; species Oryza officinalis. The sequence continues at coordinate 15,084,982 of BDMV01000011.1, read as the reverse complement.
CTAATATTTTTTTCACACACAGGAGCACGCATGAACCAGCCACAGAAAATTTAAGCTCGAACGGACGAAATATGTGGTCCGTAGAATTTTTCAAAGTTCTATCGAAAAGGGTCCCGAAGCTTCTCACCTCAAAAACATAATCTTGCAAGCGGAATTTCGAGATTTTGATTTCGCCGAACCCGGCTAAGCCGGGGAGCAACGGATGTAACTTTTTCTGTAGATGTCCGTTGATATATTATATGTCTGATTTCGAATCCGTATGAAAAAGATATGGTTGTTTTATCGAAGGACACTCGAGTTATGACTGTTTGATGACAGACTCAAAGATAAGCTTAGTGAATTGTTAAAACTAATTGGTGTAAGATAAAATCATGGAAAAATTCATGTGGATGCTACTCAATAGGTTAGACTCACTTGAATTTTGGCATGATTTTATCTTTACATCTAGATCCCCAATTAAATTGGTCAAAACCCTAAACCCTAAACCCTAATCGGCAAAACTCGTACCTCATCGAAAAATGCATTAAATTATATGAAAGTGCATAAGGAACATAATTTATTAAAATACTATATTATTTATAATGAATTAATATAATTTTTCCATAATTTATTTTATTAGTTTTGACCCCCTAAAAATTCAATCTAATTTTGGACAGGCCGATTTTCTTTATTTTGCTGAGAATAAAATATAAGGAATTTTTGTGTGAAACCAAGGAAAATGGAAACTAGGTGTTTTTATATATCTCCACAAAAATCCACTTTATTTTATCTAGCCCACAAAATAAATTATAGTATTATAAAGCAGAGGAGAAAGAAAATAAGTAGAAAAATTCACATTGTCCAACAGTCGCGGGCCCTTTCCGTGCGGGTGCCTTAAGTGGACCGCACGGGAAAATTCATATTTCCGTGCGGTCCTTTAAGTGGGCCGCATGGAATAGTGCGGTATTATCCCGTGCGGTCCACTTAAGGGACCGCACAGAAATATGGATTTTCCCGTGCGGTCGCTTAAGTGGACCGCACGGGATAATGCCGCATCGGTTTTTCCAGGCGCGACCACTTATGGCCCGTCTGGAATTTATCGGAGGCCTCGTCCAGGAAAATCGTTTTTGTAGTAGTGTCCGCCACTAGGTCCATTGCTCAGAACGAAGATGGAAGGTTTCAGATTTAAAGCTCGAGACCGTCGATGACACGGGGGAGCTTGAGACCGTTGGCAACGTGGGGAGCTCGAGCCTACGACATCATCAGAGAAACGCTGGCCCACCACTGGTAACGTCAAAATTTTGTAACAGTTTTTTTAGTCAACTAGCAAAAATACCCGTGCGGTGCTACGGATGATAAAAAAATCCTCGTGTTATATAGTCGATAAGTAGTGTATACCTATAGAAGCACACTATGTTTTTCAATTCATCCCTACCTTTAACTTAGGCCTTTACCTATAAGCAGAGCCACACACAATAATACATAACTATGTTAATTTTATAGTTTTTATGGATTTTTTTTGCGTTGCCGTACAAATTGGATATTTTTTTTATTTTTTTTAAATTTTTTTATGGATGTCTTTTTTGTTTTTTGGTTTTTTTATAAATGGCATTTTTTTTCTCGCGTTGAGTCGGACGGTTTTTTTAAACGGATTTCTTATAAATGGTAGTTTTTTCTCCCGTTGAGTCGGACGGTTTTCTTGAAGCGTTTTTTATAAGCTCGCGTTGAGTTGGACAGTTTTTTCAAAACGGATTTCTTATAAACGATGGTTTTTTCTTGCGTTGAGTCGGACAGTTTTCTTGAAGCATTTTTTTATAAACGGCGGTTTTTTTCTCGCATTGAGTCAGATGGTTTTTTCGATCTTTTTTCTGTAAACGACGTTTTTTCTAATAGTTTTTTCGGAGCGGTTTTTTATAAAAGGCATTTTTTCTCACGCGGTCTCTCTCCGGCCCGTGTCCTTTTCGAAGTCCAATTTACGTCCTTCCTTTAATCTGGCAAAAGAAATTGCAGCAGAAGTCTACTTTCTCTCCTCCTGGCTACAGAGGCCTTCACCCTTTTTTCGCATAGTTTTTTCCCCCCTTTTTTTGCACGTAGTTTTCTTCCCAGCGCATACGGACGACGGATGACGGAAGCCTTACTTATTTTTATTTTTATGTTAGGAAAAACTACCCGTGCGTTGTGACGGGAAAAAAGAAGAGAAAATTAAAAAAATTTAAGAAAGATTTACATTATGTAATTAATTAAAATACAAATTCTTTGAAATACTTGGGTATTTCTAAGTAGGTAGGTGTAGAATTAAATTAATTTACAAGTAAAGTAAAGTAAAGTAAGTGTGAGAAATAAAATTACATGGCTAGATTTAATTTTTGTTAAATTATCCATGATTAATTACACTCTCTGAAATTTTCTCAAAATTTTCAGAAGTCAATTGTTAATTTTAATAATACAAACACCATTTCAACATTTATTTAAATAAAAATCCTCTTTTTTTGGGCCAGGTTCGGCCCAGCAAACAACCAAAAGTCTAATTAATTTCCTCTCTTTCTCTTTGGGTCAGGTTTGGCCCAACAAGCAACCGAAAGTTTAATTGACCTCCCTTTTGACCCACTTTTCTCCCTCTCTCTTCTTCATCTCAGCTCGTAAGTGCACGTTCGGCCCAACAAAAAACCAAAAGTCTAATTTGCGTCGTTGATAGACGAAAAAAAGTGACGGAAGCCTTACTTATTTTTATATTAGGTATAGATTTGGTTTAAGAAAGAAATCGTGAAGACCATGGAAAGGCAGTATTGTATTTTTTTAGTATATCTTTTAAATAGGCAAAATTAGTTATTTTTCTTTTTTTAAGGAAATCTTATCTCGTGTCTGATATGGACTTGTATCAATATGAGGGTATGAATATGTATAAACGGGGTCTTTGTAAACTATCTTCACTGATTAATATAATTATTTTCGGCGCATCGCCACCTTTTATTCCGGCGAGTTCTTAGTTTTGAGTTTGGGCTGTATTGTTTTGATCTCTGGCGAGAAAGTAAGTTCCGTCAACTTTGCTTGTATCAACGTGCCCAGAACTTTCTCATTTAGGTCTGATATTCTATTTAAGTTGATACAAGCGTTGTCTATCATATATATTGATTCTATCTTTAACTACATCATTGTTTAGAGTCGTATCGGCTTAATTAGGACTTTCTCGGTTAGGTCCGATATTCTAACTTAAGTTGATATCTCTTTAACCACATTGCTATTTTAGATTGATCAATATATCCATTACTTTTGTGTAGATCTATCGGCTTGTCAGGGTTACGGATAAGACACACCTCCTATCCTTAAGGTTGTGAAGTATACGGATACGGTATATCCTTAGGATACAGGAAAGTTACCTTAATGTTTTGAAATTCGGCTAATAAATCCCGAATAGAAGGTGTTGGAGTCCTATTCGGGGAAGATACAATCTCTGTGATCTCATAGGCCAAAAATATTCTCCGAGCTCTACTTGGAGGCCAAGGCAGTCTGCAGTATAAATACATGGCCCCACAGGGGGTATGGATCATCGAATCATAGGGCAAGCCATCATCATGGCAGAGACAATCCGGAGGACTTGAAGACAACTCGCCGCCTGGATCTCGTGGAGTTGTTCTCAACAAGGATCTTGTCGGTATTTGATACTTTCCGTTGTTCTATATTGTAATCTCTGTGGTTCTCGTCGTAATTCCATATAAACTGGAGTAGGGCTATTACCTTACGAGGGGCCTGAACCAGTATAATCCTTGTCTTTGTGTGCTTGTTGTCCTTTCATGTAGATCCTTGTTCCAACGTATCCCAATACCCTCATAATACGGTCTACGGATATAACCCATCGACAGTGACGTGCTAGGTAGGGGAACTTGGTGCTCAAGGTTTCGCCGAGATGGCTTCAAGCTCAAGGTCTTCCAACAACAACGTCCACATTTGTCTTGGCCTGAGAGATCCTACCCAGGCGGCATTCATTTGGACTCAAGTCGGATCCATCGTCTTCCCCGTCTTCGCCGCAACTCCAATCTTGCCTTCTCCAATACCAGCTGGGATTGAGAACGGAACCGTGAGGACGACAGAAAACAACCCATCGTTAGCTATTCCTTTTGTCCAGCCAGAAAAGAGGAAGTCGACAACTCTAGCTTCCCGAAGAAATCCTAGTGCGGCCAAGCCCCAGACACGTGTTGGGGGCCAGACACCGACAAGGAAATCTCCTCCAAACCATGACACCTGATGTTTGATCCACAAGACATCTTAGCACTCTTTGGTCGAATGTCAGGTAATACTTCAAGTGAAGGCTGAACTCGATGCTTCCCAAGAGCGAGATATCTAGCGCACATCTCCATACAAGGCATGGTGTCTGATCCACAAATCGAAAAGTAACCCCTTACCGATTGCAAGATCTTATTGAAAATCATCAGATCCATGGTTCGTGTTCCCTGCTGTCCGATTCACCAACATCGAGATGCATCGGTGGATGATAGTGAGATGGAAACCCTGGATCGTCTGGTCGGATTCATCGACATCGATCCTTGCGAATCCTCCGTTCGTCATAGCTTGAAATCTTCAGGGTCCAACTCTCCGCGTGAAGTAAACGTGATCGAAGGGGTCGTTGAGGACATACGTGAAGAGGGTGAAGTTCGTTTGGGAGAAGAACCTCCTGCTCCCACTGCGTCACGCCAACCTGAGGAGCTGGTTTGAACTCCTGCCGAGCACTTCACCGTGGTCAACTCATTGCTAAAACAAACTCTGTTTGATCCAGTTACCTTCCCAGAAGCAGATGTTTCGGTTAGATAGATACAGTCAATAGTAGCCAACCTCAACTCTGCCTTCTTGGCTGTTGCCAGATCAAACCCGCAAGGTCTGTCTCGAGATCCCCGTCTTCGAGGTAGAGAATGAGCATCAAAAAATGATGCCCCAGAGATTGACGCTGCCGAGGACTACCTTAGTCCACACCCTAGCCAGGATCCGGGTTGCAATCCCCGAAACGCATCATCAAGAAGACAACACAATCAGCCCCCTTCTCGTCGAGATGACCGCGATCTTTGTAATCATTTGAATGGGCGTAGGCGGGAGCGATAAGACCAGAGCGATGTCGACCACCGTCAACCTTGTGCACCTCATGGAGAAAATAGAGGACGGGACGACAACGACAACCAAGGAGATTGCAACAACGATCGAGATCATCGAGACCGCCAGAGTCAACAGGGTGAGAACGATCAAGATCGATGACAACATGATGACAACCGACGACGATGAAACTCACGATCCCTAAAATCTAAGAGTGACCAAGGACAAGGCCGTAGGTCGAGGGGCCACATCCCCGACTACGGTGATCCTTCGTCTTCATCATCATCCACTGGAGACAGTTCTCGCAGGCCACGAGGATGTCATCCACCCTTTATACCAGGAGGCTGATGTCGGGCTTTCACACTTGCTCTACGAGAGGTGTGATTGCCAAACAAATTCCGTCCCATAGTGGTAGAAAAGTATGATAGTAGCATTGACCCACAGGAGTTCCTGCACATCTACTCAACAATTTGCTATGCGGCCGACGCAGACGACAATGCATTGACGAACTATTTGCTAGCAGCATTGAAAGGTTCTGCTCGGTCATGGCTAGTACACCTCCCACCTCGCTCAATTTCTTCCTAGGAAGATTTATGGTAGCAAATTGTCGCCAATTTTCAAGGAACGTACAAGCGACATGCGGTCGTGGACGATCTACACGCCCTTAGACAGGACCCAGTCGAATCCTTAAGGGACTATATACGACGTTTCAATGAATGCCGGAATACGATCCCCGAGATCACCAATGCTTTTGTCATATGCGCGTTCAAGTCAGGCATCCGAGATCGATACACCATACAAGAACTGGCGACAAGGCAAATCACTTCTGCCATGAAGCTGTTTGAGATCATTGACAGGTGTGTTCACGCAGATGACGCCTTCAGGAGAAAAGATGAAAAAAAACAAGGTGGTCGAGAAGAAGCAATCGGACAACAAGGAAGCACCAGAGTCCTCCAAGAAGAAGAAACAAAAATTGAAAAAAGGAAGGGAAACGCAAGACAGAGATAGAGGTCCTTGTTGCAGAACAAGCAAACCCACCATCAAAACACCGGCCCTTCAGGGTGATGAACTAGTACGACAATGGTGCCCAATCCACAAGACCAGCATACATACTCTGGAGGAGTGTCAGGAGCATTGGCAAAACGGCTGGCCTTCGAAAAAGGAAAGCGAGTTCGTGTGATCGAGAGGAACACTAATGATTTCTTGTCCGGCAATGAACTCGTGTTCCCAGATTTCGACCTGCATGTAGCCCATATCTTTGGCGGTTCTACGACGTACTGTTGGCGTAGAATTTAGACCCTCCTCACGACCAAACGGGTTCCACGTTTCCACGACGGCCTGGGAGATCTGCTTAACTCCAGTGCAGGTCCAAAGGCTTGCCTAGGTGCATGTAGGGCGTGCCAGTTGATTTGATCTGCAATCAACAAGATAAACAAGCAAACTGTGTAAGTAAACAATGGCCGATCGGCCGATAGGCCGATGTCGCATTGTCATGACCTAACCGATAGGGCAAAGCTTTATCGGCTCACTTGTAACTATGATAAAATAAGATCAGAATATAGATCTAATCTCATCGGCTTTCAGCAACATGTTAATGTCAATTAACAGCATCGGCCGATGAGGAATAAAAAGGATAAGTGCACTAGCTAATACTCTAATGCTGACTTGTATGAACCAATTGACTTATATAAATATATCGATCACAGGCAAACCCTAGAGAATAACCTATAACAAACATATTTATATTTATCAATCTACTCATACAAGTGGCAAATACATATAAAAACATTATGGTAATTACATGTATTAGATAAGACCGGCTGAAACCCCGGCGCTATCCTTAATTACGATCAAAAACAGGCTTTGGGTTAGATCTCAAAACAGGACTAAGGTCGATGGCAACTCAAAGTGTGAATTGAGACTTAACACAAAGAAAATCAAGTCGTCGATCGCTTTTGGGGATGGTAGATGCATTGAAAGATTTAACTAAGCATAATAACACGTACACCTATAAAAGGGAGTATAAAAAGGTAGAACACGAAGTCTGCTCTACGTCACAAGGTGTCATGGCCAAGATGAAGTGGTCTAACCAGAAAATTGAGTTCTCTGAGGATGATCACCCAACATCAACAATCGTGCCAGACCGATATCTGATAGTAGTCAAGCCTACCGTTTGGAATATCAAAGTGGCACGTGTCCTCATAGACGGCGGCAGCTCCATTAACCTCTTCTTCGCTAGCACACTCAATGCAATGGGTATCCCTAGAAGCGAGCTTGTTGCTTTTGACCAGCCCTTCCATGGGATCACTCCAGAATCATCGTCGAGACCACTGGGGAAGATCATGCTAGCTATGACGTTTGGCCAGGCTAACAACTTTCGTATAGAGCAGATCACTTTTGACGTAGCAGAGTTCGACACGACATACAATGCTATACTCAGAAGGACAGCTCTGGCATAATTCATGGCGATGTCCCACTACGCGTACCAGATCTTAAAGATGTCAGGCCCAAAAGGGACAATCATAATCCCCGGGAACACAAAAGTAGCGGTACAGTGCGGCAACAGGAGCCTCGACATGGTCGAGCATACTCCCATGCCATCCGCCACTTCATAACCTCCTCGGGAAGTGAGCAAACCCAACAAGGCACCCAAGCCCGACGGCGCAGTCAAGATCATCCCGTTGGCCAGTAGCAACCCCGACAAGACAGTCAAGATCAGGGAAACGCTCGACAACAAATAGGAACTCGATCTCATCGCCTTCCTCCGCGAGAATGCAGATGTATTCGCTTGGCAACCGTCTGACATGCCCGGAGTCCCTAGGGAGGTGATCGAGCACAAACTGATGGTGCGTCCCGATGCCAAGCCAGTCAAACAAAAATTGCGGCGTTCGCACAAGACAGAAAAGAAGCTATTCGAGAAGAGCTAGACAAACTTCTCAAAGCAGGCTTCATCAGAGAGGTTCTCCATCCAGAGTGGCTCGCTAACCCAGTAATGGTGCGCTAGGCCAACGACAATTGGAGGATGTGCGTAGACTTCACCGATCTCAACAAGGCGTGCCTGAAGGACCACTTTCCTCTTCCTCACATTGACCAACCGGTGGATTCAACCGCTAATTGTGAGTTGTTGAGTTTGTTCGACGCTTACTCCGGCTACCACCAGATCAGTATGGCCAAAGAGGACGAGGAGAAGACAACGTTCATCACACCCTTCGGTGTTTTCGGCTACACCAAGATGCCCTTTGGATTAATCAATGCAGGTAACAGATACCAGCGAGAGATCCATGGGGATTTCGATGACTAGCTCGGCAAGAACGTGGAGGCATACGTCAACGATGTCGTGGTCAAGACAAAGACAAAGCACAAGTTGATCGATGACCTGAGGAAAACATTCAACAATCTCCGGCGACATCGGCTTAAACTAAACCCGGAGAAGTGTACGTTTGGAGTACCATCAGGGAAGTTGCTAGGATTTCTTGTCTCCAGACGAGGAATTGAAGCAAACCTCAAGAAGATCAAGGTCATCGAGAACATGAAGTCGTCGACAAGACTCAAGAAGTATAGAAGCTTATAGGATGTATCACAGCTCTAAGCTGGTTCATGGCCAGGATAGGAGAACGAGAACAACCTTTCTTTGCTCTACTCAAAAAGCAGGATAGATTCGAGTGGACACAGGATGCCGAGAACACATTTATCGCTCTCAAATGGTATTTATCCAACCCTCCTATACTTGTTGCCCCACAACCAATGGAAGAACTATTTCTATATATTGCTGCCACACCTTATTATGTTAGCACTGTGATTATCGTTGAGCGGGACAAAGTACAACATCCCATGTACTACGTCAGCGAGGCCCTCCACGATACCAAAACTCGATATCCTCAAATCCAGAAATTGCTCTATGCTATAGTCATGACATCACAGAAGCTACATCATTACTTCCAGGCCCACAAAGTCACGGTCGTCTCTTCTTTCCCTCTCGATGAAGTGGTAAGGAAAAAAGACATCGTCGGACGCATTGTTCAATGGGTCATCGAACTCAGCGAATTTGATGTCAACTTCATCCCACGTATAGCCATCAAGTCATAGGATCTCATTGACTTCATTGTTGATTGGACCGTTCCAGAGAACACCCCAACCGACCAGACAAATGATGAGACATGGACAATGGCTTTCGACGGGGCATTCAACAGCCATGGAACAAGGGCAGGATTCATTCTGACATCTTCACCTGGAGATCAGTTCAGACATGCAATACACCTAAACTTCAGAGCTACAAACAACACCGCAGAGTACGAGGGACTACTCGCCGGGTTACGAGCAGCTGCAGCACTTGGGTAAAGTGATTAATTGTGAAAGGGGACTCACAGTTAGTCACTAACCAAGTGCGCAAAGACTATGAATGCTCAAACCTAGAGTTGACCAAGTACCTCGCCGAAGTCAGGAAGCTGGAGCGAAAGTTTGACGGCTTGGAAGTATGTCTTGTCTATCGCAAAGACAACACCGACGCTGACAACTTAGCGTGGCACACGTCCAGAAGAGAACCTATTGAACCAGGGACCTTTCTGGACATCCTGACAAAACTCTCAGTTAACACGACGGACGACGAAGGCACCTTAGCCAACATCGAGAATAGCTCGGGGGCTACTGCAGAGGTCATTCACATCGTTGCCAATATTGAGACCACGAAAGACTGGCGTACTCCGCTCATCAATTTCTTGGATGCCGACAAGCTTCCAGACGAAGACACCGCGATGGAAAAACTTTCTCGCCAGGTAAAAGCTTATTATATGATCGACAACGACCTATACAAAAAAGCACCAAACGGAGTTATGCTCAAGTGTCTCTCCCGAGGACGACAAAGATCTACTCGACATCCATGAAGGAATATGCGGTTCTCACGCCGGTGGGTAAACTCTGGTCGGGAAAGCCTTTCGATAAGGATTTTTTCTGGTCAACAGCCCTTCAAGACGCTTGCGACTTGGTAAAACGGTGTGAAGCTTCCCAATTTCATAGCAAACACACCAAGATGCCGGCCCAAGCGCTTCAAACTATCCCTCTCACCTAGTTGTTCTCGTGTTGGGGGCTTGACATCCTCGGACTGTTTCCTCGAGGATAAGGCGGATACAAGTTCTTCTTCGTGGCTATCGACAAATTCACTAAGTGAATTGAGGCAGAGCCAACAAGAGAAATTAAAGTCAAACACGCCATCAAGTTTATGAAAGGGATATTTTGCAGATACGGACTATCACATCGGATCCTGATAGACAATGGCTCCCAATTCACTAGTGGTGCCTTTTAGGACTACTGCATCGAATTTGGAGTAAAAATCTGCTTCGCATCAGTCTCCCATCCTCAGAGTAACGGGCAGGTCGAGCGAGCAAATGGTATCATGCTCCAGGGGATCAAAACACATGTGTACGACAGGCTCTTGGCTTATGACACACGCTGGGTTGAACTGCTACGTCAAAAGTGATCTGCTCTATACGAAAGTTGTTAGCCTGGCCAAACGTCTTAGCTAGCATGATCTTCCCCAGTGGTCTCGACGATGATTCTGGAGTGATCCCATGGAAGGGCTGGTCAAAAGCAACAAGCTCGCTTCTAGGGATACCCATTGCATTGAGTGTGCTGGCGAAGAGGAGGTTAATGGAGCTGCCGCCGTCTATGAGGACACGTGCCACTTTGATATTCCAAACGGTAGGCTTGACTACTATCAGATATCGGTCTGGCACGATTGTTGATGTCGGGTGATCATCCTCAGAGAACTCAATTTTCTGGTTAGACCACTTCATCTTGGCCATGACTCCTTGTGACGTAGAGCAGACTTCGTGTTCTACCTTTTTATACTCCCTTTTACAGGTGTACGTGTTAACAGCAGATTTTTGTAATCTACTCGGAGAGGAATAGGAAAACCGACGCAGAGAAGGAGGCTAAGTTGGAGTCGGACCAAGTCTCGTATTGGACTCGGTAAGCGTATCGGACTAGAAGAAGCGCTAGCAGGAAGAACATATCGGCCGATACGGATTCAATATGGCCATTGATTGATAGAGCTAGGAAGTTGATAGAGTTAACATGGGCTTGGTCTGGGCTCGAAATAAGCTTCAAGGAAGTTACCAAATAGAGATAAGGCTCGGTTTTAGGCAACTGTATCTTGTAAATCAAGTAGGTTTAGATCTAATCTGTGGCAAGAGTCTGCCGCAAAGACTTGTTTGTTAAGTTGTAGATAAGATCGTGTCCTATCTGGACAATGTTGTAATCTCGGGTATAAATATCCCGGTAGTATGTACATAGAAACTCTCTCACGCAATACAATACGCAAATCAATCTACTTTCGTCGCATCGCCAACCCTCGCAAGAGGTTAACCTTGACGAGTTCTTGCTTCCCCAGAGCAGAGGTAAGAACTCGTGCCCGACGATCTACATCGTCGGGGTTAGCGTGTCGCTTTAGGCACGTTAAGCCTTGATGATGTGATCGTCGTTTATCATGCTTTGGATGATTTTAGTAAGTGTTTTAATTATGCTTCGCCAGTGATCTACTCGTTTTAGGGTTTATTGCCGACGGTGGTTTAATTATTATGCTTAGTTAAATCTTTCAATGCATCTACCATCCCCAAAAGCGATCGACGACTTGATTTTCTTTGTGTTAAGTCTCAATTCACACTTTGAGTTGCCATCGACCTTAGTCCTGTTTTGAGATCTAACCCAAAGCCTATTTTTGATCGTAATTAAGGATAGCGCCGGGGTTTCAGCCGGTCTTATCTAATACATGTAATTACCATAATGTTTTTATATGTATTTGCCACTTGTATGAGTAGATTGATAAATATAAATATGTTTGTTATAGGTTATTCTCTAGGGTTTGCCTGTGATCGATATATTTATATAAGTCAATTGGTTCATACAAGTCAGCATTAGAGTATTAGCTAGTGCACTTATCCTTTTTATTCCTTATCGGCCGATGCTGTTAATTGACATTAACATGTTGCTGAAAGCCAATGAGATTAGATCTATATTCTGATCTTATTTTATCACAGTTACAAGTGAGCCGATAAAGCTTTGCCCTATCGGTTAGGTCATGACAATGCGACATCGGCCTATCGGCCGATCGGCCATTGTTTACTTACACAGTTTGCTTGTTTATCTTGTTGATTGCAGATCAAATCAACTGGCACGCCCTACACGCACCTAGGCAAGCCTTTGGACCTGCACTGGAGTTAAGCAGATCTCCCAGGCCGCCGTGGAAACGTGGAACCCGTTTGGTCGTGAGGCGGGTCTAAATTCTACGCCAACAGTACGTCGTAGAACCGCCGAAGATATGGGCTACATGCAGGTCGAAATCTGGGAACACGAGTTCATTGCCGGACGAGAAATCATTAGTGTTCCTCTTGATCACACGAACTCGCTTTCCTTTTTCGAAGGCCAGCCGTTTTGCCAATGCTCCTGACACTCCTCCAGAGTATGTATGCTGGTCTTGTGGATTGGGCACCATGAACTCGACGCAGAGTTCTCTCTCCTCTAAAATTGTTCTCGAGGCCTTCGCATGACAAGTGATCTCGATTTGCTTCTCCCATGAGCACGGGAGAAAGGACTACAAAGGTCAAGTCTCGTACCTTGATTTCGCTCAATGAGAGAGTTAAGTTGGAGTCCCTGTGGATCCAGCGCGCTATCAGCATTGACGATGATCAAGGCTTGGTTGTCGCCACTTGGGGTCGTGGAAGCCCGAGGAGAAGTAGGCGCAACGCTAAAATGGCGAGGACATCCTCCTTGCAGGACAACCTCGTCTTCAATACATCTAAAAGATCAATACATTCACACAGAAAACTCAGGGACAACAAAGAAAGGCATCGTTCTCGAGAGACGACAAGCCTAACAAAGTGTTCTGAAAAATTACAACAGGAGCAGTAATACTGTTCAAAAAAGGAAATAACACTCTCCCCTAAATCAATGAGCTCCGACATCACGTCCTCGCGCTTCGCATTTGCCCCGCCTTTCTCCAACGCCTCCTCCATGTTGACTTCGCGGTGTGTCAGTTTTAGGCATGCAAGAACATGACACGTGCCGGTTTGGAGGCCGGTGTGCATCTCCTGGGCGACTTGTTCGTTGTGCCTCGTGGACATGCCCTCCAGCCTGTCGATGAGAGAACCTAGAGATCCCAAGACAGTTGTCTCATTAGGGAACTCTGGGCCCTTCTCATGCATTCCCAAGATACAGGCCGCCATGTCAAGCCGTCCGTAGTTGTCCTGGAGGCATTGTTGGAACGACATCGGGTTCTCTTGGGTCTCATATAGCCATTTCTCTCAGCCCTGCCATTGTCTCTCGTGGCCAGCAACCAGGTCCTTAAACTTCTTCAAGTCTCTCTGTGCTTTAGCCAATTGAGTCTCGAACTCAATGACGCGTTTGTCCGAAGTCGAGGATGCTGTCCGGAGCTGCTTGACTTCGGCGAGAACATCACATGTGCCGGATTGCAACAGGTGGTTGGCCTCCACCAGCCTATCGATCGCGAAAATGGGTACGACGGCGGGGGAGGCGCTGGACGGAGGGAGAGGAGGAGCAAATGTGACGATGACGAGTGCGGAAGGCGTGGAGCTCGTGTTCTCATGACTGGTGCTTTGTGCCGAGGTCACGGAGGAAGGGCTACAACAAAGGGGGACATGCGTTTAGAAGACATTACGAGAACACCAATTACAAAATTGATAACGACGGTTGCTTACTTGGTCTTGGGCCGCTTCAGGAGCATCTTCTTCCCCAATGAAGAAGACTTTGTATCGAAAGTGGTCTGAAAGATATGTAAGTCAGGACCAAAGATCCTCCTCAGACTAGTTTATGGACCATATGGAGTGAGACTTACCTCAAAGCCGCTTGTCGGTGCAAGTATTCCTGCTCCGGATGACTTGGTTAAAGCCGCCCACCTCCTCTTAGAGGGTGTTGTTCTGCTGCCACTAGGAGCGTTCTCGGTAGTGGCCTGCTCCGAGATCGCCTTCTCTTTCAAAGAAGACGTGACCTGATGGTCGGCAAGTGGGCCAATTATGTCCGTCAGAGGCAGGATCTGCGAGGTTTAGATTACTATTCTTTCGAATAACAATAGTCAAAAGAGAAACAATGATCAAAGTTACTTACATTGATGGCGGCATCCCTGTCCGAGGACGGGAGGTCGCAAAGTGGGGTGAGGAGGTTGTCTGGGTCTGGTACGGTGTCGATCACCAGGTGACTAACTCGGGTGACCACAGTTCCATCATTGAGTTCCGCAAACAAGACATTAATATCAGTATTCAAGATCTCATCATTATAGGAATTAAGGTCAGGAAGGTTACGATAACGTATACCCCAAACCGAGATCCGCATTTCATCCTGCGCCCCTACGTACTCGTATGCAGGGTGGGCGCGGGCTTGGAGAGGTTGGATCCGACGACGTATAAAGTCTTTAGTTAGGTCGTGGATCTTGTACCTCGACAAACCTTGTTCTCTGAGGTCGTGGATCTTATCTACGAAACTTTTGAGAGAAGGGGTTAAGGATGGCCTAGAGGTCCATGAAGGGGAGCGCGTGGGCTTCTCGTTCGGGACGGCAAGGCAAGCTGGGCGGTCTTCAACGTGGAGGCAGAACATTTCGACCTCCACGATCCTCGAGAGGATGGGCAGTTGAAGGGGATGTATTTCGTTTTCATCCCGTCTCGGAGGCGAAAGCCATAACAACCGAAGATTCTACGCGCCTCCATCCACCTAAGCTCGTAAAGGTATTTAAACAAATCTAGGAAAGGTGGTATCCCAAGGTACGCCTCACAAAGATGTGTAAATATGCTAAGGAAAGCTATAGAATTTGGGTTTAGGTGGAGGAGATGGAGGCCGTAGTAATCCAAAAGGAGAAGAAGGAATTCAGAAGGTGGGGGCAGGAAACCACATTGCAGAAAATCTCCAAGATAGACTATTTGCCCAAGTGTGGGGTTAAGACTGGTACCTCCTTCTGATCGGTTCAAGGAACTTTTCCCAGGGAGGGATCCTTCAATCTGCAGCTGCTTCAGATCCTCCGTGTCGACGTTGGATTTTCCCAAATCAATTGGATTGACTTGAGGGTAAGGGAGATGTGTGGAGTTAGGGTTCTTTCGGTTGGTGCAGATTGTGAGAGTTGGGTGCGTAGGGAGCTGAAAAGTTACTTGCACGAATGGAACCTAAATGAATCTCAGAGTTGGAATTTATTGGTCACATCCGGCGGTTCATATTTCAAGGAAGAAAGAGAAACAACCACCGTGATTCTTTCGGTTTGTTTATGGTAGTTTTTTAGACTTCAATTCAAATTCATGGTGAACCATAGCTTTTTTTGATGGTGTTGTTGAATGCTTCATACCTTCTCGATAATTCGAGAATGGTTAGGCGGGTACGACATCATTTATTCAAGGACTTCGGCTCGAGAACACTATAAATTCATTTGATTTGAAGTCGGGGGCTACTGTCAGGGTTACGGATAAGGCATACCTCCTATCCTTGAGGTTGTAAAGTATACGGATATGGTATACCCTTAGGATACGGGAAGGTTACCTTAATGTTTTGGAATTCGGCTAATAAACAGGAAAATTGTACCCCGAATAGAAGGTGTTGGAGTCTTATTCGGGGAAGATACAATCTCTGTGATCTCATAGGCCAAAAGTATTCTCCGAGTTTTACTTGGAGGCCAAGACAGTCTGCAATATATATACAAGGATCCCCAAGGGATATGGGATCATCGAATCATAGGGCAAGCCACCACCATAGCAGAGGCAATTCGAAGGACTTAAAGATAACTCGCCGCTTAGATCTCATCAAGTTGTTCTCGGCAAGGATCTCATTGATATTTGATACTTTCCATTGTTCTCTATTGTAATCTCTCTGGTTCTCGTCGTAATTCCATATAAACTGGAGTATGACTATTACCTTACGAGGGGCCTGAACTAGTATAATCCTTGTCTTTGTGTGCTTGATATCATTTCGTGTAGATCCTTGTTCCAACGTACCCTAATACCCCCAGAATACGGTCTACGGATATAACCCGTCAACACGGCTAAATAGGGTTTTTCTTATTATCTTCGATCTTATATTGTCTCGGTTAGGTCTTATCTATTAGATTGTTGCTAATAAATTTAATTCTAGTGAGTCGATAGGTTTTTCTACAATGTTTTATCGGAGTTCTAGCCAATGAGTTATCATTATTATGAGATTTAGCTATCAGACGTATCTGCTAACTAACCGATATATATGCGAATCTACTTGTATCGGATTTCCAGCCGATGTATGCTTTAACCATCGGACTTGCATCTACCATACTATATTAGTATTGGTTGATTGGTTGATTGGTTCAATTCTTTCTATCGTCCTTATTAGTTGCAGGATCAAACTAACTGGCGCGTCCTGAATCCGATTGATAGGACTTGCACTAGAGGTAAATAGATCTCTCAAGCTTTCATGTGTACGATGTAATTTCACGTCAATAACCACCTAGAACTACGCCACTGCTAGTGAGCTCACCAATCCGCTGCCACAATCTGCATCACCACCAATGAGCTTGTTGGGGTATCACCTTGATGTGTGCCACTATCAAGGATCTGCATCACCGGAGAGAGGAGAGGGAGGGCTGCAGGAAGGGAAAGGGGAGTGAGGCGAGTGGAGAGGGGAGTGGGAATGAGAACTGACTGATAATTTCTCATTTTTGGGTGTTTAGTGTAAAATGTTGGACTACGATAAAGTGAAAAAAGCGACGACCAAAATAAAAAATGTGTGAAGTTGACAAGAAAAATAGAAGCCACACATAATCTATTCGCACCGTGAAAAAAAAGAATTTTTATAGTGTGGGCTTGTAACACCCTAAAAATCACCCTAAGTTTAAATCGTGGTTTAATGCATTTTCTAGAAATTTTAAAAGCCAAAAAGATCCTACAACAATTAAAACTAACTAAGATTGATGTCAATTTGGCTTGTGGGTATTTTTAATAAATTCCCCATACTTCAAAATGCTTAACCAATTTTTACTTGAATTTTCAGAGCATCCTAAATAATTTTAGAGCAACAAAAACAATTAAAAAATTTTATAAAAAAGAAAAAGCTAAAAGAAATCCCTTCCTCCTCTTGGGCCGCTTTCGGCCCATTCCTTCCCTTCCCTCCTCCCTGGCCCGGTCCAGCCATCCCCTTCCTCCCGCCGTGGGCCGCCTCCTCCCTGTTGACCCGAGGACGAAGTTCTCTTTTCCTCACCTCCCTCTTGTCGGCCACCTCCGATCCGCCTCCCCAACACGCCATCTTCCCAAATTGATTGAGGGGAATTAATCCCCACCTCATCCTCTCCAATTCCCCCATAATTTTCCACTCCATCCCCCATTATTCGCGGTGGATATTGATGGCTCCCCATCAATGGTGAGCTCCACCATAGCCGACGTCGATCTCCCTCCCCGACGACCCTCTCCCCCCTCCAGCCTATAAAAGCGAGCCCTCGGCCTCCTACTCCCTTCCCGCACACTGCCCGCTCTCCTCTCTCTCTCTTCAGCTGCCACGCCGCTCTCTCCTTGTGCCACCGCCGTCGTGTAGCTTCGGCCACCCCTCGCCAGCTCTCGGGACCTCCTTGGACCCCGGTGACACCACCGTTGGCTTCGCCACCTCCTCCTATCCCCTGTCCACCCCTCCGTCGAGCACGAGGACCATGGGAACGATGACGACCCGAAGGTCTCCGCCGGTTCTTCCTCACCGCCGGCCAACTTTGTCGACCTCTCACCGCCGCGACCGCTCGATGAGAATCGTCACCTCCTCCTCTCTCCGTTTTTCCCTTTTCACACTCCGTCGCACCGCCGCCGCGCCGTCGGCCGTCGCCGGCAAGCTGTCGGGCTTGAGTGCCGCCCAGCCGTGCCTATGCGCTAGGGAACCACCTCTGTGCGCATGGCTCACGGTGGACCGTGCGGCTAGCAGGTGGGACCCGGCCCATGGACCCGATCCATGCGCGCCCTCTCTCCTCGCTGATGCAATAATTTATTTTTTTTAGGAAAAATAATTCACTAAATCGCAAAATTCCATTTAAACAGCACCCAAAATGCAAATGGCCATATCTTGACCGTTTGAACTCGGAATTGACCCGTTCAAGTCTCTAATTTCTCATAAAAATGTGTAGAACCCATTTATGTGCTTTGTTGCTTCTGTTCGTAAGGTTTTTATTCACCTTTTTGTATTTCTTTACGTTGGTCGTGTAGATCCAGTCTTTCTGGAAGATCAGCTGTTCATCGCCGTTGACATCGAAGACTTTGTGAGCGATCAAGGCAAGTCATATCTACCTTGAGCATGTTGAATCCCATTTTGTGAAAATTATATTGTTTTACCTATACTGCATCGCTCTATAAATTATATCATTCATTATTAATAATTGTTTATTAGTTATTCCTATGCTCTTTGTTATGGCCTTGATATTGATTTGATATCCAAGATCATTGTGAACCCTAGTAAAATTATAACTTGACTAGTCTAGTACCCTACATGATGGACTGACTAGTTGCTTTAGGTAAATGCGTAGTCATGCTTAGTTCCAACCTAGAACTTTTGATAACTAGACTATGGTGGTTAACAACTAAAACTGGATTAGTTATGGACTATTGACTGGTTTGTCAATAGATGGGTGATAAAATGCTTTGTGCAACTAAAATATATTTTTGGGCTAGGCTCGGGGTGCAAGCTAGTTGATTTGGTAGTCGTACCCTAGCTAATATAAGGACCTGTCTTTGGTCCTCTGTTGCAAGGCATCTTCGTGCAACGACAAGTCTAGTGGGTAAGGCCTGAACTGAAAGTTTAGATCTTCTCAAAACAGAGACCATTGGTTGGAAGGGTGTGGGGCTAGGATTAAGACCGACTTTCGCCCGACGCAAGGGGGGGCCTGTCTCGTCCCGGGGGATCCCTTGACTTTCACCTCATCGGGGACCGACGGGTGACGAAACCTCAGTGGGTTCTCTTGTTTTTGGTAGAGCTAGATGGAAAGTCTTGACACGACCTCTATCTGAGTACTGTGGTGGTACTCGATGCATGGCAACGTGTGTTGAGGTTGTGTCTTGTGGGTAAAGTTGTACACCTCTGATCTGAGTTAAAAACTATTCGACTAGCCATGCCCTCGGTTATGGGCAAGCTGAGCAATGTACCCAAAGTTAGTCTTGTTTTATAAAACCTTGGGAGAGTGAAATCATGATGGTGTAGTCATGTGGAAATTAGCCTGGGTTAAGGCAGGTTCGCAGGTTCATGTGACATTGATGATATTAAAATATTGGCTTAGAATAGGACTGTGTTTTAAAATTGATTTTAACCTGTTAAAATATTGAAACTATGGCTTTATGCAAAATAAACCCTATTAGGCATTTTCCTTGTTTCCTCTATGCATTATTATTGCATTTCCAGTGTGACTTGCTGAGTACGGTGGTGGTACTCACTGTTGCTCACAAAACCAATCCAGAGGATGGACCTGATGAAGATAAAAGCCTGGACTTCTAGTTCGATCCGCCGTCAAGTGCCTGTGGTTGCTGCTGCTGCTGTTCTGTAGTTTTCCATTGCGTAATTTGTTTATCTTTGAGTGGGAGGGCCTAAAGTCGCCCATGTAATAAAAGTACTTCCTTTACGTTTCCGCAAGTGTGGCTTGCAATAATCAACAATATCTATGTGTACCTCGCCTCCTGGGACAAGGATTAATGCAACTTCGAGAAGTGACTTGCCTGTCCTTAAAATCACATGCGAAACATTTTACTAGTTTTTATAGAAACGTTTGTAATACTCACAAAGGTTCTTTTACAAAAAAGAATCATATATAATACTAAGGCTGTATTCGACAAAGGTGGTTGAAAACTAATTCCCTACGCATGCAAAACGAAACAATTTATTAGCGCATGGTTAATTAATTATTAGCTTAAAAACTTAAAAAAATGAATTAATATAATTTTTAAGGTAACTCTCCCATAGAAAATTTGTGTAAAAAATGTACCATTTAGCAGATCGGAAAGCATGTGTGTGAAAAAAGTCAAGCTGAAAAAACATAGTACCGAACTAAGCCTTATTAGAGATAGTCTCTCAATTTTTTTTACGGTAAATTTCACAAAACTACATGTACTTGTACTTTGGTCAATCTATCACGGAACTATATATTTAAGAAAGTGCATCACAAAACTACAATTACAGATTTAAAATCATATTTTTCACAAAACTATAGATTTAAGGTATCATATCATAAAACTACATATTTAACATCAGTTTTATCACCAAACTACAACTTTTGTAACCTTAATATAGCTGTGGATATAAACTCTAAAATATGTAGTTCTTTTATAACTTCGTTACTAAATCTTTAGTTTTGAGATACAATACTCTAAATCTGTAGTTCTGTGATAAAATTCATGCTAAATCTGTAGTTTTGTGATACACATACTTAAATATATACTTTTGTGATAGTTTGGTCAAAGTATCAGTAGTTTTGTGAAATTACTCATTCACTACGCCGGATCATGTCACCTCTGACGGGCCCTAACCCTCACCTTTGATGGGTTTGGCCCTAGTCAGAGATCAGTGGTCACTGATGACTCCAGTTACCTTTGACGGGCGGCCGACCGTCAGAGGTGACTATCACTTCTGATGGGCCAGTATTCCAAGGCCCGTTAGAGGTGAGGGTCTCCGCTAGTGTCACGCCGAGAAATTTATCCCCAAATTTCCAGACTATTTTGTGTATAAATCCCCGTCCAGGAATCAAGCCAGGGTACACAAAACGACAAATCAATATACAGATCCAAACGTAAATAAAGCGTAAATACTTACAGAAGAGGCACTTAGTCCTCACACCGAAAAGAAAACAGCAGCGGAAAGAGACGATCCTAGCGAGGCTTCAGCTCCACTCCACAGGCAAACTCAACTGGGGTCTGAGCCTTGGTCCTCTAACTTCATCTTCAACTCAGAAGTACTAAACTTCTGAAAAGGGGGGAAAATAGCAAGATTGAGTACAACCACCGTACTCAACAAGCCACACCAAAGATGCAAACGTGCAAAGGGGAGACAGAGGGAGGCTTGTGGCTATTTGCAGAAAAGCGGTTGCAAATTCTTAAATTTTAAAACAGTAAGCAGTTGTTTAATTATGACAGGATTAAATCTCCACTGAACAACGCTACAACCACGTTGAACAGGCCCAACCATTCCACCTGAACTACACCAGTTCATTAAGTCAAATTAATTAAGCATGTGGGACTAATCACGGTGAATCTGGTTGATCGCCCATAACCGCGGGCACGGCTATTTAAATAGTTTTACTCTGATCAGAGGTGTACATCTATACCCACAAGACATAACCCCACGACACGTTTCCGTGTGCCGGTATACCACCATGGTACCCCGGAAAGGGACTGTGACAGGACCCTTCGCATAACCCTTCCTAACCAATCGTACCACATCACAGGTTTCGCCCCCGCTCCCTATATCCAGCAGCGATCAGCCCCCCCTCGTGCCACGGTGAATCCGGCAGCCGATCAGCGGGTAAATCCCCCGCCGACCCAACTCCATCACGCCCACCCTAGCCTGGGTACGTCAGCTAGAGACAAGTTACACTACAAGCCCAGCCGTTGCCCATGCTGGCTTGTGGTACGCACGGTATTTCTTCTAGTGTTTCCCACGAACCGGTCCTTAATTGCCATGGGTGCGACTAACAAAACCATACACCCACAGCCCACCATTAATCCATATTTTAGTTGGATAATTACGACCAACGAAACGTGGCCGACATGTCTCGAGCTCACAGCTCATCAAGATACTAGAAATAGATAATGTAGTGGTCCCATATTGTGAGCTAGTGGTATTAAGCATGGCTAAGCATAATATAATTCTAGCGAGGTCCACATGAGACACAAGCTAGTCAAATTATCACCCAGTTTGACAAAGAAAGGACATCAAGTAAATAAGGCACAAGCGAGCAGATAGGTAAACCCTATTCCCATGTAATTAGCAAAACATGCAATTTATTTGCAAACGTAAAACATTTCGCAAAATGGGTACAACATGCTCAAGGGGAATGTGTGACTTGCCTTGCTTCTTCAATTGATCTTCCGAACTCTTTTCCTCGCGAACGCGATCGTCCGAACGGCGGAATCTACACGTTGGCATGCAAAATGAGGAAAAACACTAATAAAAACCAAGTAAATAGTACATAAAAAGTAAACAAACATGTAGAGCTCAATTTTAGATGAATTTTGCAATTTGAATGGCTAAATTTGGAGTTCGTATGAATTAGATATGAATTTTAGAAGTTTTGAGCCATTTTAGTCAATTTCTAGAAATTAAATCGATTTATTGCGCAATTATTAATTAATTTTACAAAGGAAAGGACTACGCTGACATCATCAAAGGGAATCGGCGCTGGAACGGCGGGTCCCACGTGTCAACGGGTCAAGGGGCGGCTGATCCACGGTGGACCAAGTCTACGCACGCACGGGTGCGGACGCACCATGTGGCGCTGACGTGGCGGCCACTACGGACGGAAGGGAGAAGGTAGCGCCGACGTGGACGCCAATGTGGCGAAGCCGCGGGCGGCCACGTGGTCTGGGTGTGGACTGGATTAAACAAAGGGGCTCACGCGTCGGCGACACAAGTGTCGGCGAACCGGAGAGAAAAAGGAGGTAAACTGGACTTTGCAGGGGAAAGGGAAAAATTAGGCTGAGAGGGAGGTAAACTGGACTTCCTCGAGAAAAGTTAAAAGGGCCGATGAGAGACAAAGGGCTCCACTGGAAAATGGGCGAGGGAGCCAATGTAAACTTTGGTGAAGAATAGGGCTAATGGGCTGAGAGACAAAAAGTAGACTTTTGTGTGGAGAAAGGATAATAGGCTGACGGCCCAATAGAGGAGAAAGGGCGAGGAGGGACGTGAAGTGGACTTTTGCGAGGGAGATGGGCCAATCGGCCCAACGGCTGTTGGGCCGGGAGAGAGAGGTGGGTCGGCCCGGGTGCGGCCTCTACGGTCGGGGCGGGTGGCTAGGGTTCGGCCGAACCCTAGGCCGACCGGCCATGGCACGGCGGCGGTGGCCACGGGCCTTGCGACGGTGAGGCGGCGGCGCGGCCACCGGCGGGGACGGCTGGCGACCGGCGACGGCGGTGGCGCTGTGGCGGCGACATCGCACTGGACGGGGCGGCGCACCGGGGAGGAGAGAGGAAAGGGAGAGGGAGAGGGGCTCACCGGGTGGACCGGAGCCGAAGAAGACGACGGCGGCGGCGGCGTACGGCGCGGGGACGGCGGCGCGGGGAGTGGCGGCGAGGCCGGAGGGGGCAATGGCGACGCGCGGGGACGGCTCCGGCGGCGGCGGCGTGCGGCCGGACTGTAGGGCGGGCGGCGGCACATGGGCGGAGCGCGTGGAGAGCGGGGAAGAGGGCGGCGAGCTTGGGCAAGGAGGGGAAGAGGTGGAGGGGAGCACGGGGATGCTTTTTATAGGGGAGAGGAGGCGGGGAGAACCCGGGAGTGGCCGGAAAATGTGGAGGACGTGGGGGTGGTGGCCGGCGGAAATGGCGGCGGCGTGGGGCACCGGCTGGAGGTTGAAGGAGGGAGGTAATACAGACTTCGCGCGAGAAGGCGCTCAAACAGGCCGGCGGGGCCGTGGAATAGAGAGGAAGGGAAAGAGGCCACGGGCCGTGCGGGAGGGAGAGGAGAGGGGGAGCCGCGTGGGCCGTGGGAGAAAAAGAGGATTTTGGGCCGGAAACGGCCCAAAACAAAAGGGACCCTTTTTAATTTGCTTTTCAATTAATTTAATTAGTTAAATGAACTTTGTGACTTTAAAATTATTTCTTTAGCTCCAAAAATTCACGAAAAATTTTGGAGAGTACTTTAGGGCATGGGGAATATTACAAAAATATTTCCGGCCATAATTTTTAAAAGGAAATTTTAATTCCCTCATTATTTCATTTGATTAAATTGCTTTAAATATTTATTAAATTTCTGGAAAATGCATTATTAGGCAATTTTTAATCCCGATCGAAAATCGAGGCGTGACAGCTAGCCCAGGGCTAGTTGCAACCCATCAGAGGTGACACTCCTGTGATGGGTCCAAATGTTACGGCCCATCATAGATGACTCACCTCTGATGGGTTGAAGTTGGAAAGTTGTCACAGATGTGGTTACCTATGACGGCTTTTGCTTATGACCTGTCAGTGATGAGCTAATTTCGGAAAAAAAATAATTTCAAAATATTGGCTAGCCTCAGGATTTGCTAGCCACGCCATCTGAAAAAATAGAACCATCATAGAATACCAGTAAATATACATGTTTTCAATTTCAGCACATTGCATTCAAAAGAAACATCACACACATCCATTCCAAGTTCTCACAGAAATTCCATAGACAATCACACATTCTCTCTGTCACAAACTTACCCAATTTATTGCCTTTTCACATAAAGGTGCAAACTTACCCAAGTAACCTGTAGCCTATGTCTTTTGAAGAATAACGACAACATGTCAATTCAAAAAAGGAAGAAGACAATTGAATGATACAATGTAGTAAGTAATGAGTACATGTAAGACATAGCAAGCAATTTTAAAAGTAACTTGTTGAAAATTTGAAGACAATTTGAAAAACTACCTTAAATATGACATCTCGATAACCAAGGAACTAACTACATACATATCCTATTAAAGTTCCTCAAATTATCAAAAAATGGCAAAATATGAGATTATCAAACTTAGATTATCAAAAAATAATAGATTATGAGATCCTGAGTGACCTCGATTGTCTTGGTTGGTTAGTCTGTACACTAATCGGACCAAACCAATCAGGATCACTGAGGACCTCATATCCTGTGATGATTTGGTAACAAATGATCATATTGTAGTAAACTATCTCATACTAACTATAAATATTCTTACTAAACAAATATTGTAGTACTTACCTTCCACTTATCAAAAAATGACACCATACGAGGTTCTCAATGACCCAAGGTGTCTGTAGACCCCTGTTTTTATAACAGGAATCATTCGTGTATACTGTACCATTTCCCTGGATCAAGTAGTCTGGTACACATAAACTCATAGTTCAAATACCAATTCCGCATACACAAGCATTGAGTGCGAATTATTACAACAATAGGCTCGAAGAGATAGTCTTAGAACAAGGGACCAAATGGTCCAGAATACATCCAAAAGCAGAAATAGATAAGGCAGCGGATTAGAGGCGGCGGCAACGCCATTGCCACAGGCAACGACCGAAATTAAGACCTACTGAGCGTCATCGTCATCGGCAACCTCCTGGTAGTAAGCATAGGGATCCTCCGAAGCGTCATCTTTGACTTCTGGTTGAGTTGTAAATTGCAAGGGTGAGTACCAACCATACTCAACAAGCCACTACAACAATAATGCATATCGTAGAGGGTATTCCAAGGAATGGCTTCAGGTTCTTTTGCGTAAAGCAAGTTTTGTAAAGCTTTTCATAGGCCTAAGACCTAGCATAGACTGATCAAGTTTTAATAACACAGTTCATTAACAAATGACGGTTCTGTCCACCATCCATTGTGATCCCAAGGATGGCATCCCGCCATTGGGTCGTTATGGTTTTCTGGGGTCTACCCCTTCTCGATTCCCAAGAAGTGGATCCACCAGCATAAAAATCATTATGCAATATCACATCCCAATCAATTTAAGAATTTAGAGTCTAGCCAAGTGTAATAGACGTCCCGGTGCTCAATAACCGCGAGCACGGCTATTCGAATAGATTTCATTTACTCACACTACAGTGGATGTACACTTTACCCGTACTCCGCGACCGCTCAACGCATGAGCCTCGTCTCAACACATGAGACACGTCACGGCAAAGCTTTTCAATAACCTTACATTGGCAGTACCCGCTCCATGAACTTGCATCCTCGTGCACTCTAGGCGTTACAAGTTTCTAGCAGTGAGAGGAGTTCTGGCGCTCTCGGGGAGGGAAGACTAACACATGCATTAAATAATAATTAAGTTTAGGTTTACACATGGCGGTCTTACCGGTGGCAGCCCCACCGTAGGCCCCCGCCTCTCATACACATCAAGAAGACCACTATGCATGGATACTGCCTTCGCTCGGCTATTTACTCCGCTAGGTCTATACCCATTCGAGAAGTACGGTTGTACGGGGGTCATTTCATGCTTAGCTTCATGGCTCGATCCTTAATTGACCAGCGTCGGCACTTGCCTTTACCGGACACCACCCAAGTCTTCCAGCCGCCCCGGTCGAAAACAGTTGTTTAGTTTTATTTTTCCTTTCGCAAATCATGTCATCAATGTCATAGCAATGTGGCGCTCATGTCTCCACATGCCGCATCTCAACCACCTTCCCAAAGGTAGTTGCCCGTGCATAAAACATTTTGATAAATATGAATATGCATGATTTTAAAGTAGCATGGCTAAGCATTGACAAGTATCAACTAAAAATACATGATATTATGGATGACAAAGATTTGCATGGATAATCAATATCAAAGGCATGGTATATAGCAAGGTAGGGCATTCACATATATTCATATAGCATGAAAACTTTATTTTAAATCCAAAATAAGTTCACAATTGCTTCAACATGCTCAAGGTTTAGTGATGACTTGCCTTGCTCGACGTACTGCGGGTCTTGATCCTCGTTCGGAATCGCGATTCCCTCGGGGTCTAGAATTTCGTGCGAAACAAATTGATGTGAATTCAATTAGAATTCAAAATCCTATAAAATCCAATTAAAAAGAGAGCGCGAGCATTGAATTACTTTATCGATTCTATTATTTGCGAAATAGCACAATTCCGATTTTAATCCATTTGTCCTAAAATATTGGCGTTAATTGATTAAAGTATTTAATTTACACTATTTCGAATAAATCCACCCAATAATTAGGTTCCTATAATAATTAACCCCAACTTCTACCATACTTCTATCATTCACAAAGTAAATAAATTAATAAATAAATAACCTCAATTTATTTTCTAGGAATTTCTAAAAATAATCCACGATTAATTCTCCGACTATTATATACATATATATAAATTAGTTTTTCCCCTGATTTTCCTAAATTTTCTCTCTCTCTCTTTTTTTCCCTTTTTTCCTCTTCCTTTTCTTTTCCTTTTTTTTCTTTTTCCCTTTTCTTTTTTTCCTTTTCTTTTCTCTCTCTCTGCCTCTCTACCTCTCTGCCTCTCTTCTCTCTTTTCTTTTTCTCTCCCTCTTCTCTTCCTCTCTTCTCTCCTCTCTTTTCTTTCTGTCTCTCCCTCTCTCTCTTGCAGGCGGCGCCCGACGGGGAAGGAGAGGGGGGCTTACCGACGGTGGCGAGGTGGCGACGGAGCAAAGCGGCGGCGGCGCGGGGCGCGACGGCAGCGGCTTGGGTTGAGAAGGGAGGAAAAGGGAGTGGGGGTAGGGCGGGGAGAAAAAGGGGGGTCGGGGGGGTTTTATAGGGGAAGGGAGGGTGGCCGATGGCCGGCGCGGGGACGGATAGGACAGCGCGCGGCGTGGGTGGCGATGGCGACGGGACAGCAAGCGGCGGCGGCGGCGCGGGGCGCGAGGCGGCCAGACGGCAGCGGCAATGGCGACGGGCGGCGAAGGGACAGCGCACGGCGCGACAGCGTGCGTGTGGCAGAGGGGAGGCGGCGATGGGACGGCGCGGCGCAGGGCTCGAGGTGATGGCGACGGCGATGGATGGCGACGGCGAGCGACGCGGCAGCGCGCGGGGCTCGGCGCGGCAGCGGCGGCCGGGCATTCGGCCCGGCTAGACCCGCGTCGAACACCTGGGGCGCAATGAATAGTGCCGCTAGGGAATTTTTTTTTGTTTTAGTGTTTTCTAGCTAAAAAAATTAAATAAATTCACGATTTAAATTTATATCACCAACTAAATATTTGAATGACAATATTTCTCATTCAAATACGAATTTGCCCAACTTTAAAAATGTTTAAATTTTCAATATTTATTTAAGTCCTGATTTAATAATTCTAATACTTAAAGAGCGTATACATATATATATTTATTATTTCCTATTTAATGCTATGAATTTATCCCGATCCAAAATAAATAGAAAACTCGCTTATTATATTCATGTAGATTATTTTATTTGCTACCAATTTTGCTTAAAACTTATGTCAATTTATTTTTCTTAATTATTTATTTAGCCAATTTCCTTTTTAGGGTTTATACCTAATTAATTCCCGCTATAAAATGTTTAATTTAACTCCGCAAATAAAGATCCATATAGAAGAGCAATTAAATTTGGCATGATGCAAATTTGATCAGAAGTACTCGGGATTACGCGTTTTAGGGTTTTGTTTTCGTCGGTCAAATTTTCAAGGCATTACAGTGTCTTAGCTAGTTAGTGTATGCACTATATCCACCTAAGCCAACTTGGGTCCCTAAGAACCTCACATTGTGTGATTATTTGATAACCAAGGAACTAACTAGAAATAGTCGTGCTAAATAGGTGATTGTACATATGAAAGTAAATTATATTGCACTCCACAACATAGAATCATAAAAACAACATTTTTTTACATCGCAGCAAATTAAAAAATTGTTTAGTTCACGGCAACACATCTAACAGTTCGATTGTCTACTTAACAAAAAATGTTCCTTTCTTGTTCATTATTTCGCCAAGGATGAAGGCGCACAGTTCACCTCTAATAGCGAGGGGGTTAATGGCGGCAATCTTCCAGCTAGCTGTAGCTTTCTGTTCAACAAGATAAAGGTTAGCACGTATAAAGGATTAATGTTGGTTTTGAAATCATCGACGTCGATATGAGCACCAACCTTTGGGTCAAAATCTTTCACCTATCTTAGCAGTGTCGACATGTGGTGGCACACATGGAAACCACACTGGTCTCCGATCTGTTGCGCGCACTTGAAATCGGTGTCATGATAGAGGTCGTCCTTGCCCTCTTTGTGCCTACCTCCCTTTGTAACATATGGTTCTCAAGCCCTATTTAAAGCATTGGTGAGTGCAATGAAATTGTATTCTTTTTCTGCCCTATTGGAGTTAAGGTAGTATACCCTACTCCATTTAGGTACCATGACCAACAGAATCCAATGGCACCTGCGTAGTGGTTATGTAGCGTCAGTAATAAGAATCTCCTAAAATAATCTAGACGAAAGGTATTGTTTTCTTACTCTTGATTGTGTGCACACACGATGTACTTCTTGTCTTGGTGGGTCCATAAACACCGGTTTACATACTCAACCACTTCATCTTCCTAATTTTGGAGGTTGACCTCATTGACCAACGATGGATCAAGGAATCCAACATGATTACCAGTACGACGAGCTTCGATCCAACACAACCTTAAGACATGTAGTACATATTAGCACAAATTTAGGAAAAAATTACTAGCTCATCACATGGAGGAATATTGCACTTACAATGAGTAGCATTTTAGAAGACCACTGTCCAGCTTCTGAATCCTAAATAGATCGAAGAGGTCATCAAAGCCTGTAGTTATATAGGCCAGGCTCGATAGGAACGGTTGGTGGTCGTGATGTCCAACTATAGAAGACTCCCTCATTTTTCACTTGGCATTGCCTAGCTCCATGTACTGTTTGTGCAGCTCTCGACAAGCAATACCCATTACAGCTAACACATTGTCCTTCACCAAAGGCATGCCTAGTACAAACTGCGCTGGCAAACGTTGCTTTTGGGCCACTTGCTCTGTGACCTTCCCCTTGCCTTTACCTTGACCTTTTTCACCTTTGTGTCTCTTGACAACTGGTGGGGAGCTATCGGCCTTCCGTGTGGTCTTTATTAGAGTCAAGGTGGCAACTATATCAGCCAAATCCATGCAAGGTGCCTTGGGTAAATGTGGTTCCGTCATTGTCGGTCAACGAGGAGCCTCAATTGATAGTTGGGACTTAGGAGGTGCATGTTCCGTCGATCGACTGGGTTGGGGTTTGGTGAACCAATAGGTCGCTCCTTTAGTTGAAGTATCGGGCCCCTTTTTCGTTGCCTAGGTTACACTTTTGGAATACTTTTTTGATTACCTTCCTCGCGTATGTATAAGACCGAATCCATTTTTTTCGAAATCGATTTCGAAAAAGAACTACTAATCCTTAACTTTTCGAGGAATCCTTCATTAGTGGTTGTGAATGACTGACTTTTTCAATCCTTTTGACCTTGATTCCGTAGGAGCAAGTCAGAAAGGTTGAGAAATAGAACCATCTGATTTGATTCGTTCCCAATAGCCATGAGATGATCATCTTAGGGTGATCCTTTTGTCAACGGATGCTCCTATTACACTCGTAGTCTCTGAAGGATGAGAACCCACTATGTAGCATCTACGTTGAACAACGAAACTTTACGATAGCTTTTTCGTACACGTTCACTTGTATCACATACACAAGTGCTCTCTGAACCGTGCAATAAGGATGAGGATCGCTGAAGGTAATATCTACCTTGGGCCATTGTATGTACGTCTTGTGTGCATCGCCCAAAGTAAGAATTTCATCGTTCGGGGGCACAGGCAGTGGCTACGATAGCTAGTTGGGCATGACCAAATCGACTGACTCCTTGGCATACCCATCCATGAGGTCTGCGTTGTGCACCCTATCTGTTATGGAGGGTTTATAAGCCATGCCCTGTGCGACTTCTGATGCAAAGGTTGGTGTGACCCTAACCACTAGGGTACACTGCGCTACGTCCTACATTGGAAAGAAACAATTTAATACTGAAACATGTCAAGGCTGAGGCTTTTCAAGTGAGAAGGATCATATAGTACCAATTACCTCTATCAAGTCCACCGCAGTTGGTACTTGGACTGGGAGATGAGGCACCTCTGTGGATGCACAACTACTCCTGTGTTGTGACGGGCTTGCCTCAACATGTGGATGAGGAGTTGGCTGCGTCACATGATCACGCCCTCGAGCTATGTTCATATCGGCGAGGACCTAGGCCACCCGTTCTTCGACCCTAGCGTCCATGTCTTGTTTCAGCTCCTGAATGACCTCCACCTTCAGCTCTTCCTTCATGCGAGCTTCCCTCTCTTCTTTAGAGGCTTTCCTTTTCCAATATTGTGAGCTATACTGGGGCAAGCCATGCTTCCATGAAACATCGGAGCCTATTCCATGAGTCCGGCCAGGATGTTCTGGATTTCCAAGCACCTTCATGAGGATGTCATCCTCGCGCCTCTTCGGCGCGTACTCGACCTCGCTTTGCAAAGTTTGTTCGGCAACCAACCCCATCTATAGAAAATAAGAATCGTAATCGTTACAAACATGTATAATGTAATAACAAGGGAACTCACTAATAGAGCATTACTAAAGTTAGGAGGAAACTCACTAGTTCGTGATAGACGACAGCATCATTTTGGTGGGGAAATGTAATGCTGCCATCCTGGTTGACCTTACCCCTGGCCCTATCCCAGTTTCGAGCTTGTGGTTCAGGGATGTCAGCAAAAGGGGCAGGGACATTCGCTGCAACTGCAGCTTCATCCTCTTGAGCTCATATTTGTTCTTTGCCGATGTACCCTGCGCCAATGTGGGTGCTCGTTCTGTTGTTGCAGTAAGCGATGCGCCTCGGTTGAGTCCCTAAACTCTTGAGTGTTTTTGAGCTCGCAGAACTCCTCCCACACTTTCTCTGTAATCTGCGGGTAGTCTTCGAAGGGAGTTCGATTACCGGGCAGGATGATATATTCTGAGACGAGCTTCAACTTCAAATTCTTCTAGGCCTTGCCCATCTTCTGCAATGCCTTTCGCTTCAGCCTGGCCTCTGCTTCAGCGGGATAGCCGAACCATATGACTAATGTCATCCACGCTCGTTCTTTCTCGTCCTCTGGGACCTTACTAATATCTTTATGTAGGTTTCCAAAATGGTCATGTGCCACCATCCTACAACAGTTCGACCATCGGCCTGTGACATTCCTCGGTGTCGTAGGCCTACCTATCGCATCCACCTCAGTGATAACTTGTCTGGTGATCAGTAGGCGATTTTGTGTTCAAGGGTTACGCCCAGATGCAGCTCCACTTGTCCCGCCTGACACGGACGTTTCCTATTGCTCAAACATTTCTGCAGCAAAAAAACTACTAAAAGATCCTAACCATTTCATATACCATTTCCTACACTTTATGAAAATATTGCCTATACCATTTCCTAACCATCTCCTAAAAGATCCTAAAATTCCTAAAATCCTATAATCCTAATATTTCTTTACATTTGCAAATCAAAAGAATTCTAAACAACCTAAATCACCAAATTTCTAAACAACCTAAATCAAAATTATTCTAAACATTTATAAATCAAAATAACTGTAAACATCCTAAATCACAAAATATTTCTAAACATGTCTAAATCATAGAATTTCTAAACAACCTAAATCACAAAATATTTCTAAACATGTCTAAATCACAAAATTTCTAAACAACCTAAATGGGGGAGGAGGCGAAGAGGAACATACGAAATCGGGGGGAGGAGGCGGCAGCCGACGTCGAGGAGGTGGGGAGGTGGTCGGCATCATGTAGGGGGAGGAGGCAGCGGCCGGCGTCAAGGAGGCGGGGCGATGACGGTTGTTAGCAAAGTTGGTTGCGGTTGGCATCGAGGAGGCGTCAAGGAGTCGGGGAGGCCGGCGTCGTGTAGGGGAAGGAGGCAGGGAGGCGACAATTGTTGGCGGAGTTGGCGGCAACCTACGTCGAGGAGGCGGGGAGGCCGGTGTCGATGGCGGGGAGGCGGTGGTCGACGGCGAGTGAGAGAGAGAGGCGAGTGAGAGAGAAAGAGTGAGATCTGGGTCTAGGTGAGAATGATTTGGATGCCGGTCCAACCCTAGTCAACCAGGTGAAAGTCACCTATGACGGGCAAGAGGGCCGGCGCCGTCACAAGTGTCATCACCTATGACGGGCTGGAGGTATGGATCCGTCACAGGTGACATCACCTGTGACTGGGCCAACACAACCGCCCGTCACAGGTGAGTTTGAACAGTCCACTTCCCAATTTCTTTAACTATTTGCTATTTCATTTTTATTTTTTAAAACTATTTGCTCTTACCTACTTTTTGAAATATTTTTTTAAAACTGTTTGCTCTTTCATTACATTGTTTTAAACTATTTTTTTCATTACATTGTTTTGAACTATTTTTTTCATTACATTGTTTTGATCTATTTGCTCTTTCATTTTATTCATTAAAACTATTTGCTCTTAAGTATTTCATTTCTCTTAAATATTTCAATAGTTTTCAAACATATCAAAAAATATTATATCTCTTGAAACCATTTCCAACATAACACATATATTACACAAAATTAGACCTAGTCAAACTGGACTACAAGTTACAAAAATAATCCTTCCTCATGGTCGACGCGTGCATGTTGGACCTCATCTTCTTCGTCCTCCTCTTCTAGAGGTATTTCTTGACCCAAGCCATGGACGTGCCGGTTATAGTCTTCTTCATCTGCAATGTTGTCGACACCTACAATTTTTCTTTTCCCTTCATGAACCACATGAAGTTTCTTGTTACTTGGCTCAATTATATAGAAGACTTGGACAACTTGTTTTGCGAGGACAAACGGTTCATCCTTGTACGCGTTGTTAGCAAGATCAACAATGGTGAAACCTTCCTTATCAACTTTGACACTACGCAGATCGACCCATCAACAACGGCACTTTAAACTTCAAGTAATCCAACTCCAATATTTGCTCAAATTGGCTGTAGTATTGATCACGACGACCACGGTCGCTACTTGCTGCCTCAATGCGGATGCCACTATTCTGCACTGGCATTTGCTGTCTTGCTTGACCGTGTAAAATGTGTATCCATTGATGTCATATCCCTGCCAGGTAGTAGCATCCCATTCTGGACCTTGGGACAACCACTTGATTGTTTCACTTGGCAAGTTGTGACCATTGGCAACTCGGTTCTTGAACCACTCATTGAAACCAGCAATGTGCTTTCTTCTAACCCAACTCTCTGGTCACCCTGGGTTGTCATGTCGGATTAATCCATTGTGTTCTTCCAAGTACGACATAACTTCAGTCATATGCTGGAGGACCGTGAAATGAGCTTGTCATACACCTTGCGATCCAGCCTGACAATTTTGTTTCCAATAGTACCCATCCCTTCAAGCATGCCTTCAAGATGAGATCGTGGTAATCCAATTGAGGAGGTCTCAGACATGTAATCTACACAGAACTCGATGACCTTCTCGGTGGTGTAACTTTCAATGATGCTACCCTCGGGGTGGGATCGGTTTCATACGAAGCCCTTTAGTATCCTCAGATACCTTTCACAAGGATACGTCTGCCTCGAAAAAGCAGGACCACAACATTTTGTCTGCTTCACTAGGTGCACGGGAAAATGTTCCATTATATCAAAAAACGTAGGCGAAAAGTACATCTCAACATGACATAGGGTTATCACAATTTTTGCCTGTAGTTCATCTAGACCCTCTGGATCAATGATCTTCTGGCCAATTGCATTGAAGAAGGAACACAATCGCATTATCATGTGTTGGACTTTAGGAGGCAAAATATTCCTGATGGCAACAGGCAGAAGTTGTGTGATAAGGACGTGGCAATCATGTGACTTCATTCC
This sequence comes from Oryza officinalis, assembly GCA_008326285.1. Taxonomy (NCBI): domain Eukaryota; kingdom Viridiplantae; phylum Streptophyta; class Magnoliopsida; order Poales; family Poaceae; genus Oryza; species Oryza officinalis. The sequence continues at coordinate 15,050,437 of BDMV01000011.1, read as the reverse complement.
AACCAATTTAAGGTTGTCCAATGAAACGAACTTACTAATTCTTGATGAGTAACTAGATAGAACCTTAATACCATTGAGGCATGTGAGCATATCCTTCTTCTAATCCCTCGAAAGAGTGTAGCAGGGTGAAGGAAGGATCACCCTTCCGAACTCCGTTGTTATGGGATGTAGCTCGGAACGAATACCCATATCTTCCAAATCTCATCAGGCATTGAAACCATCCTTTGTGCTATCTGGGTTAAGCAATAACCCGAGAAGACTCTCACAGACATTCTTCTCGACATGTATCAAATCTATGCAATGGCGGACCTCAAGATGCTCCAAGTACAGTAATCTCTAGAATATTGACTTTTTCTTTCACATGCTCTTCTCTTTTGTGTTCCCAGCTTTCTTCCTTTTCCCGAAATCATTGGTGATTCCCCTAACTAAGTCATTCACCTCTAGCCCCGTTTTTTTTGGCGGGGGACTAGCAACCTCTCTGTGTCCACTGAAATTCTTCCTCATACTTCTGTAAGGGTGAAACCTTGAAAGAAATCTCCTGTGACCCATGTAGACCATCTTGAGTGAATGCTTCAACCATCTGCTTCCTGTTTCATCCATACACTCCGAACAAGCCATTCTCCCTTTGACAGTTTGCCCTGAAAGGTTACCAAGGGCTGAATAATCATTTATGGTGCAAAACAACATCGCGTGGAGGCTGAAGTACTCCCGCCGAGATGTGTCCCATGTTCGCGTGCCCTCATGCCATAGCCTTTCAAAGTCATCGATTATTGGTTCAATGAACACATTGATATCATTGTCAGGTTGTCTCAGTCCTTGAACGAGCATGGCAAGCATAATATATTTTCTCTTGCAGCAAAACCAGGGTGGAAGGTTATAGTTCACAAGAAGAACTAGTCATGTACTATGATGACTGCTCAAATCACCAAATGGATTAATGCCATTCGTACACATGGCGAAACGCATGTTTCTTGGGTCCTTTGCAAATTGAGAAAAACTCTATCGATTGCCCTTCACTGATAAACCCTGAGCTCCACTCAATACGCTCAGAGATCTGGTTGTCTCGATCTTTCCGTGTGTTGATGATAACTACGATTTGAGAGAAACGTTGGCGACCCGACTACAACCGTACAAGACGTTGTTGTGTTGCGCTTTAGCAATCCATACACCTCTCCGTAGGTTGTTGATCTTGCCTGTGCAAATCAACCTTATTCCTACAAGCAAATCAAAGAAACAAACAAGAATAAGATAAAAGTAATTTAAATTGCAAATAGGAATTAAAGCTCACGATAAGGTGGGGTTCCGAAGACAAGTAATTAGGTGGTCTAGCCGACACACGTAACTACAAGAAAAAGTAGCAATGGCTAAAACTTTAATCTAACAAAATCCGAGAAACCCTAAAGGGGTACCTAGCTATTTAAGGAGGTGGGAGGATGACCAAGGGGTCCTTAGGGTCGTGCTCTACCAGATTGGGGCGCACCCCACATGGGCCCCACTTGGGCCAGGGTCCCAGATGAAGTTACAAGTCCATAGGCTCATTACATGTAACGCAACACCTTGTTTTTGTGATTACGAATGACTGAGATGGAATTTGGAGATGAGGGTCATGGGTCAAAAAGGAGCTCGTATGCATATTTGATGGTTGTTTGAAGTCAACGCTGCTGCAGGTTGCCGAATTGGATCCCAGAACTTTTGTGGATTGATCTTGACATTTTCTTGTTGACCTATGATGTGATCAACGGTTGTATCCAAAGTAGCCATGGTCACATCATCCACTGTACTGAATCTGTTGGGTGCCTCAGCTTACCACCGACCTTCCATTCTTCAGCATGCCAGCACACTAACTTAGCTTGTTTCGGATTTGCAAAATTTCTCTTCATGCGCTCAGCAATTGGTAAATACCATATCACCTTTGTGGGACCACCTCTCTTTGACTTACGACCTTCACTTTCACTTATTTCTCGCTTGTATCTAGAAGCCCCACAGACATGGATAACATCCAAGTCGGCATATTGTTTGTAATACAATATGCAGTCGTTCCTACAAGCATGAATTCTTTTGACTTCCAGACCCAATGGTCATAAGACTTGTTTTGCTTTGTATGTCGTTTGTGGAATTTGGTTTTCCTCTGGCAACAAATCCTTTAAGAACTCAAAAAGTTCTGCGAAACTCTTGTCTGACCAACCGTTACTTGCCTTAAGCTTCATGAGTTCTAACACAGTGGATAACTTGGTGTGTTTTGGCTGACACCCGAAATACAATGGCGTCTCAGAATCTGCCACCAACTTATTGAACTTCTCAAAATCCCTCTCGCTATGATCTGGGTCTTTAACATCACGCAACATATCTGATAGATTTTGAGGGTCCAAATCTATGGCATCACCGCTTGATGGAGAAGGGACAAAAATGCCATCTCGAATTGCTGTGTTGTTCATGACATTCGGCACTTCATCAGCTGCTACATCCAGTGCCTCTTGCTCTCCATACTTGCTCCAACATCTATAGTTGTCCATGAATCCTCTAAGGATCAGATAAGAATGAACCCATGAACTATTCTCAAACATCTTCTTATTCTTACAGTTTGCACATGGACACAACATATATTTGCTTATCCTATTTTTCCTGTCATTATCCACAAAACTAACAAATCCAATGACCCCCTCCCTATACTCTAGGTTTGAACGGTGAATATTGTACATCCAACTTCGGTCCATCTGCAATCAATAACATAAAAAGTGTAAAACACAATACAAAAATACACGTTAGAAAAAAATAATTATCACAGTTTTTTTACCTCCATTTCCGACCAAAAAATCTCCCTCTTCAGTCTTCTACCCGGAATGTGAACAATGCACTGGGTTGGGATGGAAAGCAGGTGGCAGCCGGGGGTATATATAGGCCGCAACTCACCTCAAACGGGTTAGGGCTAGAATCCATTTGAGATGACTGAACCACACCTCTGACGGGCCAGAGCTGCGTGGCCCGTCACAGGTATGAATTACCTGTGATGGGCCAAAAGGAAAAATTGACAGAGTTGTACCTCTGACGAATTCCATTTTAGGCCCGTCACAGGTGACATGATACCTATGACGGGCCGCAGACGGATGGCTCACCGATCACGGCATCCCGTAGGACCCGTCAAAGGTGACGGTCATCCATGACGAGCACTTTGGCCCGTCACTAATGACCCGTCAGAGGTGAGCGGATCTGGCGTAGTGATTTTTTTACTTATAGACTCATCGGTTACCCATATTTCTGTTGGCGCAGAATTTAGACCCGTCTCGCAACAAAACGGGTTCCGCGTTTCCACGGTGGCTTGGGAGATCTGCTTAGCTCCAGTGTAGGTCCAATGGCTTGCCTAGGTGCGTGTAGGGCATGCCAGTTGATTTGATCTGCAATCAACAAGATTAAACAAGTAAACCATGTGAGAATCGATGGCCGATCGGCCGATAGGCCGATGTTGCATCGTGGAGACCTAGCCGATAGGGCAAACCTATATCGGCTTACTTGAGGTAATAATATGATAGAACTGATAAAACAGATTTAATCTCATCGGCCCATGTTAACATGTTTGTAGCAAATCACTGGAATCGGCCGATGAGGGTCGCATAAAGATAAATACACTAGCTAATACTCTAGTGCAAACTTATACAAGATACAATTGCCACATATTAGATCTAAACCTACTTGATATACAAGATACAATTGCCTAAAACCGAGATTTATCTCTATTTGGCAACTTCCTTGAAGCTTATCTCGAGCCCAGACCAAGCCCACGCTGACTCTATCAACCTCCAGCCTCTATCAGCCAATGACCATATTGAATCCGTATCGGCCGATACACTCTTCCTGCTAGCACTTATCCTAGTCCGATACGTTCACCGAGTCCGATACAATACTTGGTCCGACTCCAACTTAATCCTTTCTCTCTGCTTCGATTTCCTCTTTCCTCTCCGGGTCGATTACGAAAATCTGCTGCTAACACATTCCCCCCAATTCCGCTTCATTATATAATGTGGCGGAATTAACTCCGAGGAACCCATCAACTTCTTCGCTAGGGTTTGTCTGAAAACCGTGCAAATCCAGATTCGCATCCCTCCGCCGCCGATTTAGTAATCACTCGCGTTCTTCAACTCTGGCGACCCCTCAGCGTCCCATCGGCATCAACCCTCTCAACAGCGACTTCGTCAACGACAACAATGGCTTCCGCTCCGTTTTACGCCTCCGAAATCCCCGTGGTAAGTCAATCCCCTCACATTGTCATTTTCTTGCCAAGTTCTTCAAATTAGGGTTCCTGCTCCTACCCCCCGGGTCTTATTTTCACTGTTATTGTCCATATGCCGTAGGTCTTCAAAAATCGAATCTTGATTCCCACCAACGACAAATCCCACCGATTCCTTCTAGGCCCCATGGGCAACTGCGACCCAACCTGGCTGATAAATGCCGAGACAAACAAAGTCCCCTTCAAGCAAGCCAAGCCCAATGTCTCCTCGTGGAAGCACACTTTCAGATCCTGGCCGTCGAAGCTCAATGGGTACAAAACCTGGCACAAGAGGATTGCTGCAGCCAAACAGGTTCACTGGGATGAGATAGGAATCGGCCAATGTATTACCTTATCCCTGGCCGATACTAAGAAAAACGAACCACTCATGTCAGCGGCCACCTACTTCTGGTCCAGCACCTTGAACACTTTCCTATTCAAGCAAGGTCCGATGACCTCAACTTTGATTGACATCAAGATGCTAACAGGACTAGACATCCAGTCCGAGATCAATCCCTTCAGCCTCCTGGCAAACAGTAGCCATAAATTGAAAACCAAGAAGATTGGAGGCTGGTCTGGATATATTTCTGAGCACATGGAACAAGGATCAGTCTCAGAGAGAGAACACGTGGCCTTCCTGATGCTATGGTTGGAAAGATTTGTCTTGTGTGGATCAACTTGCGGCCCCACTACAAATTGTCAACATTTGGCTCAAGCTCTAGTTGATAAAAAACAAATCCCCTTGGCCAATATCTCTTGGGAGCTGTGTATCGGCGGCTTCATATCTCCACTCAGGATCTGATGTTGAAGCAAACTGTGGCTCATGGAGGACCATGGTGGTTTATACAGCTTTGGCTAACTATCCACACCAACATCATAGTCAATCGGCCTCCACTATCGGACTCCTGCTTCCCATCAAAGTATGCCGATCACAAAGACCACAGAACCAAAAGGTGCATGTCTTTTGGAGAGGCGGCCTCTGTTTACCCTGGAGTAGATCAATCGGTCGAAGACATGTCTACATGGTTCATTCGATTCTACACCGAGCCCCCATCAGTTAAGATGGATATGTTCATCTACCTCTCAGACTAGGGTTTTGAACTCCCTGACGATCTGCACTTGGACCTGGTGAATGATGACATGGAATCAAGGGAATCATTCATGATCGGTATCACCCCATGCCTGCTCCCAGTAGGCATATTTCAAGCAAGAAGCACCAGTCTGTCTTATGAATTTTACAATCCTATGGTAGCTGCTAGACAGTGCGGGCTTGGACAACTTCCCATCAGCTTATATTTCCATAAACTCCTGGAGAGCAGAGGCACGGTGTCATCAGCGCTGATCATGAATAAAGCACTGGAAATTGAAACCCCAAAGCTGGGTGACTGCGACCGATTGCATCTGAGCACCTTCGTTCATATCAGCTTCCAAGCATGGTGGCAAGAATGGACTGCTCATATTTTCCATCAATCGGCCAGATTTTATGTAACAGAGCTTATCTAGGGTATCAGCCCTCAAGTCCCAGACGGTCTGATTCCATCTGTGAGCAATAGTGGACAGAAAATTTGTTATGCTCAAGCTGTGGCTCCATCAGGATCAACTATCCTGGAATCAATCATCGGCCTTACTGCCCCAAAGGTATCATCACTACTCCAAGGGCCGATGATCAAAGAAAATCCCAAGAGGAAGGCGCCAGCCAAAGGAAAATCTCAAAAATCCAGCAAGAAGGCTAAAACTGATGATCAGGCCGATCTTGAAGAGCTAGACCCCTCCATAGAAGAATTCCTTGATGAACAAGTGATGGAGGAAGAGGTCGATGCAGCAGCTGCCGATGCGCCTGAAGAAGAAAATCCATTGGCCGAGACTACTGAGGAACCATCGGCCAAGACCACTACAATCCCATCGGCCGATGACCAAGTCAACACCACCCAGCCAAGGAAAACCAGGCACGCAGTTCGCAAGGTAACACGTTTCCCTTCTTGAATTTATGCAATCTTCTTCTATTGGTATGTTACACTTTAATCCCTTGCAGGTTGTCGCGTCATCTTTGTTGAAGGAACGGACTCAATCGGTCCCTTTACCAAGAACCAAAAAGGCAACTTTGCAAAGGCGCGAACGAGCCAGGGCCCGATTGAGAACTCCTTCTCCTTCTCCACCACCCTCTCCGATTGCTTCGGTAAGAGTTAATTTTACATTGTCTTTCTAACAACATATATCTGTTCACCATCTTCTTGTTTTTCCTCAGCCTAGGGCTCCATCACCTGCACCACATCGGCCAACCCCCTCGCCTACTGTTTCAACACAGCAAAAGGAAGCCGATGCAAGCACCACCGATGCTCCAACACAGGTAACCAAGATTATTTTGATCCCCTTTTGCCGATCCTCGTTCGACCAAGCTAAACTTGGCCTATACTGATATTTGCAGAACCTAGCCAATATGTTCTCTTTTGACATCGGCCAGTTTCTTGATGATGAGGACAAGGAGCCACCCATGACAGCCAAGGCGTCGATCCCTGAGGAGCTGAAGAACCGGCTGTCCGATATCGCCAATCGGCTGGAGTCCTCCCTGGAGTTCTTGGTGGAGGATTGCACTCCCATCAGAGTCAGGGTACAAGAAATTCAAGATCAACTGCCCGAAAACCTGATGGAGACCCTAACACCGGCCATCTTCTTGGAACAATACCGATTCAAGCTTAACAAGGCGAAGGAAAGACTCGCGGAGCGACGAGAACATGAGAGACTGGAATCGGCCCTGTCCGCTAGCAAGGCTCAAGTCAATGCTGACAAAACCAGGCTGGATGAGCTAGCTGTGGAGCCGATTGTCTTGAAGAACAGACTTGAAGAACTCCGCCGCCTTGAAGCAGATCTAGAATCAAAACTAGAAGCCACGCGCCAAGAAATCCAAGAAGTTGAAGCCGGGATAGCTGCATCACCCAAGGCTATAGAAGACCAGACGGCGAAGCTGAAGGCATCGGCCAAGTACCTTGCAACCCTAAGCAAATCGTTGAAGCCAATCCCAGGGTCGACGGCCGATGACGCCCAAGCTATAGAAGATATTGATCAAATTCGCCGTAGAGCCATCACAGCTATTGCAGACTTTATAGGGTAATGTAATATATTGTATGTCTTCATGCTTTGTAAACACAAATCTCATCGGCCAAGCAGCCGAATTTGATCTGAATAAATCTGGAGAAACTCAAGCTCGAAAATGTTTTTGAAGTCCATAAACCTAGATCAATCAAACAAACTTGAAAAATCATGAAGAATAAGACTTGAAACTTTAAAAATTCCTTGAAAAATTCCTTGAAAAATTCCGCGCTTGTATATATATATGCCCCCCAAATTTTAGAAGATGAGGGCTCATGTTGTAAAATTTGAACTAAGGGCGATAGGATATATCGGCCATCTAAAGACGATGCATAGCACATCGGCTGTAATCATAAATCGGCTGGAGGGCCGATCATGAGTCGATCCAAACGCTTGGATAATATCTCTTTAAGTATTTGCCGTTAAGAGCTCTGCCATAAACTTCTCCATCTAATCCTCTGAGCAGATAAGCATTACGGGGAACACATCGATGAATTTGAAAAGGACCTTCCCAATTAGGTGACCACTTGCCGAATTTGTTATCTCGAGAACCAATCGGCATTATTAATTTCCAAACAAGATCCCCTTCCTCAAACGACTTGGCAACAACTTTTTTATTATAATGACGAGCAACTCGATCTTTATCACGCTTTATTTTCTCCAATGCCCGCAATCGGACATGTGCCAAGTCATCCAGCTCATCAACCATAAGATTATGGTACTCATCGGCTGTCAAGTCGTCTTGCAAGGCAATCCTCCTTGAGCCGATGTTGGTCGCCCATGGCAGCACAGCTTCATGCCCATATACCAGCTGATAAGGCGGCACCTGAGTTACACCATGACAAGCCATCCGATACGCCCAAAGGGAATCGGCCAGCGTGATATGCCACCGTCTCGGCTGTTCGTCAATTTTCCTCTTGATTAATTTGATTAGAGTCTTATTAGAAGCTTCTGCCTACCTATTAGCTTGCGCGTAATATGGAGAAGAGTTCAACAATTTAATGACCATGCTGTCGGCAAACTGAACAAACTCATCGGACACGAAGATTGATCCCTGATCTGTAGTCAATGTCTGTGGAAGTCCAAACCAATATACTATATGCTCTTTGACAAACTGAATTGCGTCCTTGGAATCAACCTTCTTAAGGGGAACGGCCTTAACCCACTTTGTAAAATAATCTGTAGCCACTAGTATATATTTGTGTCCCTTGCTTGACGGCGGGTTTATCTGACCGATCATATCTATTCCCCATCCACGAAATGTCCACGGCTTTATGATTGGATGCATAGCCGATGCCAGTGCTCTCTGAATTGCTCCAAATTTCAGACAATCTTGACATCCTTTATAATACTTGAAACAATACTCTAGCATTGTTGGCCAAAAATATCCGACGTGCTTTAAAAGCCATCTCATTTTATGGGCTGATTGATGTGTTCCACAAATCCCTTCATGGACCTCGCTCATAACAACTTTGGCTTCTTCGAGATTCAAGCATTTGAGCAAGACACCATCAATCGTCCGATAATACAGATCATCGTCCAATAAGACATCATGTAAAACATTATACTTCATTCTTCGTGACGCCGATTGGGAAGGGTTTCTCAAATACTCGATGATATCAAACCTCCAATCATCGGCATCTACGGTAGCAACCTGAATCTGAACATCTTTAGCCATCGGCCTGTATCCCGATGCCCCCTAAGCTAAGTCATTGGCCTCGAAGTTCTGCTCCTGGGTATATGCCTCATCGTCACAATCTTGAAAACATGTAACAACTCCTTGCACTCCTCATTGTAAACTCTGAGAATATCATTCTTGCATTCATACTCCCCAGAAAGCTGATTAATAACCAACTGTGAATCACCAATGATCTCTACGGAATCGGCCTCGACCTCTTGTAATAACTGCAAACCTTTGAGAACAGCCTCATATTCTGCTTGATTATTAGTATAATAAGGCTTGATAGAAAAAGCAAATTCGAAGCTTGCCCCCCGAGGGGATATGATGATTAGGCCGATACCGCATCCATGTCTGCAAACAGACTCATCAAAATACAATGTCCAAGGCACAATATCTGAATATGCAATTGAATCATCTCTATGCTGAACAATAAAATCGGCCAGGGCTTGTCCCTTGATCGCTTTGGCCGATTCATACCGTAAGTCGAACTCTGTTAAGGCAAAAATCCACTTCCCAATTCTTCCTTTCAACACGGGGGCCGATAACATGTATTTCATCACATCGGCCTTACTTACCACAATGCACTCATTGGAAAGTAAATAATGTCTCAACTTAGTACATGAAAAATATAAGCACAAACAAAGTTTCTCCACTGGCATGTACCTTGTTTCGGCATCCACCAACCTCCTGCTGAGATAGAAAATAACCCGTTCTTTGCCGTCAATATCCTGCACCAAAACTGAGCTGATAGACTTCTCATCGGCCGATAGGTACAGCCTGAACGGAACTCCCTTCTATGGAGAAATTAGAACTGGTGGGGAGCTCAAATATTCTTTGATGTCGTCCAGCGCCTTCTGCTGCTTATCACCCCATGTAAACTCTTGATCGTCTTTTATCTTCAATAACGGAGTGAATGGCTCTATTCTCCCTGACAAGTTCAATATAAAGCGCTGGACAAAGTTGATCTTGCCGAGCAGAGATTGTAACTTGGTCTTGTTCGTCGGAGGCTTGATCTTCTTTATAGCATCGATGTTCTTCTGTGTAACCTCAATTCCTCTTTCGTGGACCAAGAAACCCAAAAACTGACCGGCCGATACGCCAAAGGCACATTTGTTAGGGTTCATCTTGAGACCATACTTCCTTGCTTGTTCAAGTACCTTGCGTAAATCGGCCAAGTGCATATCATACTCTCTTGACTTCACGACGACATCATCGATATAAACTTCAATCAAAGAGCCGATAAGATCATGAAAAATATAATTCATGGCCCTCTGATAAGTAGCTCAAGCATTTTTCAAGCCGAAGGTCATAACAACCCACTTGTACAGGCCGATTGCCCCCTGACACCAAAAGGCTGTCTTGTGGATATCTTCCTCGGCCATGAAAATCTGGTTATAGCCTGCGTTCCCATCCATGAAGCTGATAACCTTGTGTCCAGACACGGCATCAACTAGCAAATCGGCCAATGGCATAGGGTTCTCGTCCTTTGGTGTTGCTTTGTTTAGATCTCTGAAATTGATACACACCTTGAGCTTGCCGTTTTTCTTCATTACTGGAACTATGTTGGAGACCCACTCCACGTATCGACAGGACCTGATAAAGTTAGCGTCGTACAATCTAGTGATCTCTGCTTTGATAGCTTCATGCATATTGGCCTTAAATCTCCTAGGAGCTTGCTTAAACGGCCGATAGCCTGGTTTGATAGGTAACCGATGTTCTACAATCGATCGACTTAACCCTGGCATCTTGTGGTATTCCCATGCAAAACAATCCATCAATTTTTTCAAAAGATTTATCAAATTATTCTTATATTCCTTTGGCAGGTTAGCACTTACATACGTCGGCCTAGGCCAATCACCTATTCCTATATCAACCTCTTCAAGTTCATCAGCCGACGTAAAGCCTTGTCCCAATTTGCCATCTAGCTCATCCACCGCGTCGTCTGTATAAGGACTAGCTTGCTCGTCTTGGACAATGGATAGCAGATCTTTGTTAAAGCAACTGCTTGTCTTGATCTTCAATCATCTCGATATCACAATCAGTTACTTTGAGGAAATCGGCATCCCAAACTCGTCCGGATAAGCAGTCAATTCCCTCCATCTCCCAAACTGCGAGACCGGCATTGGCCACGTGTACTGACCGATCGGCCTGCACGATCTCGACCTGGTCCCCTTGCCATTGTATAAGGCACTGGTGCATTGTTGAGGAAACGCAACAGTTTGCATGGATCCAATCCCGTCCCAACAATAAGCTGTAGGAACCCTTTCCATCGAAGACGAAGAAGGTGGTGGGTATCGTCTTGCTGCCCACGGTGAGTTCCACGTTTAGTACCCCCTTCGCTTCGGACGCGTTGCCACCAAAGTCTTTCAGCACCATGTTGGTCCTGATAAGGTCTTCAGGTACTTTTCCAAGCTTCCTAAAGGTTGTGTACGGCATCAAGTTGACCGCCGCGCCGTCATCGACCAGCATCTTCGTCATCGGCCGCCCATTAACGAACCCTTTGATGTATAACGGCCGGAGGTGCCTGTAGCTGGCGTCGACTGGCTTGTCGAACACGGCTTGATCGAGTGACAACTGTAGTCTAGCCGAGGACTGCTCATCGTCGGCTACCGCTTCATCCGCCGTCTGCACGTTGTACTCTGCTGGCAATATGAAAACCATATTAACAGAAGCCGATGCTATGCCTTTACCTTTTGCAGACGCGGGAGCTTGAGCTGACTTGGAGGTGCCCTCATCGACCTTGGCCACCGCTGATTTCACTCTCCACTCCTTCCTGGTCTTGGCCGGCCGATGGGCTATTGTCACCTGTTGCTCTTGGCTCTGCTCTTTCCTCCTTAGCCTCTGAACCCGCCGTTTCTGTGTCTTGCTGAACACGTCGCTTGGGCACCATTGGGGGTTCAGAACTTGCTCCTCGTCCTCGGTCTGATGATCATGGTGCATCAGCCCTAGCCTCTCGTGTACAGACTTTCTCTGCTTGCTTGGCCGATGTACTTGCTTGCTCGAGCTGCCCTGATAGGAGTCTTCTACATCGTTACACGCAGGGCACTCTTGGATGGATGGCAACATCATCCCTTCGTTCCAATAGAAACAAAAAAACTCGCACTCCCAATGAGGGTCATAGGAGTTGTCTTGAACGGCTTGATCCTGTGCTTGTTCCTCCCGCCTTCGCTGATATTTTTTAATCAGGCCCTCGGAGGTCTAATGAGGTCGCTTGCCAGTCCGATGGCCACCGCCGTCGGCCCTGTCCGCCCGCACCATGTTGACTGAGAACGGGTGTCCTTCTATCTTCATTGACCTCTTGGCATCATCGATCTTAATTCTGCCTTGCTCGATGGCCGATTGGATCTGTTGTCGGAAGATCTTGCATTCGTTAGTATGATGGGAATATGTGTTATGCCATTTGCAATACCTTCTCTTCTTGATTTCTTCGGCCGATGGCAGTACATGACCCACTGGCAGCTGGATCTGCTTCTCTTGCAGGAGTAGGTCAAATATCTTGTCGGCCTTGTTGATGTCGAAGTCGTACTTATCCTCTTTATTGCCCTTCTTGGCCCACTGGCAAGCTGTCAGCTTCTTCATCCAGGCCCACTCGGCCAGGTCGACATCGGCGTCTTCTTCATCATCTTCATCGGAGGCATACTGATAGACTGTATTGATCTTCTTTGCGATCTTCTTTGCCTCCTGGAATCGTTGCTCGTGGGCCGATACTCGTTGGGCTAACTGAGCTAGGCTGTCGAATTCTTGAGAGGAGAACCTCTCTTGTATCAGCCCCAGTAATCCTTGGAACGCCAAGTCGGCGAGCTGTGAATCGGTCAGGCTGAGGCTGTAACACCTATTCCTTATGTCCCTAAATCTTTGAATATACTCTGGGACCGATTCATCCACTCGTTGCCTGATGGCAGTAAGATCGGACAGTTTCATCTCTTGCACGCCGTTATAGAAATATCTGTGAAACTGCTTTTCCAAATCTATCCATCCTCTGATGGAATTGCAGGGTAAAGATGAAAACCATGTAAATGCTGACCCTGACAAGAACAGAGGGAAAAACCTCACCCTCAACGCCTCTATGGCCGATGCCTCCCCGCACTGTGCTAGGAATCGGCTCATGTGCTCGTATGTCGAGACGTTGTCCTGCCCTGAAAACTTGGAGAAGTCCGGGATTTTGTATCGGCTTGGCAGTGGCACTCTGTCAAACTCCTCAGGGTACGGGTGCCAATACACCGTAGAACTCTCCTTGGGCTTCAAACTGAACTGATCTCGCATCACCTCGGCTATCATGTCGGCCCAGTATCCTGCGGGCCGATGTGGGAGGTCTTGCTGATAAGATTGTTGCAGGCCTTCTGCTTGATATTGCCTGGGGGAGTACGGCTGGTAGTGGTGATCCAGGTTCTGCGCGTCGTACTGCCCTACGGTGTACTGCTGGTAGCCTTGCGGTGCGTGGTACGCAGCTGGTTGCGGAGGGTTGCCAGTCATGGGGATGTGAGGTTGTCTGGCCGATGGCGGGTTGACAGGAACTTGCTGCATCGGCTCGATCACCGGTTGTTTCCCCTTCGTCCATTGTGCATATTGCTCCTTCGTGATGTGCTGAGGGCTCCCTCCCGTCTGCCTGGTGAGGACCAGCGGCAAGGCTGGTGTCGGTTGCGCCGATGGGGGTGGCATCGGCGCCGTCGGCTGTGGAGCCGTGCTCAGATCGTTCCTCAAGGTCCGATAAGAAGGGAACTTATTTTCTGGCAGGTAAATCGGCCCTTGAGGCTTGTACTGGTGGATTGACCCATCTAGGATCGACTTGACCGTATTGGTCAATGTGTTCACCAGGATCCCCGACTGGTTGACTAGCGCAGAATGAACTACGGAGTCGATTCTGCCTTGCAACGTTGGCGCAGCGTTCTCTTCGGTCTTGACGGTGTGGTCGTGTGCCACCGCCGACGTGCTGGCTCCGTCTCTAGGGCTCGGCATTACCACCTTAGATTTCTGGATAATGGTGCCTTGCCGAGTCCTAGAGTATGTCTGCAGGTACATATTCTGGAATTGCTCGACCAGCTTTTCCATCTCGGCTTTCTGCCCTTCGTTGAGCTGGTCGACGGTCACGGAGACGACATTCTCCTCAGAGATCTCAGCCTGCTTTGACATCTCGAAGTGGTCTTCTTGTTGTTGCGAAGCTTGCGTTCTTGGGTCCCACCGGGCGTGCCAAAAGCGTGTTGGCGCAGAATTTAGACCCGCCTCGCAACAAAACGGGTTCCGCGTTTCCACGGCGGCCTGGGAGATCTGCTTAGCTCCAGTGCAGGTCCAATGGCTTGCCTAGGTGCGTGTAGGGCATGTCAGTTGATTTGATCTGCAATCAACAAGATTAAACAAGTAAACCATGTGAGAACCGATGGCCGATCAGCCGATAGGCCGATGTTGCATCGTGGAGGCCTGGCCGATAGGACAAACCTATATCGGCTTACTTGAGGTAATAATATGATAGAACTGATAAAACAGATTTAATCTCATCGGCCCATGTTAACATGTTTGTAGCAAATCACTGGAATCGGCCGATGAGGATCGCATAAAGATAAATACACTAGCTAATACTCTAGTGCAAACTTATACAAGCCAATCGGCCAATATAAGCACACCAATCACAAAGAGATCCTGAGAATACCCTGTAACCGACATATTTATATTCACCAATCAACCTGCACAAGTGGCAAATACATGCAAGAACATAAAATAATCATATGCATTAGGTAAGACCGACTGAAACCCCAGCGCTATCCTTAATTATGATCGGAAAACAGACTTTGAGTTAAACCTCGAAACACGACTAAGGTCAATAGCAACTCAGAGTGTAGATCGAGAGTTAACACAAAGAAAATCAAGTCGTCGATCGCTTTTGGGGATGGTAGATGCCTTAGATAATCTAAATGAGCAGGCCAATTCGATCATCGTCGGCAGTAAACCCTAAAACGAGTTAGCCGCTGGCGAGACAGAATTAGGAAACCGCGTCAAGATTAGCTAACACACGATAAACGACGATCACATCACCAGGGCTTAACGTTCCTAAAGCGACACGCTAGCCCCGACGATATAGATCGTCGGGTGCGAGTTCTTACCTCTGCTCTGGGGAAGCAAGAACTCGTCGGGAGTTAACCTCTTGCGAGGGTTGGCGATGCGCCGAAAGTAGATTAAACTTGGTTGTTGTATGATTGATCGAGAGAGCTTCTATGTACAAACTACCGGGATATTTATACCCGCGATTACAACAGGGTCCTTGTAGGACACGATCTTATCTCTAACTAACAAACAAGTCTTTGCGACAGACTCTTGCCACAGATTAGATCTAAACCTACTTGATATACAAGATACAATTGCCTAAAACCGAGCTTTATCTCTATTTGGCAACTTCCTTGAAGCTTATCTCGAGCCCAGACCAAGCCCACGCTAACTCTATCAACCTCCAGCCTCTATCGGCCAATGACCATATTGAATCCATATCGGCCGATACACTCTTCCTGCTAGCACTTATCCTAGTCCGATACGTTCACTGAGTCCGATACAATACTTGGTCCGACTCCAACTTAATCCTTTCTCTCTGCTTCGATTTCCTCTTTCCTCTCCGGGTCGATTACGAAAATCTGCTGTTAACAGTTTCCTAATAAGATATTTTAGCTTATTAGGGAATAAAAAATAGTTTGTAGGTAAAAGTTATATATATATATATATATATGTTTTCTTCACAACTTAAAAGCCAATGCTAAAAAAGAAACTACATTAAAAATATCTTAAAATCAACTTTAAAATTAAAATTAAGTTTAAAATTTAAATTTTGGTTTTGCCTTTGGCTTATTAAGGCAACCGATGAGGCTCATATTATCTAGACATAATCACACTATCCAATGCAAATAATCTGTCTTAAATTTTAGCAATGAATGCGAACGCTATTTTTTTTGGACAGAGGTAGCAAATTATTAATTGACTTTTGTGCCAATTACAGTTTTAACATTAATTTACTGACTTTCAGTCCAGTCATATTATCTACCTTGACACATTACACATATGTACAATGTAACCCACTATGCCACCCACTTGCTACATGCACGCTTCAATGCCGCCTTTCCCTTCTCAGTGCTTCTAAAATATGTGTAGAATAGAATCACAAAAACCAAACCTATAGTAGAAATAAAAAATAGGAACATCTAAAAACCAAATCTTTTTTTAATTAAAAGATGCCTTTGATCTGAGGAAGTTTGGACCAACCGGCCTGATACTGTTGGTCCATCCGCCTTGGTGCCATCAGTTCGTCCGACGTTGAGTCGCCGAACCATCTGCCTTATTGCACTGTCGTCGAACCAAACTTCTGCAATACCAGTCCGCCCACCTCGCTACCGTGTGTCGGTCCGATCCACCAAACCATTTGAGCCCTAGATGCCGGACCGACCACCGAAACCTAAAAGAACATAAATCAAAGAACTTTTTGAAATTAGATCAATTTTATTGCTTCTAGTTGTGATTACAAAGTGCAATCACAACACTCCTCTCTCAACTTTCTTGTGATGACAAAGTGCAACCACAACACTCCTTTCTCAACTTTCAAACTCAAATTGAAACCTAGGTTAAAACCCTAATTTTTGTCAAAACTATTCTCTCATACAAATCGATACCAACAATCTTAACCTCTTTTTTACTTATACCTTGAGGTGGCTACACAAAGTCATGAATCCAACGTGGATAAGTAGTTCTAATTCTACAAGAAATCTACCCATAAAAGTATCCAACTTATCCCTTTAGAACTCAAACTTCAATCTTCCCAACTTTGGACTCCTTCCAAATTTGACTCCGCTTTCCATACGCACACATTCCCTTTTATATGCCATATGGAATCTTTATCACCACGTGTATTGTTTTTTAGTCTTAGTACCTTGCATGATATCCTGATCGTCCAAACGTCAACTTCACCTAAGTTGACTCCCGATCCATCACTGGTAATACTCTCTTGAGGCATCAAGCAACATCTACACATGAACAAACCAAGAAACTATATCTGAGCGCAAGTTTTTTCTTAATTTGACTCAACATTAACACACAACAATATAACATGCGTACATAAATCATCTAGCAGCAATAATGTCATTGTCGATGGTGTAGACTGCGACTACGGTATTTGAAGAGTATACGGTCGTTGGTACAAGGATCTACACGAAACGAGTTCAAGCACATACAAAGACAAAGATTATACTAGTTTAGGCCCCTCAGAAGGTAATAGCCCTACTCTAGTTTATATGGGATTATGATGGAAGTCACAGAGACTACAATAGAGAACAACAAAAGTATTGAGTACCAACAAAATCCCCGTCGAGAACAACCCGACGAGATCCAGGCAACGATTTGTCTTCAAGTCCTTCGAATTGCCTCTGCTATGATGATGGCTTAAGTTATGATTCTCTGATCCCGTACCCCCTAAGGGGCTTTGTATTTATACCTTAGACTGCCTTGATCCCCAAGTAAAACTCGAAGAATATTCTTAGCCTACGAGACCACAAAGATTGTATTTTCCCCGAATATGACTCTAACACCTTCTATTCGGGGTACAATTCCTCTACTTGTAAGCCTAATTCCATAATGATTAAGTAACCTTCCCGTATACTAAGGTTATATCATATCTGTATACTTCGTGATCTCAAGGATAGGAGGTAGGCCTTATCCATAACCCTGACAGTCATGCCCTGATTTTTATTCGGGATTAAAATTCGTTAATAATGCATTTCTAGAAATTATATTAAAAGTTAAAGTAATTTAACAAGTGGAATTAATGTGGGAAATAAAATTTCCTTTAAAAATCATGCTAGGAATATTTTTATAATATTCTCCATGCCCTAAATTTTCGAAGCTCAAGAAATAATTTTAAGAGTACAAACTTTATTTAACCAATTAACTAAACTGAAAAACAAATTAAAATCCCCTTCTTTGTACTTGGGCTGTTTCTATTTTCCGTCTCTCGCGGCTCACCTATCCCTCCCTCTCTCACGGGCCAAAGTCCATTTTTCCTCCTCCTATGGGCCAACCTCTCTTCCTCTCTCTTGGCTCGCTCGATCTCTCCTGCACAAAGTCCATTTTACCTCCCCGTCCCAGCCTCCTCTCTCCCTCTCACTGACAGGTGGGACCGACGGCCCCACCTGTCATCCCCTTCCTCCGGCCAACCGCCTTGGCCGCTGCTTCCGCTCAACTCGCCACACTGGCCTGCATGCTCTGCCCGCTCTCGCCTCGTCCGCGTGTACGTGGACGCGGTCTCCACCTCCTCCTCCACCTTTCCCCTATTTTTCCCCCAAAACTGATGCCGAATCAAGCCATGCCGCACCCACATCACTCACCCATTCTATCGGCTTTTCCCACCTCCCCGCTGCCACCTCGAGCTATAAAAATGCTCGCCGTACTCCCCTCTCTTTCCCCAACTTCGCTGAGTCTCCCGTGTCACAAAATCACCCTGCCACTGCAAGCAACTCATCGTCACCACCGGTTGCCAACTCCGGCCAAGCACCACAGCCTCTAGCGCCGCTCCCGAACTCCTTCACCATCGCCGCTAGCCCCGTCCGCCACACAAGGACCGGTTCGCGGGAAATCTTGGAAGACTTACCGTGCTTACCATAAGTAAGAATGGGCAACTGCTAGACTTGTAGTATTGCTTGACCCTTTCCTAGGCACCGAGGCTAGGGTGGGCATGATGGAGTTGGGTCGGCCCCGGTTTTAAGGGTTGATCGGCTTCTGGATTCACCGCGGCGCACAGGGGTCTACCTACCCCGGTTTTAAGGATAGGGGTGAAACCTCAGCATGGTGTGGATGGTTAGGAGAGAGTTATGTGAAGAGTCTTGTCACAATCACTCGCCATGGTGACGTGCCTGGCCGAGCACGATAACATGACGGTGGATTGTGTCTTGTGTCTTGTGTCTTGTGGGTACAGTTGTGCATCTCTGGCCAGAGTAAAACTATTCGAATAATCGTGCCCGCGGTTATGGGCGATCGACCAGCTTTATCGTGATTAGTCCCACTCAATTAATTAACTTGACTTATTGAACTGGTGTAGTTCAGGTGGTTTGGTTGGGCCTATTCAGCGTGGTTTAGTATTGTTCAGTGGAGATTCAATCTTGACTTAATTAATCAACTGTTTTACTACTTTTCATCTATAAATGCTTACAACCGTCTTTATGCAAATGTCACAAACATCTCTTTGTCTTCCCTTGCATGTCTGCATCATTGGCGTGGCTTGCTGAGTATAGTGGTTATACTCAACCTTGCTATTTCCCCCTTTTCAGAAGTGTAGTGCTTCTGAGCTGAAGACGGAGTTAGTGGACCAAGGCTTATACCCTAGTTGAGTTTTGCCTGTGGAGTGGAGCTGAAGACCTACTAGGATCGTCCCCTTTTCCGTTGTTGTTGCTTTCGTTTCGGTGTGAGGACTAAATGCCTCTTCTGTAAGTATCTACACTTTATTTTCGATGTGAGGACTAAGTGTCTCTTCTGTAAGTATTTACACTTTATTTACGTTTGGGTCTGTATACTAATTTGTCGTTTTGTGTACCCTGACTTGATTCCTGGACAGGGGTTGATACATAAAATAGTCTAAAAATTTGGTTAAATTTCTGGATGTAACAAATAAACATTAAGTAATCACATGAATCCATAAAATCAACTCGAAACCGATTCACACACAAAGTCAGCCGGTCCACCGGCCCTCAAGCCTGGTCCAACCGGTCCCAACCAAGGACCAACACCACTACACCCAACAAAACACTATCTCATCAAAATCAAAATTATCAACTCATGTGTCAATTGTTAATACAAAACAATAATCAATATATTGATTTCACAAACATGTCCTATATGCCTCCTACTCCTGTGTATTGCTATTTTGCGCTATTTTCTAGGTTAAGTGAGTCTCTCGTGCAAGCCCATTAGTACATGAGAAAGAGAGGAAAACTATATGTACATAATTGCATCATATGGTGTGTTTTTAAAGGCTCGAAGAGCCTCATTTATACTAGGTCAACACATTTATACCGAGGTACTATATCCCACATTTAAAAAAAATGATTCTGTGGATTTTTTTTTCAAGAGTGCTCCTAATCACTAGACCGATCAAAAAAAAAATATCGGCACTCAAATTTTCCAACCAACTACATGCTTCACTATCTTGCTCTCTCCCCACTCTATCATACATACATGTATCAATCTTTAAAATATTTTTCTCATAAACTACTTATCTGATCTATGATCCGATTACATCACTGTATTCATTGTAATTAAATATTTATAACAAGATATCGCATGATTATATTTCGATAAAAAACATATGTTTCAAACCGTTAAAGTTTAATATTTCATATGCTATAGCGACATGTTTTAGTGTGTTTTCACCATATTTTACAAAACTTACGAAACCACTTGTTCTTACTCTCTCTTCTACCATACTACTTTCTCTCTCCACTCCATTCATGCATGCATGTAATGACCTTCAAAATATTTTTTCTCCTAAACTACTTATCCAATCTACAATCTAATTATATCATTGAATTCGTTGCAATTAAATATTTACAACAAGATATCATATGATTATATTCTGATTAAAAAAATATATGTTTCAAACTGTTAAAACTCATTATTCCATACATGATTGCAACATGTTTCAACGTGTGTTTTCACTGTGTTTCACAAAAGTTTTAAATGTTTTAATTGCTGATTTTTTGTTTCATCATGTATAACTTAATGTTTCACTTGATGGTCCACCTTTCGATTTGCGTGGAGGGAATCGGGTTCCCGATTTGTAGCTCCCTCCATTTCTTTCGCTATATGTGGATTTTGCAAATGAAAGGAATTATGATGATTGTTGGGATAAATATAGTTATTTTGTACATATTTTTTGTCATTTTTGGATAAGTGATTATCTTGACTGATATATACAAGTATCACTACCGGGTTATTGAGTTTTTATCTGGTCTTACTAAGACTAGATTTTTAGGTTATCTAAATATATTTAGAGCTAATAACCTTTCAAACATTTGTTTTACTTATGAAGTGAGCGTAACTTAACTGATTAGGTATTTTATGGTCAAACTTGCCTACTGAGGTTCAAGTTTTGGACTTGGCACGTGTGCTCGTATTTACGATTAATTATTCTTTCAGTGGTAGGTACGTTGACATTGAGACGCCTGTGGAGATGCTCATAGAGATAGGGTGTGCATGTACACTTGCCAGCGTTTATACCGTGTATATAAAAATATGTTTTATTTAACAAATTGTTCTTAAACGATCGAAAAATATTGTTTTAAACATTCGACTATCGGCGTCCGTGGTAACTTCATGAATATCAAGATATACTGACTTAGTCTTTTACGGTGCTCGTAGGAATAGGGTATGAGTGTATGCGCGCTAGCATTTGTATTGTGTTACTAAAAAAATATTTTACTTAACAAAATTGTTCTTAAAAGCTCGAAAAAAATATTCTTAAAACATTCATGGTAATCGAAATTAAAAAAAAGCGAAATTGTTTTACCTCTTAGAGTAAATTTCGCAGTAGCCAATGACACAAGAAATAGACGAGACAATCGGCAACCCAATGGGCTGAGAAGGCAAACAAAGCCCAGTCATACCGATCCAAATCCAATGGTCGTGGCAGTTATGCCCGGCCCGTAGCCGTTTACATCTGATCCAAATCGAGCTCGGTCTCCGTCTCCACCTCCACATACCATCCTCCGCTTCGTTTCCGTTCGATCGATTCCTCCCCCATCACCACCACTCCGCCGCCGCGTCGCCGTCGCCGCCTCGCCTCTCCTCTCCTCGCCGGCTCGCCGTCGCGGCCGCTCCCTTTGTCTGCTCCAGCGCCTCCTCTGCCCGGATCGGCCCTTCCGCAGGTGAGTCTTGACTGACTGACTGACTGACTTGACTGACTGGTTAGCTAGCT
Source organism: Oryza officinalis (assembly GCA_008326285.1). Lineage (NCBI taxonomy): Eukaryota > Viridiplantae > Streptophyta > Magnoliopsida > Poales > Poaceae > Oryza > Oryza officinalis. The sequence continues at coordinate 15,028,477 of BDMV01000011.1, read as the reverse complement.
AGCCCTAATCATTCCCCCACAAAGTTTGATTCCTGGGAGGCAAATCTTGCTGGGAGATGGATTGGTCTTTCCGGTCTCAGGAAACTAAGTAGTTTAGTGCTAGTGAATCCCTCCGTTCCGTGCTCGTGTGGGCAAGGCCAATCGATCCATGGAATTTCAACTAGCCTATGATCGTGTTTGTGATTGTTCGTGTTAGTTCCATGCGGTTCTTTCCTGCTTGTTTAATAGTCTAGAACTTCCGCCGATTCCTAGGCTGTTTGACCTGCAGCTATATTCCCTTGGTAATCTTTCATATTCGGTCAAAGTGGTAATGAAAAGGACCTGGGATGTTTTTGGGGTCCAGTTCCTGTATTTAGACATGCTTAGGGTAGATAACTATGCAGATTTGTCAGGCTAACATGTCAAATTGGTATTAGTATTTTCAATCCGTTACTTATCAGTATGTGCTCCCTGCAACCAAAGGAAAACAAAAAGAGAGTTATCATTATGTGCCTTTCATGATTTTGCGTGGTGTTTGGTCAATATGATTTAGAGTTTTCTTTGGAACCATACATTTTCACTGTTTTTGGCATTCAATTGAAATTACAGTACGCCTACTCTTAGATGAATTGCTCGGGTAATCGAAGTGCATTTATGATTCTGTTTTTTTGGGTGTAAACTCATGTAGTCCATGAATCAGTTCTTAAAATTGAAGATCTTATTGTGGCTTTCACTTGGTGATTAGAAAGCAAACACCTTACTTTTGGAAAGCTAGTATGTTAGTTTGCTGTCAGCATATTTTCTTTCATTACTTGGGTATACATGACTTTAACTTGTAATAACGCAATGCACATTACGATTTCGATTAATAAAGATACTAAAAGAAAGGAAGAAATGCATAATGAATAATTTCCCTTTTCACAATATGCTCTTGTGTGCACACTTGATTCTTTGTATTTTCTATGTAATGATGCACCGTTTCTTTGTCTAACATAGATGGAGAGGACACTTGATTCCTTGACATACAAAGGCACCATTCCAGATGCAATCCTTCAATCAAGAAGGGATAAAAAACTCTTTGTAGTGTACATATCAGGTCAGCTTGATAATCCCAACAGCTCGTAGTTATGCTATTATGTCTGATGATATCCATGATTTATGCCGCAAAAGTCAAGTATAGGAGGTAAACATTTTATTTTATTTTATTTGGAACAAAATTAGTGATGCGCAATCAGACAGATATGATAACCTCAGGTTGAAATTAGTCATGCTAATTACTTTTCTGTTCAGTTATTCTCTAGATCAGCCAAATATTAATTACCTCATGAGACTTGTTGATTCTGATTCAATGAGGAAATTACTGGAACACTTATCATTTCTGTTGTTAACAACATAACACAATTTGCACTGAATCTAGTACATGCACAATTTGCAACAACATAACAAAAATTCTATGCATGCACTCTTTTTCAAAAAACAGTAATTTAAATTCAAATTTCAAATATGTGAAATTTGTCTGGTTTAGTGAATTCTGATCTTGGACATCAGTCAAGTTTGGGGAATCCATTAGCCCCTGACCAGGAGCTAAATCACATTCTATAGAAACAATTTTGGTGATAACCTAATTAATTTGTTTTTTTTAAATGGATAGCATATGCCTCTTATCTGGAGGGGCTTGTAACGTTGTATCTAGAGGCAAATGAAATTAAAACCTATTGACAGGATGCAATTCAACTCAATCACTTACTTTTCTTCCAAAATAATTTTTCTGTTGGCGCATGATGCAATATTCAGTACATTACCCCCTTATGCAACACAAATGTGCATTATGGCACATTGTTCAATACCTGTAATGTTGTAAATGACAATATGCAGTACATTGATCAGTGCAGGATATTGACAGAACATCATATATTGATGCATTTCAGGTGAAGATGAGACTTCAAGTAGTTTGGAACAGTCAACACTTGTTAATGAAAGTGTAGGTTTCTTTCATAATTGCCTGGATAATAGTTTTGTTTTGGTGAAAGTCCACTCTGGATCCTTCAATTTTGTTATAGTCCATTTCTTTTTCACTCTGAGCTTTAATATCAGTTAATTTACATCCCTCATGTGTCAAGTTATGGGGTTGGGTGGAGGGGGATTAGGCACTGAACAGTGGGGTTAAAGGTAAAAACTGGGACTCCTAACAAGAGTTGAGGGAACCAGGGATGGACTTTCTCATTTTCCGTGATTGTTATATATTGAAGTTACCAAGTTGCTCGTGTCTTTATGCATTGATGTGCACAGGTGGCTGAAGTGATAGGCAACTGTTGCGTATTCCTGCATCTAAAACAAGGCAATGTTGATGCATCCCAATTTTCAGCTATATGTATCCTTTGTACACATGCACGTTTTTTTTACAGTAACTTTATGTTTGCTTTGGATTGGCCAGAGACAATTCACTCTTGATTTTTACACTTCAGTGCCAAGGGGTGTTGGTGCTTGTCATTCTCTATTCTGATTTAAAATGAATGGGCAGATGTCCTTGCATCCATTTTAAAAACAATTATTTGATGATGTTCACATTTGAACTTCAGGTCATAATTTGTTGTGATGAAACACATATGTTTAACTTAAAAAGTAAATTTCACGAAACTACAAATACATTAATCAAACTATCACAAAACTACAGATTTAAGCCGGTATATCACCAAAACTACAAATTTAACAACAATTTTATCACAAAACCACAGATTTAAGATAAAATATCATAAAACTACAGATTTAGTAGAAAAATTGTCACAAAACTACAAGTTCAGCACCAGTTTAATCACAAAACTACAACATTTATAGCTTGAAGATAACATTAGTGCTAAGGGTTTAAACTCTAAAATCCGTAGTTTTGTGATAATATCAATATTAAATCTGTAGTTTTATGAAACTTGGTATTAAATTTGTAGTTTTATGAAAAATTTGGTGCTAAATCTATAGTTTTGCGATACAATGTCTTAAATATGTAGTTTTGTGATAGTTTGGTCAAAGTATATGTAGTTTTGTGAAATTTACTCTAACTTAAAACTTTAATTGCAAGGGTATCTTACTGACATCATGGATTGTTGGTGCTCTGATATGAATAGAATGTTGAAAACATTTTGATTCGAATCATTTGCTGATGGTTGAATGTGATGAGATAGGTTCGTCATGTTTTCTCATACAACAGTAGAACTGCATCATGAGTGTTATAACAGTAGAACTACATGATAAGCATTCAATTATACCCAGGAGGTTATCTGTAAGTATATGTTATAAATTTATCACATTTCCATATTTTACATTTGGTACTTAAAATGGTAAATCAGGAGTTAGTTCTGTTATCTTGCACAGGAAATGTTTTATTATCTATAATCATTGAGTCTTATTTGTGTGCGCAGTTTTATCCTTAATATTTTTTTTGATTAGATCCACAGAAGGCTATCCCAAGTATATCTGTCATTGGACAGAATGGTATTATGCTATGGTGTCATGGTATGAATACTATGGAAAAGTAGTTTTGAAGTTTAGCAGTAGAAAGTTTCTTTCATAAGGTGAAGCTTTTGCAACAGTGCTATTTTTTTTTTCCTTTTCTTAGAGGGATACATCAGCTCAAAAGATCTGAAAGAAAATATTGAGAAAGCTTGGGCTACTCTTCACCTGCAGGTATATTTCAGAACAAAAATTGACATTCGATTGTGATAATTTATTTATTTATTTGTTTTCAACTGCTACTTTTGAATACCATTTGGCTAGTTCACTTCACAGTGGATTTTAATGCATGATGTTTAAGTAATTTTTCATTGACCACTATCTGTTTTTCTATTTCATGTCCAAATGTCCCACATATGTTTTTGAAGTTTATACTCTCTTCATGAGGCTTCATTGAAAAAAAATGTTATCACTAAGTGGTTGAGGTGACACATCCCTAGACTTTCTTTTCTTTTATGTATATTCAAATTGCAAAGTAAAATGTGTTAGATAATAGAAACATATGGTCTGCAAATAAATGACATCTAGTGAGACTTGTGAATTACTATGTCAAATGCTCCAATTCCTTTCACATCTGGAATTGGACACTGTGGCCCACTGGTTAGCTGGACACAGCAGTGTGTGACGACTTGAGTTGTCCTCTCTATGATATGCTGCCGGCATCGACCACAGAATTGGTGTTTTTTCTGTTGCGTCCAGGCTTTTTATACCTTCCTTCAAGCCCAAGTCACTGACTAGTCACTGCATAAGCTGACCTCGTCACTGTGGCCGAGGAATCTCCGAGTTGGCCTGGCTGACTAACTTGCCATGTCCCAAAATATAAGTGTTTCTACTCCATCCCAAAAGATAAGGGATTTTAGTTGGATGGGACACATTCTAGTACTACGAAGCTTTTTTTCGAGAGAGATTAAGGATGAAGGGAAAAAAACTATGATGCCCCTCATTAAATGAGGGGTGGTTGAAGAGTGGGAGGGTGAAGAAGACTAAATGAGTTGTAGTTGGCGGGGGAAGTAGTACTCTAGGAATAGTTATATTTCAGAATAAATTTTGAATGCTAGAAGTAGCTACATTCTAGGACAGAGACAGTAGTTCCAAATCGTGTTGCAGCTAGATTCTTGACTAGTTGGCCGACCTTTTCCAGCTTCCCCAACACTGATCACGTGTTTAACTTGTAAGAATCCTGTTTAACAACCACCATCAACGAAGCATGAAATCATGTTCTTACAGCCTGTCATTTCTGACTGTATCGAATTTACTGGTAAATATCATAAGTTAAAGAAAAGAAAAAAAGAGTGTTGTTTGCTTTTTAAGTAATTATGAGTTAGTTACTTGGTTGAATGTTTTCTGTACTTCCACTAGTGGTTTAGCTCCAATAAATATGACCTGTTGTCAATTATTTCAGGGTACAGCAGCAGCCTTTCTGACTGCATCACTTGCTTCAAGAATGACTGAACCTGTGAATACGACCCCAACCACTCTGCCTACTCAAGGAGGCTCATCTGCTGCAGAGAATCCCTCTACTTCATCAAATCAATCTACAGGGACTTCCGGAGCCAGTGGATTTGCTAATTCTACTGATTCGGTGGCACAACCACCTAGAAGCACAATCCATGATGTATGTTTTCTCCCATTTCATAGAATATTATCTTCTCGTTTGAGGATTGCTTTGTGCATCTTATCACTTCTTTGTGCAACAGGAAACTCCCAGCATAAGTGAAAAAGAATGCTCAAATTTGGATTTAAGTCCAGGTAATAGAACTGTTCAAGAAAGGCTAGATTCAGATAGTGCGCAAGTTAAGGGTTCTTTGCCTGATCATCCAAGGAGCTCAAATATGGAAGGTTGTGCTAATCCAGATCAATCAGGCAATACAGCATCACTAAAACAGAAAAATAAAGTGGATGATGGTTGCACCAAAGTTTCCTCAGAGTCAGTTCCTACCACAGCAGCTAGTAGAGGTAAATCTTCAAAGGTAGCTGTGGATCAAAACAAAGCAACAGCCACTAACACCCCTATTGAACCTGCCCCTGTGAGGTCAAATGATATTCAGCTGGTCATTCGCATTCCTGATGGACCTAGTCTGCAGATTAAACTGACAAAAGATGATAACTTAAGGAAGGTGAAGAATTTTGTGGATGAAAACCGTGCTAATGGGGCTGGATCCTATGATCTTGCTATGCTTTATCCAAGAAAAGTTTTCACTGAACAAGGTACTGGGTCTTTTCCTTCACAGTAAAATTATCATTTTGTTCTCTATTCACTCAAAGCTTGTTGGCCCGGTGGACATTGCAGCCAAGGCATGGATAAAATAGTGTCTTTTACTCCTGAAACTTGACAAGACATTAATCCTATGTCATTCTTTACTTCAATGAAATACTTTTAGCTGCTATCCTTTTGCATTGGTGGCATGAGTGATTCTACTTTTTACTAGATGATAATTAATTTTAACAAACAGTTAATAACTTTTCTTGATTGACCAAAACATAAGGATTATGGAATAGTCTCTTGTTTAAGTACAAGTCTGCTTTGAATGAATGTAGATAGGATAAAGATAATACAGCTTCTCTGCAATAATGAACACATCACAAAATATGTTTCCCTCTGATAGTGGAAAAGAAAAAGAAAAAGCTGAAATTGGTTTAGGATGTTGGCTATTCTGCTCTCATAAGATTGATTTTTTTGTGTAGTATTCGATGTTTTAGTCATTACGAAGTGTCCTTCCTGCTCCGGCAGGACAATAAAATGAAATTGGCTTATGACATCAGACATTAAATGTAGAGAGTAGACTGACCCAAAAAGAAAGGTAAAGCATGTTATGCGATATTTATTTTCTTAATCAGCTGTAATTTTAGCTCATAGATAATCTTTGGTTTTGTTGGATGATTTGATTACATGACTAAGTTATAATTTGTAACTCAATATGGAGGTGGTACTACCCCCATAACATGCATTTCATATAGACATGGGGCAATAACCTTTCTAGAATAATCACTATACCAGATGTTTTTATGCAGTACTATGAAGTTTGCACATGCTTCATTCCGCTTGTTTAATTTGTTATGGTAATCTTGCTTCATTTAGTTCACGGATTATCAATCAGAGTTAGTTTTGTTTCTTCCATTCTTAAGCTTCCTCTATGTTTGTTTTTTGCCACTACCTTCTGTCTTCATGTGAACACATATATGTGCTTATTCTTTCTTACTCCCAAATGTTAAGAATAACTGCAGCTTGTAAGAAACTTTTGAAGTAGTTTAGTAACACATTGACTCAATTTTCATGTTTGCAATGTCATTGTTTGAGTAACATTCCTTTGTGATACAATTGAACAAATTAACTCTGATTTTTCTTGTCGCCCGTTAATAAAATACTATAATGATTTTGAAATATCTTATATGAAAAATCCACTCATATCCTTTAGACCTTTACAGCTGAAATACATTTCCTATGGTGCTCAAGTGTTCTGGGCTTCAAACACATACCATATTCAATAAGCCGTAAACAAATTACCTGGACGTCCACCAAATAGGCAAAGTGCTGCACTATCCTATCTATCCAATGTGTTGAGATTGATGCGACCTTTCAAAATTAACCAACATCCCATCTTGTCTTCTAATAATTTTATGTACTTTGTGCAGATCTGTAAACATCCAGATATGTAATATATGTAGAAATAACGTTTGTAGCACAATTTTAGAGCATCTTTAGAACAAGCTTATCAAGTAACCTTAATTTATGCATGTAATTTGCTCCAATGATGTCATTTGTAAAATATGTTCTATAAGCATGTTGAGTGTTAACCTTTTTCATTTCTGATTGGAGCATTTTATTCATTTTATGTTATTTCATTGACTGTTCTCTATTTTCGGACTGATTATCAAATTTTTATTCAGACATGGAAGCCACGTTGCATGAACTGGGTATTGAAACCCGGCAGGCTCTCACTATTGTTCCACATCATAAAACCATTGGAGCAGCAAAGCGCCAATCATCATCATCACCCAATGACGGGGATAACAATATGGATGCAGATAGTTCAGGTGGTTGGGGATATTTTGGTTATCTGAGAACTGCCCTATCGTTCGTGAATCCACTATCCTACTTGAGAGCAAATGCTGCTCCATCAAACCCCGACCAGTTGGCAAATCAGGGCTCGCAGCAGCACGGTATGTTTTCTTATTCTTTAGTCTCAAATTTCTAAAGATGAGGTGTTATTATTCTTTAATTGGACTTTGTGTCATCGATTCCGTGGAGTTTCACCTTTTTCAGCCTTTCTATCCATGGTTGCTGGTTCAAAAATGTTTATGTTTCCATGAAACAGGACCGAGCTCTGGACCCTGGAATCATCCTGGAGTGGACACTGGTTCAGAAAGCCGCATTCCTGATAATGAGAGACAACAGGCTGCTAGGGATACTAGCTCCGGGAGCACCTTGAGGAGGCGGCCGAGACAATTCGGCGGCAACGTTCACAGTTTGAGAAGTGATGACCAAGGCCCATCTGATGATAGGAATGTTTACTGGAACGGGAATTCTACAGAGTTCGGAGGCGAAGATAAGAAATGAGAGCTGAGCACCGGCGATATCATGTCAAGAGTTAAATATATACCTGAACCAATAACACGATCTAGGTAAATAAAATACAATATAAATTTGAGATGTAATTCCGTGGTGCAGCAACGAAACATTCAGTGTAATTCGGTGGTAGTGTTATACATATGATGGTTCGCTGTGATGGTTCGTTTCCGGGAGCCAATTCTTCGTCATTTTGGGCAGCATGAAGAGATATTTTCGTTTGCATTCTGTGTCAGTGTGTGTTTTTCTGGCCAAAAGTTTGTGGCATATAACACGAGTGTTATAGTATGGGAGGAAGATTGGGATAAAGATGAGTAGGGACTAGAGAGTGCAATGCTAATTAATAATAACCTGTTGAAAGTGTTACTTATCACACGATAGGTAATGTATTCCATTACCCAAAAAAATACATGATAATGTTAGTGTTAATATTCTCTCCCCAGTCATAATGTAGTAAGTGGTTAACTCTGGCTTGGAAACTAGGAAAAGGTGAAATAATCAGTAGAAGCGGTCCTTGAACTGCATTAATGCTTCTGTCTTTTTAAGCTTGTACTGGGAGTACATTAATGGATGTATTTATGGTGTATGTGTTTTTCATGTAATCGTTTTAATAAGAAATAATATTTTCAAGGGTATAATAAGAAAGATTTTAAAACCGGACTCTTTTCAAGGAGGTCAGGTAGGTTATCGCAGTTGTCATACGTGGCGGGAAGCAGGGGTAGTATATGGGCGCGTAAGAAGCAAGAGAAAAGGCCCCAACCATTGATGGGATTAAGGCTGGGCACTCGGTTTATACGATTTTCTTGGTTTGGTTTCTTCCGTTTTCTAAAAGTTTGGTTTTCAAGGATTGCCAACCGATTTTGCTGGAAAAAAACTAAAACCAAGCAAAAAAAACACCAAACTACTTCAGTTCGGCCTTTTTGGTTTATGTTTGAAATCGAACGATGGATGGAGCGATTGTTTCTTGCAAGTCACGAGGTGGAGGTGGTGGTGGGTCCTTGGTCATGTCAAGATGAGAGATAAGATGGGCTTGCTGAGCTTGGGCTATGTATAAATTTGGGTTTATCGGTTTACATCAACGACAAACCGAGCTGATGACCGACCACCAAAGTTCGGGAAAAGAAAAACCGAAGCTCCCATCAAAGACTGAGAAAACCGACTGTTCGGTTCGGTGCTCGGTTTTTAGAAAATTTGTGCCCACCCCTAAATGTGATGGGCCTCGATCATTACAAATTAGCTAAAGTTAGGACGCATCGAAAATTCGATTTATCACACTCCTTCAAAATCATTTGCTCAACAAAGAGAAAAAGGCCAAAAACAAAAGAAAATGTAAATGCACAATGCAAACGAAATGAGCGTCGTGGCGGAAAAAGGTAATCTATGAGCCTGTAAGAATTGAAGCAAAATAAATGCCATACCATTGATTTGATGGGCCTAGTTATGAATGTCTGTTGAATTAACTGGAGCTAGGACTCATATATAGAAAACTCGATTATCACACTCTCCTTCAAAATTTCAACAAAAGATGAAAAAACTCAAACAAAACAAACAATACAGAAAAAACATCTTCAATGTTAACTAGCAAGTGACGAACTTAGGTGTGAAGATATTTTTTTTCGCTGGGCAAATGTGGAGACATGGATGCTAGAGCTGTTATAGCAAGTGACAGACTTAGGCCAGTCACAGTGCGAGGATGTGGTGTGTGGACTCATGTGAGACGTCGGAGCCTTGCCTATGTGGCATTGTGGGCCGTCTCCATATTTGGTTTCTTGGTACTTTAGTAGGAAATGGGTTCCTCACCTACGCTTGAGGCAAAACGAGGAGGGACATGCCTCATGCCCGCGTTGGCAAGATAGTCTCCTCGCTGCACCGTCCTCTCATGAGCTTAAGCTCATTGCTCGAGGCTGAATCTAGTCCACTTGAGTTCATTTGAGAGATCACATGCACTGTGGGAGTTGTGGACAAACGATTCCTTGAGCCTATTTGGCACATGAAGTTTCTCACATTCATGGCTTGCATTGTGATTGGCCGTGTGGAGACATGCATGGATGCTCAGCTCCAGTAACGGTTCTTTTCAGCAAGTCGAACCAGCAACTTTCTCGTTTTTGGTTAGTATGCTTTTCGAACGGGCTAAACAATATGTTTCATAAAAAAATTCTATATGTAAGTTTTATTAAAAAATCAAATAGATACATTCTTAAATTTATATTAGTTAATATGTAATTAATTATGCTCTAATGAGCTTTCTTGTTTCGCGTGTGATTGAAAATCTCATTCTGTCAGCCCAAACGAACGCACCCCAATTCCAAAAAAAACTCATTTTGTCTTAAAATATAAAAGATACTGTGTTTGTCCTAAGTCAAACTGTCATAAGTTGGAGCAAATTTTATAATATTAATATCCACTAAATCAAAGAAGTAAATTGTGAAATATATTTTATAACGGATCCAATGATGCTGATATATAAAAATATTGTTCTTTTATAAATGTAGTAAAACTTAATTATGACAGCCTTATATTTTGTGATTGGAGTTCAAGACAAACTACCATCTCTATTCTTAAAAGAATGTTGTTTGGAATATCGGCACAATCTTTAATACGCATGTTTTATCATTAGTTTGTCAAACTATATACTGTAAAAAAAAATATATAAAACAACTATGTGAAAGAGTTTTTCATGAAAATTCTGCTAATATAAAGTCATATTTCGTATCTTGTTATTGTTGCATTTATTAATGATTTAATCTTTCAATGTTTGACTGCACGGATTCTAGGATGTCATCCTAATAATTTTTGAGAACATAAATATTAATAAAATAAATTGGAATGATCATGTGCCATATATTTTTATACTTTTAATCCATTTAACCTCAACAATCTTATCTTTTTACAGATCTTTTAAGAGTCTGTTTTTTTTATCAGACTAATAAGAACACTAAAAAGTCCATATGCCCCCTAACTTTTATATATAAGTACGTCCGCCTATCACTTTAGGCTATGTTTTTTCCCATCTTTCCCATAATTGAGAACTTATATTAGTATATGACATCACAGTTAAGAATAACTTGAGGATTGACGAAGTGCAAACTCGTTATCTTAATTAGGGTGTGTTCTTTATCATCTTTTCCCAACTATTGCTCTCTTATTTTTTACACGCATCTTTTTATTAAAAAAAATCTATAGAAAAATTATTTTAAAAAATCTTATTGATCTATTTTTCAAATTTATTTTAACTATTGCTTAATTAACATGCGTTAATGGATTACTCCGTTTTACATGCGGGAAGTTGAAGGGTTCTCAACCTTCACCTCGGAATGCAGCCTAAGTCATTAAACCGCTCATCTAAGCTTCCAAATATAAAAAGTCATCATCCAAAACCACTTTAGTGATTACATGCATAGTATTGAAAACTTCAGGATGGTTACATTCTATCTGGTTTTAAAGTCTAGGGTGGTAAACAAACTTTCATCCGAAACTTATGGGAATATGTGAACTCTTTCCTTGAACAATAGTCTCGCTATTTCCAAATAGTTATTAGAAGTTGCAAGTGGTTGAACTTATCCTCGGCCTCCTCTTTTCTCTATATTTTGCTGCAGTGTTCATAATTACTAAACTAATCACTCAGTCTATATTTTGTTCAGCGACAGTCAGTTTGCCGTACATGAAGTTATATATAGCTAGGGCAGTGAGACTGTGTTCGGCACTTGCACTTTCCAGCACGCTACAGTATTTTTTTCACGCGCACGTTTTTCAAACTACTAAACGATGCATTTTTTTTGCAAAAATTTTCTATACAAAAGTTGTTTAAAAAAATCAAATTAATCTATTTTTGAAAAAAAAATTAGCTAATACTTAATTAATCACGCGCTAATGGATCGTTCCGTTTTCCGTGTTTACTTTGCACCAACGAACACAGCCTGATAGTTGTGGGTGATCTATAAAAAACCTTCCAAGCAAGTGCTTATACAAAATTTTAATCGCACAAATCAATCTGAAGAATTCTAGGCATATTGCAGCTTACAGACATTCACATGAATTAATTACACATTATATTGTTTAAGGAAAAGTGAAAAAACTGAACAATGAATAATATATGTCTCTTTCAGATTCTCCCAGCATATATGCATGTACACATCCTGTGAATTTTTGCTATATATAGTAGTAATTCTTTAGGGACATCACAAAAATAGGATTTTTTAATTAGTTAACCTGAAACTAGCTAGATTGTCACATTGGTATGACAGCTGGTTCAGTGACAAATAAGGGACATTTTGTAAAACTAGTAAGGGAAAAGGTATTAATAATCTATCCATCTATCCAGCTAGGTATCTTACAACATCACAACTTAGAAACAAATAGAAACAAAGATCAGCAATTTTCCCTCTTTCTTCAAACCATTTAGACAATTGGAACAATGCCCAGCTCAAGCTTTCTGGGAAGGAGAGCTAGGACAAACAACAACATTACAAGAGCTACATTCTTCAGTGAACTATATATTTATAGTTCTTATACCATTGTGCAAGCATGTAATGCCTACACATTAGGCCCTTACACAAAGAGACAAACACAAACGCACACTCTCACACAAACATATATGCCCCTTTAGGAATTGATACTTATCTCCCCCAATTGCTATTTTATATGCTAATTAGCTTCTCTGCCTTCCAAAGAGGTAAGAAAGTGCAGAATTGATCACCATATATGTATATAGAAGGGGACTTACTCAGTTAGCACCGAACAATTTATATATATATCTATATATATATATATCATCATCTAACACACCTTCTTCCTCCGCAGCCGTTCTCCCTCTGGCAGTTGAAGAAGAGGGCGGCAACCGGCGAACCGAGGTTGTAGAGCTCAGCAAAGTCCCTTGTATTGAAGTTTTGGCGCCAGCCTGGTGCATAGGTGGTCTGCCGAACTGACTGCCTGAATAGGATGAACACGAAGCGATGGATGCCTGCAGTTGGGCGTGGGCTCTCATAGGGGACAATCTCATTACCTGACACATACAATATCAACATTTAATTTCTGTGGTGGTGAAGATTTTATGCTAAAAGATGTTATAACTTAGATGAATGAAAAATTTAAATTAATGTTACAAAGCAGATAACTCAATCTAATATATTTGTGGAAATAATATCTTTCATCTTCCTAAACATGCATGGATCAAATATTGTGTATAGCACATGTGTAATATATATCATGTTTAGTTTCTTTGAAGCACAATATAATCGAAGATAGGAATCATGTTCTCTTTTCATGCCACTGTTTAACTATACACTTATTTTATTTGAGTGGCAAAAAGAAACCCTTAGAGACACTTTAGCTTTGTCGGCGACGAAAACCAAAATATTGATTAGGGAGCTTGAACAACTTGAACATATATAGGACAGAGAAGTCACATGACATGCAGATAAATGCCAATAACAAGAGTCAAATCACTTACCAAATCTGGCATCAGTGGTCTCTGGAATGTCTGTCACCATCCTATTTATGCATCAGACATTGAGAACTAACTAATCAGTACTATGTCAAGGTGATATAAATATTATACTCATCTATCAATAACAGGAGCAGCACACCGCATGCACAGGACATGCATGCATGTATGTAAAGTGAAGGGAAATAAAGGGCCCGTGGATTGCCACTCAAACGCATGCACATAAAAGCTACATGGAGCTTACCAATGAAGGTACTCTCTTTTAGTAGGGTTGCTGGGGCTTGGTGCATCAGGGTCCACCATTACCTAGCAACAAGATAATTAGATGTGTAGACACATGTGAGATGAATCTCTCAAACATTCTAGATATTCAGATAAAATGAGCACTCATAAAGTTTATGACAAGCTCATGTTGTGTGCATAAATATGTTTTGACCATTGTTGAGCATATATAATAATTCTTATATGGGAGCATGCATATACGAAAAAACAAGTAAATCTCACAAGGAAATTGATACCAGAAACAAATTTGGTGATTGGGCAAAGGGTAGTGTGTGTGCATATATAGTCAGTGGATGTGATCTAGAACGTTGCAATTTGCCAATACTAAGAGGACGGATTAGAAAGTATTGTCTAGTAAAGGACAGATTAATTAAACATGCACATGAACTAAAGACGTCAACTGAATGACATATGCTTTTATTTCCATCTTATAATATCAGGGAATATAGTGGACACTTCATTTAGGCGATATGCTGGGCTGGTTCCAGTAAATAGTCAAGAGAGATGCTAATTATATCCATTAATTAGGACTACTCAAAATTCAAGTTTTATGAAGAAAAAGAGACAAAGCCTAATAAACCATAGAAGGCCATGATTTCAAGAAAGATGAACCTATTGTAGCAACAACTTCAACCGAACTATCACACTTACAAGCGTGTAGAGCGTCCTCATGTCACGACCTTCGATATAAATCCTTGGCTGGTTCAACACTTGAGATGGCTTGAGCTCAGACCCATTTGTCATCTCCTTGCTGTTGTAGAAGACCCTAAGCGACGCGGTGGTGACGAAGGGGTCCACGATATCGCCGACGACATGACCGACAACCAATGGGTCCCTAGACATGTTGATCACAGAATGATTGGGGAGGAACTGAGGATCAGCTGGAGAGTAGCTAGAGCTTGCTGTGAGATAGCTTAGCTAGGATGAGAGCTCTCAAATGCTGCTTACTGTGAGGGCTTTGATGAGATGATGGAGTGAATGGGGGTCTATTTATAGAGGAGATGGGTGATACTAGTACCAAATGATCAAGAGTTGAGACATCCTGATCAAAAGCTAAATTAAGTTTTGCTCTGTATTTTTCCAGGGCTCTCGGAATCTGCTTTTAATTAGGGCATATAAGAATGGATTTGGGTGGTTCTGGCAAGAGGTTATGAAGCTACCTTCTCCATCCTTTAGGGTTAGTGCGTCCAGGCATGCAATAGACCCATTTGTATGCTCTCTCTTCCATTGGTGAATCAAATCTTGACGACGCCGTGTCACTTATTCGCTAAATCTGGACCCATTTGATGCACTTCATGTATAATAAGGCGCAAAAGTTTGGTCACTTTTGACCTAGGTCCCATCAGGCACGACGGTGCATGCGCTACTAGCTACATATCATATCAGCAGCTAATTCGTGAGAGCTAACTGATGCATGATCTCTGCAGCTAGGCCAGCATGCAGAGCTAGTGAACTAAGGCAGCAGAGTCGTTGCCTCATGGGACAAGTAAGCTAAGCTAGCCACAGTTGGAGAGATTAGTACCCTTTGGCTTCCTTTTGGCGATCTTAGTTTACGCCCTAATTCGGTCTGACATCAGAGACGACGTGACTACAATTCACAACATGACATTCTCTTTTTCCTTGGCACTTTTCTCAATCAACTGGGTCACAGCATTGGATTCGATCAGCACTCCATGCATGTAAAAGTGGATATGATGTGCAGAAAGCTTTGCTGTAGCAGCAGAATGTATGGTGCAGTGCATGGGCATGTCAATGAAATTCAGCCATGGAACAACGCAAAGGAGAGCTCTTGAGAAGATGTATGGTATATAAATGTTCAAGGTTTATTATTCTGTCTCAGAAACACAGAAAAAACTGCTAGACATGATAGGAAGTGCAGATTATATCAAAATTTATTAAGAGAGGGATGAGCCTCGAACCCCGCTCGGCTAGCCCACACCTTGTACATGGTGCTAACAGGAAGACCCTCAGGTCTTTCACTATCTAAATACAGGCATGTTCATGAATGGATTGAGAGTTTTTTTGTTCTGTAACATTTTTTTTTGCTCCTGGCCTCTAATCATGAAAACATGTCTCTTTATTACCAACATCATTTTTTTTTAAAAATACAACTTTGACTACTAATTTTTATCATAATTTATTTATAAAACAAGATAAAATTATAATTTTATGACATTATCTTTTAGGTTAATATCGTCACGCATTCATCATACATTCATATGTTATTCAAAGTAAATTGAATTAAGACATGTGTAAAATTAATGACATGTTCGTCTCACCTTGGAACAAAGTCAGGATATATATAATCCCACACGAGACACCTTTTTTTGTCAAATATTGTTCCTTGATGACCAATGATATGAACGAGCTCTTTGGTAAAGATGGTTGGCCAGCCCACACCGCTCTCTTATACTAATATGCATCTTCTAGAGATTTAGGACAAAATGTAATGTGCATCTTGACAAATGAGATCGTAGAAGAAAGAACTCCATCCGATCTCAGATTGGCGATGTTTTAATTAGAATGTGTGTGCAATAAATTGCATAATATTAAATCATGCATTGAACATGCAAACATATAATATTGAGATTTGATATATAAAAACAACATCGACAGATTAAATTGTCATGAAAAATACTTTCATGGAATTATATTTAATATTTTATTTTGTAAATTTATGATTAAGAAAAGGGAGTAATCAAACAAGTGCATCTAAGAATATATGTATTAATGTCTGAAATAACAAGTAAAAAAAAGGGAAATCATGTAGTTGAAAACCAGATGATAGGTGTACTTTTTTTCTTAATTATGGTTATCTATCCTCTTCAAATACAACCACTAGCAGAAACCGAATTAGCCATGACAGCCGCTAATTTTAGTAAGATGGAACACAACTAATTTCATTTATTCCTAACGGTTTTTAGTTGTCAGGGCTAATCCGATTTATGATAGTGAGTCTGTCCCTAGTATTCCCTCCGGTCAACAAAACATGCTTTTTAGACATTATTCACATGGTAATAAAATTACAATTTTAACAATTTGTAAACTTATAAATAATGTACACACACGCATACACATGATTTTTGATACATCCAATCTAAACATTTTATAAATAGTAATGTTCAAAGTTTTTAAATTTGTCTTGGGAGCATGTCTGAAACGATATGTTTTGTGACCAGAGGGTGTAATATTAAAGCATGGCGCATAACGGAGTTAACACTCCAGTTAGCACAGGAAGAAACAGATATGCTACATTATTGGTGTGTGATAGTTGAATTCTGGACTGTCAAAGTAGCACACTAAACGCCCTCATCAGGTTCATCCCAATTTAGCTAGAATTTCTTGTACATCTTAGTTCGTGGAGAATAATGCAAATAATTAATGGTACAGTACCTACTAGATGATGTACTATAGCTATTTTATTAAACAACTATATATATGTTCTTCTAGAGTTAACTTACGCGGCTAGGTTGAACACCATCTGAAGATAAGGTAACCATCATGGTATAAGCTTCCTATAACTAGAAATGCAATCATTTGATCTAACCTACCATTCTTTGCCAAGTCATTCCAGTTTACCTTAATCGACTGCACTACCTTGCGGTTGCTTTGAACCCTATGCCTAACAAGATGGCATCTTGCTACGTGTAATGCCTAACAGTTATCCATGTGTCAATATTAGTTAATTAATATAGGATCAAGAATAATGACCTGTCGGTATTCTATGAAAAATGTTGGCCAACTTTGAGCAATGGATTAACTAGGCAAGCAAGCTACTAATACCCTCCCAGATTCTGCATTATTGTGATGAGTGATGGCATTTGCATATATACGAAAGGGACTCAACAGTAGTTAAATTATCAGCAAATTAAAGAGAGATGCCTCCATCTTCCCTTCAAGAAACAGGGCAATAATAGATATTGGCAAAACTAATCTCTTTTTAAAGTGTGATTAATCTCCAGTACAGTTAGTACTAGTACGAGTGCGTGATGCACTGTATCTAGACGAGTTGCTTAATTATATAAAATTTACGCACACCACTGATCATTGGCATAAGCATGCCGCGCATATGATCACATACTAAACCATCTATTGGACAGTTCATTAAATTACTGCCATGGTTTAATTAGCAGGAGTAGGTGTACTAACTAACTAGCTAGCTTAGTTAAGCTTGGCTAGGTACTGCAAAGGGAAGATACTTTGGGGGGTGCTTCAGTTAATTGCATTTCATTAGCATAAGACCTGAGATCTCGTAGAGGACACAGAATATTACTCCACTATTCCAAGTTGAAACTCGGCCAACAGAATTGAGCAAGCATGCAGCTGCTTCCTAGCTTCATACAATGTATTGTTTCTCTCTGCAGCTTTAATTTCATCAATTAATTGATCACCACTTAGGTTTATATTCTTCTGTGCTCCTTTAATTCCTATCATCGCCCAGCCTTTTTGAAAACAATTAATTTTGCCCTTTGCTTGCATATATATTCTCATACCTATCATCATCGCACTATAAAAACTAAGCTAATTATTAAGTGCGTGCTGGGTGGTGATGTTGCTACTAGCTAGGTTAATATGCATGGCTACACACAAGTCTATGGATGGCTAGGTTTTCGACTTGCATGGACCTTTTCTAGAATCATTCCATCCAATATATTCCCAAATGATTATCCTAACCATGCTTATTAAATTGGTAAATCTGCATATCAAAAGTCGTGAAAGGCTGAAAGCCATTAATCAAGGGATGCCTTAATTAAGCCCTCAAGTAACTCTACTCCCACTGTCTCTCTCTGCTTCATTCTTAAGTAGTGTTCTCTAGCAGGTAACAAGATCCATGTACTGAGATTTGTTGAGATTTATCTTATGGCTTGTAATTAGTAGGGTGGTCCTCTTCTCTGTGTGTTGAGCATATGCATGCATGAGCTTTAGTTTAATTTAGGAGAGGCTCTAAGCATGAGTTCAGCTCAAATGATCTCATAACATGGAAGTGTGCATGCGCCGATAAAATAAACTTTGGAAGCGTCTCTCATCTCGAGGGCAGAAGCATGCTTCTCGTCTACACTAGATACATAATTGCATGCATGCCGACCACGGATCGGTATATATGTGTGTGTGTATACAAACACACACGCACACATATATGCACATATGAGTAGTGGTCCTATATCTAGCAAAGCTAAGCTACCAACTATATATGTATTTGTCTGCATCGTTTGTATAAATTACGGAGACTTTTCTTTGAGATGTAAGATTGATGCATATGTGATTGGTTTGAGAGTCCAACTGTCACTTTTTTGACAGGTTTGTTAGAATTTTTATAAGCTAAAGCGAGATATGTAAAGTAACTGATCATAACAGTTTACTTTCTTTATTACTACATCAATGTGGTTTATCATTGTTAACTAGAGTTAACTAAGGGGTTGTGTTTGGATCTCGAGTTTTATCAAAACTGGATTTCTATCAATTCCTTCAATTATATGCATAGAATGTAGGTTGCTTGCATGACCGATGGAAAAAGATACCAGTTGTTTTGTAGGTTTAAGTAAACCCGTCACAAAAATACATTTTTTTCCTTTGGGTTGCTTGCGGGATAGATGGAAAAATATAATGTCACACAGGATATATAGGTTCAAAGTCTCATAGTACACTCGCCATAATTTCAACCATGTGAAATCAAATACATGGAGTACAATAATTCCTATGTAAGGTCCATAATATGAAGTTTGCAATGTTTTATGTGCTTCCCACTATTCCTAACATGTACGAGGTGCAATATATCTTTTGTGTAAAACTTTGGGGTCAGTTTATAAGTACCTCACATAGGCATGCATCTCAGCAAAAGTTCCTGGCGATGCCCCCTGAGGTGACACAATTAATGATGTGATAGCCCCAATTGAGAAACAAACCATGCTTAGTGCACTACTACAAAAACCTCCATAGGTACCGGCCACATAGGTGCCGGATTTGCTAGAACCGGTACCTAAAAGACAAATAGACCCAATTTTTCCACGAACCGGCACACATAAGATCTTATAGGTGCCGGTTGAATGGGAGAAGCTATAGGTGCCGGTTTGAATAAAAACCGGTACCTATGAGCCCAAAAAAGGTGCCGGTTTTATTTACGAACCGGCACCTATCACATAGGTGCCGGTTCGTAATAAGAACCGGCACCTATGTTACGGCAACATAGGTGCCGCTTTAACCTAATAAACCGGCACCTATCACATAGGTGCCGGTTCTTATTAAAAACCGGCACCTATGTGGTGGCTTCCTTCGGAAGGAAACTAAATAGGTGTCGGTTCATAACATTAACCGACACCTATATCCCCCAAGTCTATATATACCCCTTGTTCACTGCATTCTCATGATTTTGTGGCTTCTCTTCAGCTCATCCAAACGGGGGGAGGAGGTTTTGCCCAAAAATTTAAAAAATATCGAGAGGTCTATGTGTTTGCGTGCGTAAAGGTTAGTACGTGTTGATTCGATATGTAATTCGCAATAATATTTGTCAAGTTAATTTTTTTTTGCAATTTGTTTTGACGAATGAGAAGCATGAGAAAGTATGATGACTTATTATTTTGGAGTAATTTAGAGATTAATCATCAATGAGTAATGTAACTGTTATTAACATATATCAGAATTTCAATAGATATAGAGAATGATATACGTATGTTAGTGGTTAATTTAATAATTTTCGTAGGAGCGATGGATGAAGGAGGGATGAACATTCCGCAGCGCGGTACCTTGGAATATGCCAGGAGAGTAACCAACTTCGTGATCGCAGCCACGAGATCCAGATCATTGAACACGACGGAACACTTGCGTTGTCCATGCGCTGATTGCAGGAATGAGAGACAGTTTCCTGCAAAACAAGTTCATGAGCATCTCCTAACAAGGGGTTTTATGCCTAATTACACATGTCAGGACAATCATGGTGAAGATGAGAATCCGGATGTAATGGAGGAGGCAATGTGGAGTTGCCTGCTGACGGAGGTGGATATGATAGTGACGAATCAGATGGTTTAGATCAGATGTTACGCGACGGGGAGACAGCCCTCGACGATGACAGGCAATACGAGAAGTTCAAGGGCATGGTGGAGGACTCAAAAACCCCGCTTTATCCAGGATGCAATGAGCAGCACACCAAGTTACACGTCGTCCTCTCGTTGCTGCAGATGAAATCAACCAACGGTTGGAGTGACAAGAGCTTCACAGAGCTTCTACAGCTGATTGGAGACCTCCTTCCAGCGGGTCATGTGCTGCCAGAAACAACATACCGAGCGAAGAAGGTTGTCTGTCCACTCGGACTGGAAGTGCAGAAAATTCACGCATGTCGAAATGACTGTATCCTATATCGAGGTGACTATGCAGACTTGGATACATGTCCAGTTTGCGGAGCACCGCGGTATAAGGGTGGAGTTAACGATGATGATGATGTTGATGATGACAGTGGTGGCCCGGTCCTGAAGAAGAGGAAAGTGCCCGTTAAAGTTGCGTGGTATTTTCCTATAATCCCTCGGATTGAACGCATGTATGCAAATAAAAAACATGCAAAGATGATGCGTTGGCACCACGAAGAGCGTAAGAAGGATGGAATGATAAGACACCCTGCCGATGGATCTCAATGGAGAAAGATAGATAGAAAGTATAAAAAGCATTTCGCGCAAGAGATTAGGAATATAAGGTTTGGGCTGAGCACGGACGGGATGAATCCATTCGGTGACATGAGCAGTCGACATAGCACGTGGCCAGTGGCACTTGTTATCTACAACCTTCCTTCATGGTTGTGCATGAAGCGTAAGTATATTATGATGCCACTTCTAATCCAAGGGCCCAAGCAACCTGGCAACGATATCGATGTCTACTTCAGGCCATTAGTGGATGATCTTAAGTTTCTATGGGACCGGGGTGTGCAGATGTGGGATGCGTACAAAAGAGAGTACTTCACCTTAAGGGCAATGTTGTTCGTTACCATCCAAGATTACCCTGCAGCTGGTAACACATCCGGGCAAACAGTGAAAGGTGGTTGTGCATGTGTGCAGTGCATGCGGGATACAGCGAGCAGGTGGCTGAAGTACTCCGGAAAGACTGTGTACATGCGCCATCGGAGGTTTCTTCCAGCCGGCCACCAGTACCGTAGCAATACAAGAGATTTTGATGGCACGGTGGAGGAGGGTACAGCTCCAACACATCGTACCGGCAGAGAGATTTTTGAAGAGGTACAAGATATTGAATGTATATTTGGTAAGGGGCAAGGCAATCGAGGCACAACGAGCAAGGGTGGTAAGAAACCTCTTTGGAAGAAGAAATCTATCTTTTGGGAACTACCATATTGGAAAGATTTGGATGTCCGTCACGCGATTGACGTGATGCATGTTGAGAAGAATGTGTGCGAGAGTTTGATGGGACTCCTGCTAAACATACCCGGCAAGACAAAGGACACGTTGAAAGCCCGGAGAGACCTCGCAGACATGAACATCAGGCCCGAGCTACATCCTCTAGAACAGCCCAATGGTCGCCAGTACCTCCCTCCCGCGTGCTACACCCTTAGTGCCGCAGAGAAAATAAGCCTGTTGGAGTGCCTGCAGGGTGTCCGAGTCCCCTCTGGTTACTCCGCGAACATTAAAAGACTTGTCAACATGAAGGAGAAGAAATTAGTGGGCATGAAGTCACATGATTGCCACGTGCTGATGACACAACTTCTTCCTGTTGCTATTAGAGGCATTTTGCCAGATAAGGTTCGAAACCCAATCCTAAAGCTGTGCTCGTTCTTCAATGCTATATATCAGAAGGTGATCGATCCAAGCACGCTAGACAAGCTCCAAGCAGATGTAATCATTACCCTTTGCCAGCTCGAGATGTGTTTTCCACTATCATTTTTTGATATAATGGTTCACCTCGTGTCACATATCGTGAAAGAGATAAAGATTCTCGGCCCAGTGTATCTGCATAACATGTGGGCTTTCGAGAGGTTCATGGGGATCATAAAGAAGTATGTGCGTAATAGAGCTCGACCAGAGGGCAGTATCGTAGAGGGTTATGCAACAGAGGAGGTGGTTGAGTTCTGTATCGACTATATGGATTTGCATCCCATTGGTGTGCCGATGTCTCGACACGAGGGCAGGCTACTAGGGAAAGGGACACTAGGGCATAAGGCAATTTTCGCTCCTAGCCTAGAAACATTACGGCAAGCACATTTCGCAGTGCTCCAGCAGTCGACCTTGGTGGCTCCATTTGTCGACATGCATTATAACACACTCCGCAGCGAGAACCCAAGCAAATCAGAGGCATGGATAGCTAAGCAGCATAGGCTGAATTTTGGCGATTGGTTACAGAAGCATATCATTGCTATGAATACTGATAGTGACCAGCTGTATGTTTTGTCTCGAGGACCTGCGAGCACAATTCATTCATTCCAAGGGTATGACATTAATGGCTATACATTTTACACGAGAACCCAGGATGCCAAGAGCTCGTATCAAAACAGTGGTGTCCACATAGACGCCTTCGACAGTAATGGTGTAGAACAAACGTACCATGGTTATATAGAGGCAATCTGGGAGCTTGAATATGGACCGCTGAAGGTACCACTTTTCCAGTGTCAATGGGTCAAAATTCCAAGTGGTTTGAGGATTGACAAGTACGGAATGTTCATCGTGGACTTAAACAATGTAGGTTACCAAGATGAACCATTTGTGCTCGCAGAATCCGTAACACAAGTTTTTTATGTCAAAGACCCTTCCTCGTTGACCGATCGCCACGTGGTTCTCCATGGAAAGCGAAGCATTGTCGGAGTTGAGAATATCGTTGATGAGGAAGGCTACGATCAAATCGACGAGCTACCACCGTTTGCAACAGATGTAGAAGGAGGTGAAGAAAGTCAGGAAGACGAAGACGAGGAAGAAGCACCATATGTTCGCAGTGACCATGAAGAAGGAGTAATTGTGATAGACCTGCATGTTTGAATTGTACTGTAACAAACATGTAAATTGTGTAATTGGTCCAGCCTTAGTGCAGGCTATTGGTTTGTGTCTCTATCTACCTATCTATCTTGCTATATATCTATATGATAGAAAGGTTGAGAGGTGTAAGTTGTGTTTGGTTTTTTTATCATTGTCAAGTTTTCGTGAGAGAAAGATTCTAGAATTACCAAAATTTGGTAATGAAGGCAAGTTTTGACAATGTTTAGATTGTTACCTTGCCAAAGCTAAAACTTGGTAGGGTTAATTTTGGCAACAAAGTGAACAACTCCTAAGTCAAATATTCCTAACTTTAGCTATTAATTTTTAGAAATTCATATAGTTCAATAATATATGAATTATTTATGTTCTGAAATTATTTATCATGGTGAACCTAAAAACATAAATTTTATAAATGTTAAACTATATAAATTTCTAAAAAATAATGGCCAAAGTTAGTAATGTTTGACATATAGAACAAAGCTGAAACAATAAATAATTTGAAACGGATGGCATAAAGTATTTTTTTAAAGCAATTTATTGAGTAATTAGAAAATAATTTGACTTAACATAACGAGAGATATATTAATTAGTAATTAGGATAGCTTGAGCCGGCATTATATATTTGCTACTGCTAATTAGCTAGAGCAATGAACAATTAAAATCAAACAACTGAACTGACCTTTTAGGTACTGTATTTTAGTGGGAAGAAGAATATTATTCAACAATCTAACAAAATTCAAAATCAAGTATACATACATGCATGGTTCCAACTTGCCACCAAATGTGTTGATATATAACCCCCCCAGAAGCCACATAGGTACCGGTTCGTATTTACAACCGGTACCTATTGTTGTAAAAGGTGCCGGTTTTAAATAAGAACCGGTACCTATGTGATCCAAAAGGTACCGGTTCCAATTTAGAACCGGCACCTTTTTACCACAATAGGTACCGGCTGTAAATACGAACCGGTACCTATGTGGCTTGTATATATGCGGCCGTCGATCGGTATTTCCCCCAAGACACCCCCTGTCGATGCCATTTCCCCCAGACCACCCTGCCGACGCCAAGATCAACCGGTCGCCGCCCGCCGCCCGCCGTCGCCGCCCACTGCCGTCCCCCTCCTGCACCACCGTCGGTCCTCCCCCTGCCTAGATCTACCGCCGTCGCCGTCCACCGTCGTCCTCCTTCGTCGCCGCTGCCCTCCTCAAGCGCCGCCGTCCTCCATCGTCGCCGCTGCCCTCCTCAAGCGCCGCCGTCCTCCATCGTCGCCGCTGCCCTCCTCAAGCGCCGCCGTCCTCCATCGTCGCCGCTGCCCTCCTCAAGCGCCGCCGTCCTCCATCGTCGCCGCTGCCCTCCTCAAGCGCCGCCGTCCTCCATCGTCGCCGCTGCCCTCCTCAAGCGCCGCCGTCCTCCATCGTCGCCGCTGCCCTCCTCAAGCGCCGCCGTCCTCCATCGTCGCCGCTGCCCTCCTCAAGCGCCGCCGTCCTCCATCGTCGCCGCTGCCCTCCTCAAGCGCCGCCGTCCTCCATCGTCGCCGCTGCCCTCCTCAAGCGCCGCCGTCCTCCATCGTCGCCGCTGCCCTCCTCAAGCGCCGCCGTCCTCCATTGTCGCCGCTGCCCTCCTCAAGCGCCGCCGTCCTCCATCGTCGCCGCTGCTCTCCTCAAGCGCCGCCGTCCTCCATCGTCGCCGCCGCCCTCCTCCGCCGCTGTGGTGTTCTCCTCAAGCTGCTGCTGCTGCTGCATTCTTCGCCGCCGTCCTCCAATCTTCGCTGTCAAAGGTGTGCAATTATGTCAATTAGTTGTTTATAGTGAAAGTTATAGGAAAAGATTCTTTTCTTAAAATTACACACATATCTCTTGACATTTATGTACCCTGGTATATTTACAAGAAATACTCTAGATTTTACAACGGGGAGTTTCACTAAATTCTATTTAAAACACATCCTCCCTAGCTTGAAAATTACTTTTTATATGTTCAGCCACCGAGGCATTTCATATGGTTATGGAAGTGCAAGGTTGTCATGAAATCAAGTTTTTTACATTGTTGTTAGAAAGTTTTGTGCCCCTGTTGATGCAAACCTGTCCTGTTCTTGATGTATGGTGGGGGAATCAAAGGGATGCATCTCTTTATCAACTACCCGTTCATTTTGAGTTGTTGGCATGCCATTGAAATTTATTAGAACACTAATCTAAAATTTTCTCAGAACTAGCCAGATATTAATTTCAGAGAGAAAAGGTTTTTTTGGAAGTGTGTCTAATAGCTTGCTGGCAGATTTGTAAGCAAAGAAATTCTCTTATTTTTCAGAATGTTACCTCTAGCTAGTGTTTCTCCAGTTGGAAGATTTTGTTTAAAAATTATGTTCTCTTATATACATGTATGATGAATTAATGGTAGTTTAAAACAACTGGTTATAGATTAGATACAACACGTATAGATTCTGATGTTTTCATTGTACCTTTGATGTAATATCTTACTTTTTTCTTTAATATAATATAACTGTCGGACAAAGTCCTGACAATATTTAAATAAAAAGTACTTTTACAATATTATATATATATATATATATATATAATTTTATCAGGTTTTTCAAACTTTTGTAGTACAAATTAACTATCTAGATCGTGGATTATAATGTTGCATTATAATGTAAAGATCGTGGATGTCTAAAGCGGCACATTTTCAGGGCTGGAGTGACTGAGCATAGTAATAACATAGTAAGTATTATATCAAGGAAGGCTTAATTGATCACTGATCGAAATACTTTCAATTCGAGTCAAGAATTTATTACCTGAAAAATTTTCCCTTTCTTTTCTCTGGAAAAAAGTGCTTCTCTTACATATGCTCTCCCTGTATTGACATTTGACAAGTATTCTATTTGTCCCATAAAAAATCAACTTCTAACTATATATCTCAATATATCTTATGTTCAGATATATAGTCAAATGTACCTTCTGTCAAATATAATACAACTTGTTAATCAACTCCATTTTTATAACAGTTTACTAACTTGTTAAGCAAAGTTAGTTCATTCATTTGGTGTAAATATAGTCAGTTTTGAATATGTAAGTAACACATACTCTAGGTTTCAGGCAATATGTAGAACAATTATGTACATAAGGATTGCTTTTGAATTTCACTACTCAAATTCATGTTTCAGAACTAAACAGATTTCAGAACTTGAGCACAAATTCAGAAATTTAGACGGCTTATAACTTTCATATGCTTAATAGTAAAATTGAAATTGTTTCACCTAAATTTGAAAACATCACGAATTAGTTCACATAGTGGGCAGGTTGAGGAGCACATACAAGGCAAGTGCCCCTTCTTCCTTTGATACATTAATACACTATAGCTATGCAAAGTACATTAGTACACTTGCTTTATGAGGCTGTTTACTTTTTCATATTTTTTCAATTTTGGATCTTTCGCTTTTCGCGTACACGTTTTCTAAACTGCTACATGGTGTATGGAATTAGATGACATTACTTTACTGTTGGTATATTTGGAAGAATATCATCAAGAGGACAATAAGTTCTTACACTAATTTCTTGTATCTATCTAGCAGTAGTTCTAGCCTAGATCTACAAAAGGAAATGTCAGGGGAACAAGATAACATTAGGCCTACAAATTCTGGAGAAAGCGATGGTGGTAATGGTAGCCCAAGTGGCTTTCTAAACTTGAATCAGCCCGATGTTAACCCGCACAATACAGAGGTAAATTAACCGATCTGGAACAAATAATACCTTAAAACTACATATATCGTCAGATATGAATGACTAATTTATACTGATGTTTGAAGGAGGTTGATCCTTCGGCCACTACGCACTCCGCGAATACTTCAACCTCATCGGCAAGAAGAAAGGCTAGAGGTCCAACTAGGATGCCCTCAGGTCTATACACTATCACGGAGTTAGCTGCAGATGGGACCCCTATAGCTCCAGAATCGGCACTCACCCCATACGGCAAAGCTATAGGTGTCATCGTGAAGGATGACATCCCCATCAAGTACCGGCACTGGAAGAGCAGTGATACAAACGAATTGGAGTGGACGGTACCAGACAGAGACAAGGATCTTGCCTGGGAAAAGTTAAAGCGGACATTCCAGTTTCCCGAGGGACAAGAAGAACTCGCAAAGTCCGGGGCTCTTAAGAAGATGTCCATCAGCTTCAAGAAGTGGAAGACGGATCTTAACAGGAAGTTTGTCAAGAAGGGCCTGACACCAAATTTTGAAGATGCCAACTATCGAAGGTGTCGTCTTTTCTGGGATGACTTTGTGGCCTATAGAACATCAGATGAGGCAAAGGAGATTAGCGAAAGGAACCAGGCCAATGCGGCCAAAAACCGATACCCTCACCGTCTCGGCCCTAGCGGATATGCTAAGAACATAGCCAAATGGCAACTCCGGGAAGATGAGCTGCTGCAAAAGGGAATCGAGATCGAGACGAAGGACTGGTGCCAACGGGGAAAGAATTACCAATACGCCCGAGGTTCAACACTCTCGGATACAGGCGAGTTGGTACACAAGGGTCCTCGAGAGCAAGAAGTGTCCCAGAGGATCCACGAGGCCCATCTAAAGTCCTCAGAAGGTTCTTTTGTTGCGAGCAGGGAGAGAGATGAGCTTACACTTGCATTGCAGAACCCTGAGCATCCAGGACGCACAAGAGGAATTGGCCTAGTTCCATGGAGAGAAGGTTTTCCTGAAGACAGACATAGGTACCGGTCTCGGAGCAATAAAAATTCCAGAGACCAATCGGAAGAGATAAGGCTATTGAAAGAACAAATGGCACTGGTAATGGCAAGGCTTGAAGGTCAGCAAGGAGGCAATGCTGGCCACTTAACCAGTCCAGGTGGGAAGAAAAGCAGCTGCGCTTCAACTGAGGTTCCTCAAGAACCGGACACGGTTCATTACCCCGTGGACCACATCACTGTACGTACTGCATGCAGGCTGCATGTGCCACTTCAAAACATCAGTCAAGAGGTGGCACGCGCGATGGCACATCCCGTAACGGAGGGAGGGACGATACACGGTAAGCCGATACCAAGTGGCTACTCAAGGGTCGAAGTGGAGGACGTGCCGAGGAGGTACAGGGCAGTGCAGCTTGATTTTGCTCCAGAGGAGGGGGTGAACACTCTTGGTGAAGCCATCCACAACATAATCCTGTGGCGCAAGCGTTTCATTATCTTTCCTTCAGGAGATGGTGATGACGAGCCAAGCGATGGCGGGTCTAGCTCTGAAGGACTTCCTCCCTCCCCTCAAAGGATGCCAACTCCACCACCATTGCCACATAAGAGCCCGTCTCCTCCACCGGCGCAACGTAAGAGCCCATCTCCTCCAGAGGCAGCACATCAGAGCCTAGCTTCATCAGACCGGCCGAAAAAGAGGGGACGCCTCTGTAAAACTTCCCAAATGTCTGAACCACCATCTCTGAAGAAGACCAAGAAGACGCCATTGCCTACCAGGTCGGAGCCATCTTTCAAAGTGCCAGTCGAAGTACAGGATCACTTCATTCGCATGGCAAGGCCACCTGCCCGAAAGCAACCTATTACGGACTTCCGACGCACGATCAGGAAAAAGGGATTGCAAGAATTTTCCAAGAAAGAATTCGAGAAAGATGAGGCCAGCAAGACTATGCAAGACTTTCTAAAAGAGGCAGGGCTGAAAAGTTTGGATGATGTGGATAATATTGAGATGGCCCCATTGGCAGCTCAGTTCAAGCTTGGTCATTCTTTGACTACCGACGAATATCGCCACGTCATTGGCAAATGTACTCAAATGAGAAGGGTAGAAGAGTGGTACTTACAGATGGCCAAGGATGGTAAAGAGATGTTCCCCGTCTTTTACAGGGACGAGGACTTTCATCACTGTGATGGTATAGTTTGGGTCCCATTTAGAGAACTATTTCATCTATACAATCTGAGGGAGCTAGACTTATCGGTAATTCAGTTATGGGCATTGTAAGTATACTCGACCTCTCGCCATTTTTCTAAGTAAATATCCTCGTTGCGTGTCTAATTATTTTCCTTATGCAGAATGGGGTCGCTTGAATGTAGAGCGACCCATAACAAGCTAGGATTCCTCGACCCACAAATAGTCAATTCCTGTAATATTGACGCAGGCGAATGGTCCTCCCAAGAAGTGCTGAACTACCTTTACACATCCTTTGTCAAGCTGCAGGACATGAATACCATCCTTCTGCCCTACCACTTTAAGTAAGTGTGGCATTATCGTTGTACCTCCCATCGTTGTACTTTAAGATGTTAATTGTTCTCTTCCCTTGTATGTAGGCCTCACTGGATTCTTATTGCCATCCATTTAAACGATTCCAAGATTGTCGTCATGGATTCAATGAGGAAACCGCAATCCAACTACCAATCCCTCATTGACATCCTAGATAAGGCACTTGTGAAGTACAAGAAGAAGTGCATTCGACACGCTCCATGTGCAAATAAATTCCGAGTTTGGTGCCACCCTTATTGCTCACGTCAGGATCCGGGCACGAGCACATGTGGGTTCTACGTGATGAGATTTATGTGGGTTTTCATGGAGGACGGCAACTGGAACATTACGGATGCTGAGGTTCGCCCTGTCTCCTAAGACATAAATCCAATTTACTAAACACATAGTATCTTTCCACATCTTTAATCCTTCCATTTGCAGAAATTAAAGCTCCCGACAAGTAAATTGCTGCCACATGTTTGCTTGGGCCTCGCTGAACAGCTATGTGGATTCATCTTCGACCATATCATCTCGTCAAACGGCGCATACAACATTTCGAAGGCTCCTGCTGGGCTAGTGGGTTTCATTGAGGCTGGCGGCCCTAGTGACACTTTAGATAGCCGATCAACGCCAAAGCATACAAAGACCTAGAATTAGTGGGCCATACCTTTCAAACATTTTCTAAGTATCTTGTAGATTAGTTATTTGGATTGATGTGGTTTTCTTAATGTCTTCAACATGCATTAAGTTTCTCTATTTGTTAATGTTTATCTATTATTTTTTCACACATATATCTAACCATGTATTCAATTTTCTCTATTTCATATTTTTATCCCTAACAGCAACAGGTGATCTCACTGACTGGATGTGGCATGGATGAGGGAGGCATCATCATTGTTGTCTCTGTAAGCAACAGGTGAGCATGTGTAACTAAAATTTTCATATGAGTACGAGTTTAGAGCATTTGAGATGTTGTAGAGCTCAAGCGAATTTTTGTCAAGTCTCCTGAGATGTGTAACACATCTGGTCGCCGCCTTCGTGTGGTTTGACGGGCACGTCTCAGGCTGAAGTTGACTGGCACGCTGAGTCCCAGCAATATCTTCTATGCTCTCTACTCGAGGCTTCGGGTTTTATATCATGGTTTTATCTCCTATTTCTATGTTTTCTCAATCCTAGTGGATTGCAAAGGTGGATTGCCTATATGTATATATACTTGCTAATTAGTTAATCCATTAATTAACTTAATTAATTTATGTATGTCAACTATAACAAATTGAATATCAAAACCAAAAAAGAAACAATCGATCGAGGAAGTAATTTTATTTACGACCTCCCACAGTAATCTAAAAGGATATAATTAAAAATAAAAGTAAGTTCATTTTACTACCTTAAACTATTTGGCAGGTGCACTTAAACTTCTAAACTATTTTTTCTCACTTCACCTCTAAAATATTAAAAAATAGTTCAATTTTTCCATTATGATACATCTTTTTTCTCTTTGTACAATATGTATTTAGAATTGAAATTTTGTGGGACGATAGATAACATTACACCATACACCTCAACTTTGCTCCTACTGACCACTCTTTATGAAAGTAGTGGGAATATAGTTTGGTCATTTCTGTTGTTGCCATGAAAATCAGCAAACCGAACACATGGCCCAATGTGTCTAGTACCTACTGAATTCAAGAATGAGAATGTTTTGTTTAGCAAATTCAACATTTTTCTGTCCATTGAACAGATGCCCTCAATTCAACATTTTTCTGTCCATTGAACAGATGTCTAGCTATTTCGTTTGAATAACATAGTTTGTCAAGAATTATTTTGAATTCAATCACAGTTTGGATGGTCCTAGGATTTTGTAAAACCTCAAATTTATGGATATTTAGATCTCAGCTATTTTTACCTTATTTGACACAGTATGCTACAAACAATGATGAATTAAATCTAACATCATTGATGGAAGGGTTTTAAATGGTTTGGGAAGTGGATTGAATCCACATGAGGCAAGTAGGTTGGATTGGTTTGGTTTCATTTGGAAAATGGGTTGGATTCTGTGATTTCTGCGATGTGAATGTAATATTGTAATATTCTGTGAATTCTGTGTTTCAGGAAATATTATATGTGACCCTGCAATTATTTTTTTTGTGCTTCAGGACTATAGGTGCCGGTTCTTGTAAAGAACCGGCACCTATAAGGCATCAAAGGTGCCAGGTCCTATCCATTATAGGTGCCAGTTATTTATAGGAACCGGCACCTATAATACTACATAGGTGCCGGTTCCATATTTACAACCGGTACCTATAGTGTTATAGGTGCCGGTTAAGGAACCGGTACTAATAGCTTTGAGCATTAGTGCCGACCAATTGGTGCCGGCTTCGAAACCGGCACCTATGAGGCCTTTCGAACCGGCACCAATGAGTATTTGTGTAGTAGTGGTGTAGTGCAAAGTATCAGCTGTTGCATGCTAGCTACCTAAGTTTCAACCCTGGCCGTGCCAAGATTTTTTTTCTTTTTTCATCTACCGCAACTGTGAATAACAAATGAAAACGAAGATGGTGGGAGGATTCAAACGTAGGACCATGGGAAAGAAATTTTGTGTGTGCTGAGGAGCGCGCCACACTACTACAAAAACCATTTTTTACAACCGCTATCTAAGTTTAGATCCATGTTTTCTTATATAGTTTTGAAGTTCTCTTCCATTTTTATGCTTTGGATGTGATGGATTTAACTAGAAACATGGTTTTGTTTAATGGTGTATTCTCACCCCTTATTGAACAAATTTGATGCTTTTATAGAAAAAACTGAGTAGTTGTATCCAAGTCAATTTTGTAGATCTAGTTAGGAGAGAGATAAAAGAGATAGATTGGCTATTTTTTTAGATGTAGGCAATTTTTTCGCGTGCGTAGTATTTACTTTAGGTTTGTATTTGTGATTATTATATAACAATTAGTTAGGTATTAATTACTTAGATATTTGCATGGTTTCTTTTAGATAGTTGTAAATTATTTAATTTCACATGAATTTACAAATGGATTGGCAATGGACGTACCATACGCTAAGATTTGTGCCATTATACATTGATGAAGTATCTAAATTTTTCTATTGAAGCTGCCAAGGCACACGCTTTAAGTAAGAAGAGAAAAGAAATACATTGTCCATGTGTTAATTGAAAGAATAAAAAAAGTATGGGTAAATCCATCTATAATGAAAGCACACTTGGTGACGTATGGATTTGTAAAGGACTACATAATTTGGTCCCATCATGGTGAGAAAAATATATCTGAAAGAAGCAACCATCATGATATGCAAGATGAATCTGATAAAATTGGGATGGATGTTGTTGGTGATAGTATGGATGATGTTGATGTTTGAGATGGTAATGATTTTGATTTGGAGGAGATGGTGCGCCATGCTAAACCGGAAGTGCCAGTGGGATCGGCGAGAGATGTTAGAGAAGGCAATGAAGGAACTTTTGTATGATGAGTCAAAGGATGCAACAAGGAATATGCAGTATTGTGATCGGTGCTTGAACTTCTAAGGTTGAAGGCCAGAAACGGTTGTTCCTATAGTATCTTCATAGATTGTTGGGTCATTTGAAAGACTTGTTCCCGAATCCTAACTCTTTATCAACCAACACATCTCAAGCGAAGAAACTAATCTGTCTAGTTTCACTTGGTGTGCAAAAGATTAATGCTTGTGTGAACCACTGCATCCTATACTAGAAAAAGGTGGTTTTTGAATCTCCTGAAGATGAAGATAAATATAAATATTAAGCATTTCACGTAAAACGAGATGGCATTAACTTGTGATTAATTGAGTTTTAATTATTACAAACTTGAAAAATGGATTTATCTGATATTTTAGAACAACTTTCATATAAAAAATTTTCGCACGAAACGCGTCATTTATCAGTTTGAAAAGCGTGCCATGAATATCCAAAAGTTTATCCTTTTTCTTCAAAGGAAACGAACGGGGAGTATGCTTTGTTGGATAGGTGCACAACTTGCAGATCTAGCCAGTACAAGACATGTAACAAACTTTGCCGGATGATGTTGTTGATGAGGAAGAAATCGCTTCATGCTTTGCCTAACAAGAAAGAAAATCTCTCAACTGGTGATGTGGTACCTACATGTGAAAGATTGCATGAAGTGATGGTAGTCCAACTCTTAAGATGCCAAACCGATGTGTTGGCATTAAGGAAAGCATAAGAAGGTTGGGATGCTTCAACACCCTGCCGACGCTCACCGGTGGAAAAACTTTGATGCAATGTACCCAAAATTTGCCAATGATCTGAGAAATATAAGTTTTGCATCGAGTACCGATGGAGTGAACCCTTTTGGAGACTTGTGCATCTCATATAGCACCTAGCCAATGCTACTGACCCTGTACAACCTTCCTACATGACTTTCTCATAAGCGAAAGTACATTTTACTGTCCATCTTTATTCAAGTCCCGAGACAGCCTAGTACTAATATTGATGTGCTTCAAGAACCATTCATGGGAGATATTGTGGATCTATGGGAGACGGGGGTTCAAAAGTGGAACGAATATTTAAGGCAGTACTTCACAATAAAAACCATAATTTTTGTTACCATTAACGACTATCTCGCAATATTTTATGTTTCAGGACAGATTAGAGGAGAGACAGGATGCATAGTCTGCTTGGATGAAACCGTATACAAGTACCTTCTAGGATCAAGCTAATGTACATGTGGCGCTGACGGTCCTTTACCACAAATCATAGATACCACAAGATGACCAAATAGTTTGACAATAAGTAAGAGAATGATGTTGCACTAATCCCAAAAAGTGGCGTATTAGTGTTTGAAATGACAAAGAACATATATGCCATTTTTCGAAAGGGAACCAAGAAGTGTTCAAAGGGAACAAAGAGAAATAAAAATACCGACGAGCTCATCATGCCATTCAAGAAGCAGTCATTTTTTTGTAAGTACTTGCCCTATCGAAAAGATTTCAAGGTCCGCCATGCCATCAATGTCATGCACCTAAGCTTTTTATTGATCCACCTACTTTCAACTGAACAGTAGTTAGTTAAGGAGTGTCCGGTTTGCTTGATAAGGGATTCTTATTTTGACTGCCATATTAAGGGCAACACAACTACCTCTCCTACTTTCAATTGCTAAGGCAGTAGAGATCTGTTTAAGCGAGTGCTATGTTGGTTGTCCAACTCTAGACCTTATGACAAAGAAAGAGCCAGGAACCATGTTTCTCGACTTCTAATAAGCGCTTCCTAGCAGAACTATCTATCAAGGCGGGAGAATGTAGTATCTGCCATTTCTATAACTCCCTGACCTTATCTCGAAACCAGAAAAGGAATGTATTTGACAATATCATTGGAGTCCTACTGGACATACCGAGCAAAACAAAGGATTGTCTAAAGTCATGTAACTACTATGGAAATATGGTGATTAGGAAATAGCTTCACCCTATAGAAGGACGGAATGGGAAAATCTACCTCCCACACGAGCCATTTACACATTGACACCTAAGGAGAAAAGGACATTTCTCAAGTTCCTTGACAGAGTTAGAGTGCCTACAAGTTTTTCATCAAAAATACTAGTCTCCATGAATGATTTGTTGATGTCCGGCTATATTTTGTACGATTGCCATGTGATGCTCACAGTATTTTTCAATAATACAATCATGGCCATCAAACCAATACATGTAAAGCTTGTCATCACAAGGATGTGTTATTTCTTTAATGTAGTTTCACATAAGGACATTGACCTCAAAGAATTAGGTCCTCTTCGTGTATTCTTGGTAGGGGCTATATGCCAACTTGAGATGTGATTCCCTTGAGCATATTTTGATGTGATGGTGGACCACATGGTTCACGTCATGCTTTAGATAACTGTCCTATTGTATGTACATCAAATATGTCCGTACAAGCGGTACATGTCCATTCAGAAGGGCTACATACAGAATCATGCTCACCTAGTGATGGCAATGGTGTGCTTGAACTTCTATCAGGTGGGGGTAACTCTTGATTTGGTAGAAACTTGACCCACACGATCTGGCTTCTGATCAACATGATCTGAACCCTGCAAGCGCAACACCATGTCTTCTTTGGTTATCAACCGTACACTGCCCGATTGGCATCGTCGAGAAGGCTAATCTCTGCATATGAATCGAAAAACACAACCAAGGATAAGAAAGATTGCAACTCAATTACAGATGAATGATTAAGCACTCGAAGTTGGGGTTCCACAAATCGATGAACAGAGAAATTGCAATGGCTAATTAATCTATGCAAAACCGCACCCTAACTCGATAACGACTACCGAATATAAAGGGTCTAGGGTGAGCCAATGACCCCTGAACGAGTCCCTAATGGACCTCGACACGATACACGGCCCAACGGGCCAAAAGACAATGACGCAGCACCCGGACAAATTGTGGATGCCCACTTATTTCGACGATTCCCATTGACTCAACAAGAATTTTGATGTGAAACCAGATCCATTGGAAAGGTGATTTCATTAGCTATACATGCATATGTAGAACGTCAAAAATGGTGTCTGATGAGATTTGGGTGACGATTTTAATGTGGGATGCTCCTAGATTCCAAGGTGGACTTGAACTTGATAAGAATTGGGCCACCAACTTGACTTCAATGCCCTTGCTGGCCTTGTCCATCTCCTAGCCTTTCTCCAAGCACTTTTTGGTTCTCTCTCGTGTGTATCTAAAGGAGTGATGTCCTCATCACCTAGAAGGGTCGAAGATAAAGGGATACACTACATAAGAAGTTGTTAAGTATTGTATAGATTACTAAAATGGTGGGAAGGCAATTGGAGTACCAATACCTCAACATGAGGAGAGAGTGGCTAGAAGGGGGACAAAGGGAAAGAACAGATTCGTCGACTTGGAGTACAAAGCAGTGAAAGAAGTACATTACAGCATTTTGTAATAGCTTGGAATAGTGGAGCCATACATCGAGCAACACTTGAGCAGATAAGAGCTAAAAATGTTGGATGTTCAGATGATTGGATCAAAGCTTCAAAAATTTCACAAATATAGTAGATTGGTTTTTCGAGGGATAATTTTTCATCGGCTTATACCAACATCATACACTGTTATAAGTTGACACTAGTCACTAACATTTCAAATTTGAACCAATAATCTCAAATGGGTAAAAATAAACTACAAGAGACATTTGGTCAATTATTCAAGAGATCGATGAAGGGTTACAGGTAGGGTACGATAGCATAAAACATTCCTACCACGTAAACCTGGAACCATGAAAAGTAAAAGGTTATGGATCGTTACCACTCAACGTGCCAAGCTGCGGAAGAAGAGACAGAGCAAACCGATCAGACGTAGCATGCGTCGGTGTACAGGAATTAGTTTATCTCGACAACCCGATCGTCTCCTCCTCATGCAAGCATCTCCTCCTCACGTGTTCGCCTCCCTGTGTTTCCAGGCCGATCAGTGCAGCAACGCAGCGGCGCCTCTACCGGTATTGACACATCTATGGAAGGAACACCATACATGGTTGTGCTAGTGCCCCGCGCAGTTATATATATGATTTGGCCCGGGATCAGAAGTGGTGGCTAGGGTTTCTCATGTGTGACACCTATACCCTGCGACCCTTCGCTCTTGAATAAATCTTTGAATTTGTGGTCAAATAAATCATATCCCCTTTGCTTTTTACAAATAAATCTTTTTTACATGAGAATTGTGTTTTTATCACTAAACTAGAACATAAGTATGAGAGAGGAACAATATAATTAATTTAAAAAACATTTAATAGTCAACTCATGGTCAACTAACGCATAGAGGAGATCAAAATGAAAACTCAGGGGCATGTAAGGGAAAAGGCGGCAAATTTCAGTGGCACATAAGAGATTGAACGAATTTTTTAGAGGAACATAGTGAATTTTCTCTGCAAATAGGACCTTAATTAGGCCTCCAAGGCCCATTAGGAGTCCTATCAGATCCTTATCTAAATTGAGCCATTATTGTATCTTTAGCCAATTATCTTATTCCAATCCTGTAGGTTCATGCATACTTGATTACAACCCGAAAGTGTTTTCTCAGTCCACGTGTCAATAGTGGCCCATACCATGATGTATTGACCCACCGAGTATACATAAAGATCATATCGATAGTGCTTTTGTGTACGAACCCCTTTGCCTCACGATATTGATTAACACTATTACAGAATAGCAAATAGGAGACGACACTATAGGTGCCGAAAAGCCTAGAACCAACACCTATAGTGCTTTTCCCACTTGAGCACGTGCCCACAGGGCGCCGTCTGAGACAACTAGCACCTACCTATGTTGTGATATAGGTGCTGGTTATTAATAGGAACCATCACCTTTGAGTGTTGTCACACAAAGGTGCATGTTCCTATTAACAACTAGCACCTATACGTGGGATAAAAGTGCCGGTTATATAAAAAAAAGGGCACTTCAATGGAACCAAGCTGAGCCGAGCACGTGAACATGGGAGAAGAGAAAACTGAATTTTTAAAGTTGCATCCTTATTCTCTTGTCCTTCGCACCCTTCGTTCGCGATCCCTTCTGTCTCTCCCGCATCCTCGCATCCTTATCTCTTTCTTGTCTCTCTCGTTCGATCCGCTCGGCGGCAGGCAGTTACTCCCTCCTTCCCGACGTGGCGGCAACGGTGGCGACTGCTCCCCCTCCCTGGTGGCTGCTCCCCCCTACCTGACGTGGCGCCTGCTACTCTCCTAGCGGTGGCGGCTACTCCCCTTCCCCAGCGTGGTGGTTGCAGCAGCAGTTGCTCTCCCCTCCTCGATGTGGCGCCTGCTACTCCCGCAATGGCGGTTGCTACTTCTCCAGCGTGGCAGTTCTCTCCTGCGTCTAGCCTCTTCTCCTGTCTTGTGATTTGTGAATGTTTTGAGGGGATATTTTGATTCGGGATGTTGATTTAGTAATTACAATAGGAGATTCTTCATGTTGATTCGTGATTTATTTTGTGATTGCAATTAAGTGATTTGTGATGTTTATTTTGGGAATTGGGGACAATGGGATTGGGAGCAATTGACTCAGAATCAATTCATCGAGTCGGCTTCTTTTTTTATTTGCCGCCCCTCTATTGGTGCTAGTTGTCAGTCTAGTACCGATGAGCTTCCCTCATCGGTGTTGCCTCCGTGGCGCCGGTTGAGAAATCTGACATCTATGAGGATTTCCCAACGGGCACCTATTAGACTTCCTGTAGTAGTGTAAGCTCAAGGCTCAATAGCGCAATCATTCACTCGATGCTATATTAGATTACTTTCCTAGGGATTGACACCTTAGTCATCTCATCATGACATGCACTTCTATTACATCAATGGGTCCAGAATATATCTCATTAACTGGACTGGGCAAATTCCATCTTGATTACTCACATCCCACTAAATGTTTCATAGCAAAGCAAAAAATATATTTATAACTACTTAGTTACAGAATAGCATTTTAGCAGCCTCAAAGTAAGTCACTATACATGTTGGGAACCATGATAATCTCAAGTACGAAGATTCTACACCAACACAACTTAAGACCAACTGATAGCACATAATAATCATTGTAGTATCTAAGATTAGGTCTATCCAATGACAATCAATAAATATGTTGATCTTGTAGTCATATTTGCTCTATATAAAAGGTGATCCAGACACACCTGCGACGAGTGAAATTGTTTACAAGATCATCATATGACCTGTCCAGTGACAAATTTTCACTGATTTGCGACAAAAGTGGGTCGCCATAAAAGGCCAAATTAGATGTAGTATGGTTTGCACCCGCAGCTACAGCTGAAGAAGGGTATGGTGTGCAGACCACCAGAAGAGCTTGATGGCGGCGATGCCAAGCGGCCTCGAGCAGCTAGCAGGGCGAGCACCGCGATGGTGGCAATAAGCAATCTTTTTTTGCCAGAGTGGAATTTTGATTTTTTTTACTAATATTTCACATCGTTGATAGGTGATAATATGTAAATGTATTTTTTCGCATAATACACACCGTGACGATTCATATTATATTATGTGGGCCATTAGGTCAAGTCATCTAGAATACCGGCTAGATAGAATAACCGAGCTAGAACAGAAAAAAACTGTTCTATAGTATCTTGACCTGTCGTAGATAATGTTTTCTCATAACTGACCAATGGTCAGTAACGGGGCCTATATCCATCACAGAGATGAGTTTTGATGAGAGGTTTTGTGGCAGTGATACCATGCAATAGGAACCTTTAATTTTTTTTTAAAAAAAATACTGTACGTTTGTAAGCCAGGACTTGTACAATCAATATCTTGGATAAAATAATACCTTGAAATTAATTGAATAGCTGGCGCTTGATGAGTAGCGAGCTGAAAAAAAAGTAAACTGAATATATTGATAAATATAATAGGCCAATTTCCAAGATGCAAATGGATACAGTATATAATATCTAGATCTTTTTTTTGTAATTAAGTGGCGAGAGAGATTTTATATGTAGTTTTTGTTTGAGCCTCTAATTGTACACCCATGATCATGCAATTTCTCTTCAGCTATTACTCGTTTCCTAATGCCTAATATATTACTATACGAGACAAATGAAATGGAAATCATGGTGGCTTGGCACTCCAAGATTTTGAATATAAAAATTTAACTCAAGTACAATTTAGATTTCAGTAAATCATGTTGGCCCCCGCACACTATTGTCATATATTATACGAGTCTTAAAAAATGTTCCTTTAGACCTCATGCACTGGGCTATATAATAATAACCCGTAAACCTAAACCAATAGTCATTAATTTGACTTTTCTGTGACCTCTTTTCCTCTATTTCCTTAATTGTTTTTGTAGACTCCACTATCTAGAAAGTAAATTCGAAGGGGCACATGAGCAATATCTAGTTCAAGTTTTTGGGGACCCTTCTTTTCCGTTTCACCATATCTGCAGCACATGAAAAGAAAAAAAAAGAAGCATGACGTACGTTTTCAAGCTGCAAAAGGATCTTACAGATTTAGGGGTGTGTTCTTTCCCCAACTTTCTTAACTTATTTGTCTCATTTTTCACGCGTATATTTTTTAAACGGTTAAATGGTATATTTTTTTAAAAAAATTTATATACGAAAGTTGTATTAAAAAATTATATTAATCCATTTTTCAAAAATAATAAACTAATACTTAATTAATCAGATGCTAATGAGTCATTTTATTTTATTAACTTCCACTTCTATTACCAAACTCAGCCTTATTCGCTTTCGTGTGGTCGAGGATGGATTTAGCTGCCGCTGTACACAACGATATCTGATGAGGAAATAAATATCTTTCTTTGTATATCTAGAGACAATTAATACTCTGATACGTCGGACCAATGTTCCTCCCCAAACCAAATGTAAGTACGATAGAATTCACGGATTACCCAAACTCTGATACGTGGGGCCAGTGTCCCTCTTCAAACCAAACGTACGTACGATAGAATTCACGGATTATCGATAATGCAACTTTTTAAGGGAGGGAACGTTTACACCGTGATAATAAGTCAATTGAGTCCGCTGGAGATTTTTTAGCTAAAATATAAAAAGATAAAAATAATCTCTGATTAATTCTCTCTAAAACTTAAAATAGATATCTTCTCTGCAATGTTCCAATGTGATTCTTCAAAATTCCCCTAACGACGTTTCACTAGTAGAGACATATATATGCAGTGAGCACTAATATGTCTTCAATTGGGTTCAAGAGCCAAAACATGCATGATTGATCGCAAAATGCATATATCCCAAAAAAGTTTTTTTCACCCTTATTAGGCCATGTTGGTTAATCCCCATGAGCGAGGGATGAAGAGGATTTATTTCACATCAATTATATTGTGGAATTATTTTTCCTCAATTCTCTCTAATTCTCTTTAATCACATCCAAACTGAACAAGGTCTTCAGGGGATAATTTCTCATTTCCTAATATTTATAAATAGCTACGAATAAAAATATAGAACATATTGATCGATGACATTGGTACCAAATATAACTAATATTGTAAAAAAATTGAAGTTTAAATTTGACCAACACATTGAGGTAAAAAAAGGCAAATCTATCATGTGAACCCTTTGCGCACAACCTCCATATATATATCTATATGTAAAATAGACGTGCGCCTCTATCAGAACACTTTACATTTATATCTGAAAAAATGTACACACGCATAATTAAGAGTCATATATGCATCACTCTATCCAAAATGTCGATATGTGATTTTAAAATATAGCGAGTTCTATAGTTTGAATTTTGTTTTAAATATACGTAGTATTCATACTATCTATTGGCCTTATTATAATCCAGGATTACACCTTACTTATTCCAAGAAGGTAAATAAATCATCTTTCTAACCCTCTTTTTAATACATATGCCATATCATCACATTAATTTTTAGGACGAAGGGACTATGTGTGTGTTTATGAATATGATCGATCCGCTAATTTGTATGTAAAACAAGTTAATTGAGAGCTGTTAGAATTAATTGGACTAGGCACAATTTAATACTAGTAAATTTTATAGACTTATAATTAATGTTAAACAATTAATATCACCTTGAAAATCAACATGGAGGGACATCGACTTAAATAGACTGCTAATTGGGAGCACCTGTTGAGCGGTCGAGGTGGTGGTGGGACTACCACGCGCGCGCGTACCGAGCCGAGCCGTGGCATGGCATGCATGCGTGCGGAGCAAGCAGCTGCCTGCCTCTCTCCCTAACGTGGTAATAATGGACGAAATCATTATGCACTACCAACTCACCGTAACGTTCCTCTCTCTGGCACACATCCTTATCACCTCCTGCAGGATAGACAGAGAGTACTCTCTCTTCTGTTCACTCTGCTTTTCTTCCTCGGTACACCATATCTCTTGTTCTGTTCCTGCATAGCTTCTGCTATCCCCGGTTCTGAGCACTTGCACGCACGAGTGCTTGGAACGAGTAAACCTTCGGAACTACCGTCCACCTAAGAACCTACACGGGTAGGCAGGTGGTCAAGTTTTTTGGGAACATGTTCTTTGCGCGAATGCACGGGTAGGTGGGCGGTCAAGTTTTTTGGGAACACGTTCTTCGCGCGAATGCATCCTCTTCGTCGTCAAAGTCTTTTTCCTCTACATCGTGATGTTTACCACCGGCGCCGGCGCTACTGAAGGAGAAGGGAATGACGGTACTGGAGGAGGCGAAACAGAGAACATCAACATCAACGGAGGCAACACCACCAATGCTTCATCATCCTCTGGAGCATTCATCGGGTATATTACTCTACTCATGTTAGTGTTAAACATGTTACTAGATGATGTTATTACTGTTGTTAGCATGTTCATATTTAGCATTATCACTGGATCACTTTGTTATTCATTTGTCATGCTTAGTATGTTCTTTATCGAATTATAACTATATGTCCAACAAAAGCTGCGTGATCAAGAAACGATCGAGATCCACAAGGGACGGACGCCATAAGGAGCAAAGAGCATATGGAATAATAATATCTGTGATCTCACTGTAAGCAGCATGCGTTCATGCATGCATGCACGCTTGCTTGCTTGATAATTAGCTAGCTAGAAGAGTGTCAAAAAGCGCGCGCACGCGCTCTCTGTATATATATATATCCCCTCTGTTACGATTTCCTCGGCTAAAAATGATTTATAACAACTTCATCTAAGAAATATTAATAATAATAGTTCAATCTATAGTCACAAAGTTCCCGGGTCGATGGGATCGAGGAACATAGTACGTTATTTGCGAGAGATTTTTATAAGGTGGGGACGAAAATGACCCCGTGTTCCCGGGATGGGGACGGCATTCCCGGGTCAAGGAACGCTTCCACCGACCCCATTTCCTGTGACTATGCTTCAATCCATAGTTTTATCTAAAGCCAAACTGTTCAATTATATGATAGGGCCCAATACACACTGCCAAGTATCATGTCATCAACCATCATATATAACAAAACAGCCCCGATCACATATATACAGTTCTCCAAACACCTTGTCGATGACACAATTTAATTTTTCTACTTTTTTTAAGATAAGCACTGTTGGAGAACGAGCTTCTCTAGCGGGGAAACGACTGAACCCCCTTTGTAAGTTCAGCCCAAGGAGCAGGAGTGTAAGAATAAGAGTACCCGCGGTGTAAATATAAATGAAATAAAAGTGGTTATATAGGTTTGAATCGCTTGAAAGCGTAATACTCTACTCGTATGGTATTTCTTTTTGGATTTGTGATTGAGATAATGAGTTACAAGAACTTGTTTTTCATAGGCAAATATTTGGGTTTGATAAGGGATCCCCCTATACAGTGGCCTTATGTGACATTCGACCTAATTTGGATGGCTCATGTGTGACTCATGAGAGCTGTGTCCATATGTTTAGTATCCCATTGTTAGTTTAGTAAAGATGGAACCAACTTATAAGGCATTGTTCCTCTAACCATATTACTTCTAGGTTAACCCCTTACACGAAGCGATGATGAAAATGCAAGTGGGGTGGTATGTGTAAGTGAGCCCATCAGTTGGATGGGCTGGGTTGTGTGATTCTGGAGGATGGGTTGTTACACCTTGGCCCTCCCTTTATAGTCATGGGGGATACAGTAGTAGTCTTTTCCTTCAAATGGGCTCTCGTGTATGAAAGTTAGGTATGGGAAGTCCCATCAATTGGTAACGAGTGGGCCAAGTCATTGGATCCTGGTGGGCCCCCCAATAGGGCCAGCTAGGCCAAAAGCTATCTTGTCACGTCGCGCGTCCCTTGAGTGTATGCATGGCTTGAAGTAGATGGCTCGAGCGTTGCTGAGTCTGTT
This sequence comes from Oryza officinalis, assembly GCA_008326285.1. Lineage (NCBI taxonomy): Eukaryota > Viridiplantae > Streptophyta > Magnoliopsida > Poales > Poaceae > Oryza > Oryza officinalis. The sequence continues at coordinate 14,983,749 of BDMV01000011.1, read as the reverse complement.
GGGCTCGCTTGTCAGCTTCGGGTGGAAGGAGTGCAGGGACATCGTGGGCCTGGTCGTGCGGCATGGCTGACTGCCATGTCGCTTGATAGCCCACACCCTCCCCTCGGTAGGGGTAATGATGGCACACGTGGTGGCCACACCAACACCATTACATCGCGCATCACACCGGTCATACGCCGAGTAGATATTGGTCATTTCTTCCCATCCCAAGGGTAGATATAGTTTTGTTTCTCCTAGGGAGTGTTCTAGACATCGCTTGGATCTAACAGACAGTGACATGGGCAGTCCAACTTGATGACATGGCAGTAGGCATCTTGAGCAACCTGTAGTGGGGACCTGGGTTCCCCCTTCACCGATAAGTATAATTGGACACACACACCTAATGTAAATAGATATTTACGTCTAGAAGAAGGGGGTATGATGAGCTACACTAGTATAAAAATGATTTTCGTAGGCCCCCCAACCATAACTACATAGGCGGCCCAAAATTTCAACAACCTCATTAAGTTCATTCTGGTAAGTGTGGTTAAAATTCTGCCTCTGTAAACAAAATATCATGGGTGACCATCTGTGTAAATGCTGGTCTAGAAGGGAGGTTGAGGATCTAGTTAGCAGTAATTATGGCACTTCTGAGTTTGGATGGAGTAAAACATACCATCTTATAACAACTACTAATTTGGATGGATATTCCGTCTAGACCTCTCACTCAGCGCGCAAAGAACTTGCTGCTACCAAAGTAAAAGCACAATTAATGTGTATATACAATTAGCATATGGATACTTGCATCGAATAGTGTCAAATGTAAGTGACAACATAAAGAGTTAACCTTTTGACCAGCGGAGAGGAGGCCGGCCAGCAAGAATCATCCGCCGACGTCCCTTCCTTCACAAGCTAAATGCAAAATTAAACAACGGTGCTGAATTAATTAGTATGGGAAAATGAGACGACGACGACGACTGTTTTCTCTAGCAATTCAACGCAACAGTGCGTGGCTGCCGACGCATAAAGCCAAATGCTCTCCGTTAAAATAAACCACATGCAATATACCGCATTCGCGAAAGAAAAGAAGAGACAAAGTACATGTTGGATTAGCATATTGTTCAGGGATTTTGTCACTTTATAACCGACTGAAGAAATTAAGTAACTGATAACGCATGTGTCCGTGCATGCACATGCCCGTGGTAGAGCCCAAAATCTCACATATGCTCGATCCGATGAGAAGTAGCATATTAAGCTACCAGATTACTGTGCAAGATGCTGTGGTATTTGGTTTAGTCCAAAAAGACACACGTATGGAAGGTGGCCAAAAGGCAAGAAGGTATATATGAAAGCTAATTAGCATAGAGGAGTCAAAGATCTTGCAAGCTGTGATGGAGATACGTATGAGATCGTGAGATTTGATGATCAAGCTAGCTGCTGCCCAGCATAGTTTGTGATGCATGCATATATATGCATGGACCACTGGTATATATAGCTAGAGGAAAGTGACAAGTAACATGCAACCAATTAACAATATACAACAATATATGCATGCTTGCTTGCTTTAATTTGGAAGGAGGCAGCTAGGCATGGACGACACACGAGGACGGCTTACATTTATATATATAATAGTAATATCCGTGCTTTGCGATGGATCAAACCTATAAAATTAAAAATTAACTGGATGAATGGATTAACAATAAAGCAGGAACGAGACTTATATAACTAGAGATTGGCTCTCTAGATGGATAAATTGAGGATAAAACTAATAAGGTGATTACGCACGTAGAAGAAAACAGATGATCCTGTGCGTATGGTTAAAAGAGACGAAAGCAGGACGACTGCTCTTTTAAAGCACTAGGTTAAATCGCAACTTAATTGGCATGCGCGCGCATGCATGCATGTGTGCCGCGGTCGCGCGCCGACTTGTGCGCATTCCCCACACAAGGACGACTTACATGGAGTATTTATATATATTTGTCAGGAATCAAATTATGGCCGTTTCCTGCATATATAGTGGCCAAATGGCATTTGTCGATCGTCCCAGGAGAACTGTTTTCTTTAGTTCTCGCTATCGAACAAAAAAGTGCCAACATATATTCTCTTTCTCTATCTCTCTCTCCATTCTTTGATGGATGTAAGATCAGTTGTATCTCACCAAATCAAATCAAAGTCATTAGTATATAAAAAGATTTAATACATGGAAAATGAAATAAGGTTCAACGTAAAAAACACTTTCATTTATTAATATTTTTTAATAATTGCTATAAATTAAACATGTTGTTACAAAGAATAGAGATCAAACAAGTGCAGAGACTACGACGGCTAGTAAAAAAATGGAATAGTATGTATTCCTTCCATTTTAAATCACTTTATTCTAAGTTAAAATTTTCTATCTTTAACTATCAATTTACAAAAATTCATGAAGTACTTTGAAATTAAACTATTAAAACTATGCTTCTATATTTTAGTATAATTTTTTGAATGATATAATAAATAGAATTTACGTGTGTGAGCACTGGAGTATATATTATAAACTATGGTGGGAGAATTAATATTCCAACAAACTTTGGTTGCCACCCAACTCAGAGATCACTACTACAGAAAGGGGCTTTTTGGACGAGGCCCCCAACCGTTTCCAGGCGGGCCATAAGTGGCCGCGCCTGGAAAAACCGGTCCCGAGGGGGCCGGCTGTTGAACCGCACGCGATAATAAGTTATCCCGTGCGGTCGGCTTAAGCCGACCGCACGGGATAACTCATTATCGCGTGCGGCTTCCTTAAGCCGACCGCACGAGATAAGATTATCCCGTGCGGTCCGCTTAAGAACCCGCACGGGATAATGCTTATCCCGTGCGGTCCTCTTAAGAACCCGCACGGGATAATGATTATCCCGTGCGGTTCGTTAGGTGAACCGCACGCGATTATGCACTATAAAACAGCTCCCACCCCCCGACAGTGCCATTTGAACTTGGTGTTTCTTTCTCCAAAAAAATGCAATTATAGGGGGGAAGGTTTTCAACTTGTATTCTTCAATTGGAATCAATACAAAAGGTACCATGTTTGATCTTCTCTTCCATTTGCTTTCACTTTTAAAGGTTTTTATTGGTTTAATGTGAAGATATTTGAATTTATTTTAACTCGGTTTCTCTCTCCAAAAATAGGCATTTTCTTTTGGTAGAGTTAAAATCTTCGATTGAAATCAATATAAAAGGTAATGTGTTCGATCATATCCTTCATTTGCTTCCGTTTTTGTAAAATTTCATTGGTTGAATGCGAAGATATGTAAATTTGTGCGAATAGGTATTTTGTGCTATATATGTATGTAATTTGTAGGTCAAATATTTTATTTTTTTGATTGAACCATTTTTTGGTAGCTAATATTGTCTCCGTATTATTATTTGTTGTGAATGAGGTTTTAGTTAAAAAGTATGAATTAAGTTTAATTTGTTTATTTAGAAAACACCGGCAATATAATATTAATTAATGCTGTGAATTTTTTAGATGGATCGGACATGGATGTATGAGACACGGAGAACTCATCCGGTGTTCATGAGAGAAGCATCAACATTTATTGACAAGGCTAAGACACACGCTTTGAGAGAGAGTAGGAAGGATATTTTTTGTCCATGCGTGGATTGCAAGAATCAGAAGATGTGGAAAGATCCGGATGTAATCCTGGGACACATAATTCAGCGTGGATTTGTGGAGAAATATACAGTTTGGAGTTATCACGGGGAAGTCGCCCCTCCTGTAGAGATTGGTGATATTTGGTTCGATCAGGCAGAGGATTTTATAATTGATGACATGTCTCGTCAAATGACTGGTGATTTTGGCGGCACTGGTTTTGACGCCGCAGAGGTTGATATTGATCTTGATCTTGAGGATATGTTGCGGCACGCTGAACCAGAGGTCCTAACAGAGAAAGCAAAAGATTTAAATAATTGGGAGGCGTTGCAGAAATCAACGAAAGATCTTTTGTACGATCAATCAAAGGGATGTGACATGCAGTATACAGTGTTGCGTTCGGTGCTAGAACTTCTTAGATTGAAGGCCAGGCACGGCTGGTCTGATACTAGTTTTAATGAATTGATGGGTCTCCTTAGAGCTATACTTCCTAAGCCTAACTTGTTGCCAGCTAACACCTACCAAGCCAAGAAACTGATATGTCCATTATCACTTGGTGTGGAAAAGATCCATGCATGTATTAATCACTGTGTACTTTATCGCAATGAATACGCTGACTTGGAGAAGTGTCCAACTTGTGGGGCGAGTAGGTACAAAAAGGATAACAGTGCCACCGATAGTGCTGTTGCCGAACCAAATACATTGGTTGAGCCAGGAAAAAAGATTCCGGCCATGGTGATGTGGTACTTGCCAGTGAAAGATCGCATGAAGCGATTGTTCTCGAACCCCGCCGACGCCGAGTTGATGAGATGGCATCAAGAGGGTCGGAAAACAGATGGTATGATTCGACACCCCGCCGATGCTCGACAATGGAGAAACTTTGATTCGAAGCATCCAGAATTTGCAAATGATCCGAGAAATGTAAGGTTTGCGTTGAGCACGGATGGAATGAATCCGTTTGGTGATCTAAGCAGCTCGCACAGCACTTGGCCTGTTCTGCTCACCATGTATAACCTTCCGACATGGTTATGTCAGAAGCGAAAGTATATTTTGTTGACTATCCTTATACAAGGGCCAAAACAGCCTGGCATCGATCTAGACGTGTTTCTTGAACCTTTGATGGAGGATATGCAAGAAATGTGGGAAGAGGGTGTACGATTGTTTGATGCGTACCGACAGGAGCATTTTACTCTGCGTGCTATCATATTCGTTACTATAAACGATCTACCAGCAAATTTTTCTCTCTCAGGACAGATTAAAGGAAAGACCGGATGTCTTATATGCCTGGACAACACATCGTACATATACCTGACCTCGTCAAAAAAGTTAGTTTACATGCGTCATCGTCGTTTCTTACCACAAAAGCATAGGTATCGTGCGATGGCTACCTTTTTTGACAAAACTGTTGAGGAAGGTACTGCCCCCGAAGCAAAGGATGGTTCCACGGTGTTTAAGCTGACAAAAAACATAAAGGTCGTGTTCGGCAAGGGAAAGACAGCTTTAGGCAAGAGGAAGAAAGAAGTGGTAGAAAACACGCTGCCCTTCAAGAAACATTCAATCTTTTTCAAGTACCTGACGTACTGGAAAGACCTGGAGATTCGCCATGCCATCGATGTCATGCACCTCGAGAAGAACGTGTTCGACAGCACCATCGGGACTTTACTTGACATCCCAAGTAAAACAAAGGATGGGTTGAAGTCACGTAACGACCTGGTCAATTTGGGCATAAGGAAAGATCTCCACCCGATAGAGCTAACGAATGGTAAGATTGAGATTCCACCGGCATGCTACTCAATGTCACCAGAAGAGAAAAAAGCTTTCTGTCAATGTCTTCGTGGATTGAAAGTGCCGACTGGATTCTCATCGAATATCCGGAAACTAGTATCAATGAAAGATTTGTCGATTTCTGGATACAACGCTCACGACTGTCATAAGATGCTTACGGTATTCCTCCCTATCGCTATAAGGGCGGTGAAACCAGTGCACACCAAGGTAGTGATAACAAAGCTGTGCTATTTTTTTAATCGAGTTTCACAGAAAGTTTTTGATCCAGAAGAATTAGGACCCCTTCAGAAATTCGCAGTCGAGACCGCTTGCCAGCTAGAGATGTTTTTTCCTCCATCGTACTGGGACATGATGGAACATCTCATTGTTCACATTGTCCCTCAAATTATTGAACTTGGTCCTCTATACCTACATCAAATGTGGGCGTACGAGCGATACATGGCCGTTCTGAAAGGGTATGTCCGTAATCGTGCTCATCCGGAGGGCTCGATGATAGAGGGTTACACAACTGAGGAGGTTGTCGAGTGTTGCCTAGATTATATGAGCGATGCCAACCCCATTGGGATACCGGTGCCTCGACATGATGGAAGGTTATCTGGGAAGGGTACTGTGGGAAGAAAATGCTTCTACGACAACGATTACAAAGCGGTATCAGATGCACACAGCAGTGTTCTTCAACAACTCGCCATCGTTGCGCCCTACATTGAGCAACACACTTCCGATATCAGAGCATGCAATCCTGGGCGATCCGACGGTTGGGTTTCGAAAGAACAGAAGAACACGTTTCCCCAGTGGCTGAAGGATCAAAAGCTACCGTGTGGAGATTCAATCGAGGAAAAAACGATAGAAAGACTTGCAGCTGGCCCAACAAGCCTTGTGACCTCATGGCAAGGGTATGATATCGGAGGATATTCTTTTTACACAAACAGCAAAGATAGGAAAAGCTCAGCGCAGAACAGTGGGGTTCGTGTCGTAGCGTTGGACGCAACAGGGCAGAACAAGTCTTACTACGGGATCATACAAGAAATATGGGAACTTGACTACGGTTTAAATATTCAGATCCCTGTTCTCAGATGCCAATGGGTGAAAGACAGCATGGTAGATAAATTTGGATTTACGTGTGCTGAACGGAGTAAAATTGGACACAAGGATGATCCATGGGTCCTTGCCGAGCGTGTTGCACAGGTTTTTTACGTGAAGGATCCTTCCGATGAAAAGATGGACATTATTGTACCGGGCAACCAACACATCATTGGTATTGACAACATTCAAGACGCACGCGATTATAATCAATACGATGCCATTGAGTTATTCACAGATCTTCCTACGCGGATGAAACACATTGAGAGTGTCCTCGACGAATCAAAGTTTGCATCCGTGCGGAAGGATGTTAATCCAAAAATTATGAAACGTTAGTTTGTTTTTCGTGTACAATATGTTTTTGCTAGCGAATGTATCAAACTTAATTATGGTATTACGACTGAATGTATATAAGTATATCGAACTTATGGTATTTCTGTGGATGATCAATATGTTAATTAATTAATATGTGATCAATTGATATATTAATATGTGATCAATTTACATTGATATATTAATATTTGAACTGATATTTTTGTAGGTTTATAATTTCACGTGGAATAATTAATAAATGGAATAGTATTTACATTAATTAATAAAATTAATATGTGCATTGATATTTTTTTAGTTTTATAATTTTACATGGAGTAATTAATAAATGGAACAATTAATATGTTAGTTAATAAAATAGTATGTACATGTACATATTACTAAAATTAATATGTGCATTGATATTTTTTATAAATATAAGGGTGGCGATTATCCCGTGCGGGCGGTTACCAGTGAACGTGTGGTTTTATATGTTAATATATTAATATGTGACGAATTTATATTGATTGAATTTTTTTACATTGATATGTTAGCATGTGCATTCATATTTGTTAAATTTTACATGGGACAATTAATAAATGGAATAATTAATATGTTAATAAATATTTTAGTATTCATATCTTTTTTAGTTTTACAGTTTTAAAATAAGGGCGTCAATTATCCCGTGCGGGCGGCTTAAGAGCCCGCACGGAAATATGTCTTTCCGTGCGGGCGGTTTAAGAGGCCCGCACGGAAAGACATATTTCCGTGCGGGCGGTTTAAGCGGCCCGCACGGAAAGATTTATTTCCGTGCGGGCGGTTTAAGCGGCCCGCACGGAAAGATATCTTTGCGTGCGGGCTCTTAAGCCGCCCGCACGGGATAATTGGAACCTATATATAGTCGCGCGGGATCCCTAAAATTTTCTAAGTCCCCGACGAGTCCAGATCTCTGCCGCCAGGCTGCCGAAATTTTCTAAGCCGCCGTGCGCCGCCGCCCATCTCTGTCTCTCTCGGCGTCCTCCCGCCCGCCGGCCTCAAGCCCCCCCACCCAGATCTGTGCCCCCCCATCGCCGCCGGCCCCCGCCGCGCCGCCCATCCCCGCGCGCCGCCCTCCTCGACCGACCCCGACCGCCGAGCGCCGACCGCCGCCGGTCCCCGACGCCGCCGGCCTCACCGACGCCGCCTCCCACAGCCCCGCGCTCCGCCCTCGACCCCGACGCCTCCTCCCACCGCCCCGCGCGCCGCCCTCGACCCGGTCGCCGCCGTCCTCACCGACCGCCGAGCGCCGACCGCCGCCGCTCCCCGACCGCCGAGCGCCGACCGCCGCCGCTCCCCGACCGCCGAGCCTCGACCCACTAGCCGCCGCTCTCTCTCTCTCTCGCCGACACCGGCCTCGATCAACGCCGCCACTGATCAACCGACCGCCGCCGTCTGTGGTTAGTTTATGTGATGTGAATTCAGTGATGAAATGTGAATGTGTGAATGTGTGAATGTGTTATGTGAAAAATTTGTGATATGTGAATGTGTTCTGTGAAAAATTTGTGATATATGAAAATTTTGTGATATGTGAAGTGATGAAAAATTAATACATATATATATTGAATATACATATGTATACATATTGAATATACATATGTATACATATACATATATATATTGAATATACATATACATATAAAATAATATATGTATTAATTAAGCCATTTCATATATTATACATAATTAGATGTTTATTTATGTATATATGTATAATATTTGTGATGTTTGTAAATTAGATGTTTATTTATGTATATATGTATAATATACTTTAATATATATTTAGCATTTTTTAATATATGTATGATTTTAGCATTTTTAATGGACATAATATTTGTATTATACATAATATTAGCATTGTTTGTAAATATATGTATAATATATGTGATGTTTGTAAATTTTAATATTTAGTACTATTAAAATTGTTACATTCCGTCCCCCACCAACACAAAACACAATATAAGCATGGTATGTTTAATTCCAGCCGTTATCTTCTTTTTTTTTGTTTGTTTGTACTAGCTCTCTCGGAGACCACCATTTAATTATAAAGTATAAAAACTAGTAATTGCTAATTTAACTTTTGAAAAAGCTAAAGTTTCCCTGGCCATTCATCCGGCGACCCGTTCGATCATAGTATACGCGTAAAAGAAAAAAGATAAAGCATGCTTGCATTGTTATCGAACTCATGCATTAGTCTGCAGGCTAGCCTAAATGGAATCCCCTAATATATGTATTAATTAAGCCATTTCATATATTATACATAATTAGATGTTTATTTATGTATATATGTATAATATTTGTGATGTTTGTAAATTAGATGTTTATTTATGTATATATGTATAATATACTTTAATATATATTTAGCATTTTTTAATATATGTATGATTTTAGCATTTTTTAATATACATAATATTTGTATTATACTTAATATTAGCATTGTTTGTAAATATATGTATAATATATGTGATGTTTGTAAATTAGATGTTTCTTTATGTATATTTGCTCCAAATTTTAATACTCTAAAAATGTTAATATTATGTATAATATTTCTTCCGCCTGGTATTTTAGTTAAAATAAGTTGATAATAAAATTAATTGTGTTACGACCAACCGTAGATCAAATGTCGACCGAGAAAGCTCCCTCCGATGCACCCAACATCGAACCAACGCAAGAGGTTTCGAGCGAAGGCACATGGCAGACACCAAGTGATCCGATGTGCCACGTCGAAGTTACGCCAGCACCACCGGTTGAAGAAGACCCTGACTACATCCCTATGGAGGAAGCAGTAAGTCGAGTTGTAGTGTTATAAACTAAGCCGTCTCACTCTCGGTCGCGTTTAACTTTTTCTGATGTACGAGCAGATGAAAACAAGACGCCACACAAAAAGAAAGGCTGCCAAGTCTGCCGTAATAGCCGAAGCCGAGACGGACACGGCAACGTCCGGTCCGGTAGAAACCGACACCGGAGAAACGTCCGGTCAAAAGAGAAGACGTGCTAAGAGAAGTAAGACACAAACCCCCAAGGAGACATACTACATCACCTCTTTGAACCAGGATGGGAAACCAGTAGAGCCCAAGGTAGCAATGACTAAATTCAGCACCACCTGCGGTGTGGTGGCCAGAACGCACGGCCCTTTGAATGTAGATTCCTGGGAGCAGGTGGATGACAACATGAAGAACTTCATGTGGAACGAGTTACAGAAGTGGCTTGTCTATCCGCCTGGTTCAGAGGCTATGGGAAAAGAATTTGCCCTAAAAACGATGGCGCATCGGTGGAGGCAGTGGAAATCGGACTTGAACACTCACTACGTGCAACAGAACAAGAGTCCATTCGCCGACTACGGTGGTATTACGCAGGCCGAATGGGACACCTTTGTCGCAAAGATGACAAGCCCGGAAGCCTTAGCGCGGAGGAAAAAGATGTCCGATCTAGCTAAAAGGAACAAATACCCGCACCGGTTGGGCTCGAGCGGCTACGATGGCCACGTAGAGAAGTGGCGAGCAACTGAAGAGAAGTTTGCCGCCCAAGGCAAGCCCCTGCTTGTAGATGCCCTAAAGGAAAGAAGCAAAAACTGGGTTTGGGCACGGAGCACAGGGCAAGTCACCGATGCGGGAGAGATCCAGTTCGAGGATCCGGATATCGAGCGTGTGACCAGTAGTCTTAAGGACATTGCGGAAAAAGAGAAAACAGGGGAATTCATTGCCAAGAGAGAACATGATCAACTAACAGCTGCATTAGGCAACCCTGAACATTCCGGACGAGTAAGGGGCCTATCGTCAAGGACGAGCTGGAAGGAAGGGTTTCCGGAGGAAGCTAAGGGTTATAAGAAACGGGACAGGTACAAACAGAAATTGGAAGAGAGGATAGCAAAACAAGTTGAACAACATTTCTACTCTCTTGTTGCTCAAAATCGTCAAGCCTTCCCGCACTTGTTCCAGCAATCCGAAGAACCCACAGTACAGGTGCCAAGCAGTGTCGGGTCAGTGGACACCGCACCTTATCCAGTAGACAACATAACTGGCCCGACGCCGTGCAGCCTGCTCGTGCCGATAGGAAGGGCCGGGAAGACAAAGGAGGTGGGTACAGGGCTTGCGATACCAGGGCGCCAAATTCAGAACACGCTAATCCCTGAAGAATATGCAAGGGTCCAAGTGGCCAAGGTGCATGCAGAGCATACCAGTTTAGAGATAGATATTCCAACACCGGACGGGATACAATTGCTTGGGGATGCGGTGAATCAGTTGATACTATGGCATCGACGAGATATACTGCTGGTCGGTCCATCGCCTTCAACCCCACGCCCGCCGGCTCCAAAGATAGCTGCTGCGCCTGCACCACCTTCTCCACCAGGGCAAGATTCGCCAACTAATAGGCCTGCCTCCCCACATCCCTCCTCCCCTAATCCTTTAGGTCCAGGTTCACCACATCTATCAGCCCCTGAAGTCCAAGCAGAACAACCTCCTCTGACACCACAGTCTGCATTGGCGCTACCTGAAAGGCCTCTTATGAGAAGCGCAAGTCTTCCAAGTCCGACCAAGCTTGAACCTCGTCGGCTTATCCCGACAATGATTAGGTCAACTTATGATAAGGAAAAAATGGCCGTATACGAGGAAAGGTTAGTATTCCAGGCTTTCAGGGGGAGAGCGTCGACTGACAAGAAGCAGGATGAAACTCCACATTTGTCGGATTCACAAAAATCGGTGAAAAATCAAATGGAGGACCTGCAAAACTGGACTTCCGACGAGGTGCCAACAAAGTACGTGCACGGGAAGCCGTTCCTGCCCCCGAAGCTCATGGAAGGCCTGCCTTGGGAAATGAGGCTGATGCATGACTGGTATCTGAAGGCATCTAAAAAAGGCCTGGGCATGATTACTGTGAAGGTCCCGGATAACGCTTTCACCAGTGGCCCAAATGGGATGCTGGTAATCGATTTCAACGACCTTCACGCATTATTCAAGCTGGACAAAATGGATATAAATCTCGTTGCTGCATTTTGCCTGTAAGTCATTCGTAATTAATGTCATATATTAATTCATTTGCTAACTAACTTCTGATAAATTACCCGCTTTATTACTTAGGATGCAATTCCACGCCGCTGAAAAGGCCAACCATCCAGTAGGATACATAAACCCAACAAGGGTTTGCTGGACGGAACACACGGTGAATATTCGTGCAGATTCCGCTGAGCTCAAAGGTAAAACGACGTCCGAGAAAAAAGAGGTCGTCGAAAAAATGCACAAGAAAAAGATGGTCGGCGTAGCACTGTACTTGGGCAGAGCGATGGTTGCGCACAAAGACAAAACTGTCCTCTTCGTCCCTTACGCGCTGCGGTACGTTATGATTCTTCTGTAGTACTTATGTTTTAGTACGATATCACATACAACTAACATATCTTCTTTGCAGCGATCATTACATACTTTTTCTGATATATCCACGGGACCACCTGGCCGTAGTGCTGGATCCGGCGCACTATGGCGAGGAAACATTTACAGAGTTTCTCGTTATATTAAATTTGTAAGTCCTGTTATGCACCATTTACTAAATGTTGGCTATTGTACTCTCGAATACACATAATTGACTCAAATAATTGTTTTGTCTTTATAGAGCACACAGATATTACGTAGACCACGGTGGACCAATCAATAATCCACAAAAGAAGAAGCTTCTCGTGAAGACAAGATGGCCGGTAATTACATGTCTCTTGTTCCGACATTTCTTACATATACTTGTTTCACTCAAAATATTGAAGTATACAATTTTTTTCAACATAGTGTTTTAAGCAACCACCACAGACTAATTTATGCGGATACTACGTATGCGAGATGCTTAGACTCAACGGGAGATACACTACAAAGTTTGAAGAAGTAAGTCGAGAGAAAATATCTTTTCACACATTATAAGATCTTTTATAACTTTCCTAACTATAACAATGTGTATTCCTTCTGAAACAGATCCCGTCCGTTCCAGTTGTAGCGAACCGGTTCGACGATCGAACCATACTAAACTTGTGTGCAGATATTTGCCGCTTCATCCGCCGCGATGTCTGCAACCATTTGGGCGATTTCTACGATCCGGAGAGCCAGCTTGCGACGGAGGATACCTTCAAACGACTTAGAGAGTGGGAAAAAGAACATATGTATAGTAGCTAGCTAGTACAAATATTTCTAATTAAGGATATATTTTATGTGGTTTTTTAAACTTCTGTAAATTGCGAGACGCGATGATACGTATATTATATACATATGTGATGCATGCGTACAAATTTAATATCTTAATTCCATGAAAAAATAATTAATTACGTTCAATATTCTTAATACGAGCCATGTGTATGTATACTATTACTGAGAGTGAGAGAGACGGAGAGAGAGAGGGGAGAGATAAGGTAATATATTCACATAAAATAATAAACCAACATATAAAATACTATTTTATATGCACATAAAAAAATGGGCAGATCGCTTATCCCGTGCGGTCGCGTTAAGTGGACCGCACGGAATAAGCGAATGCCGTGCGGTCCACTTAACGCGACCGCACGGGAAGATCGCTTATCCCGTGCGGTCTGCTTAAGCGGCCCGCACGGGATAATGGATCTTCCCGTGCGGTTGGGCCGACCGCACGCGAAAATGGTCTTTTCCCAGACCTTTTCGCGCGTGCGGGCAGGCCTTCCGCACGGAAAGGTGCCTTTCGGCCCGCACGGAAAGGCTGTTTCTGTACTAGTGGATGGTTCTCAATGTGAAGTGTGAACTAAGTACAATGAAAGGTCTGCAAAGCGTACACGATCAAACTGTCCACATACATCCTTTTCCTTGTATATGTTATATTGTCCCCCCATGAAAAATCTGACAAAAAAGAAAAGTGTTTCAAATATATGGTCCCGTACTTTTCAACTTATGGATTATGGATTATCTCGTGCATTCTTCTCAAACTCCCTTTTTTTAAAAAAAATAAAACTTCTTCGTCAGTATTTCATAAAAAACTTTTTTAAAACCAAATTTTCAACCCTCTAATATTTAATTTATTCATTTGTCCCTCGAATAATTATCATAAATTTAGTTTCATTCATAATCCATTAGCACTTAGCTAAAGAATAGGCCAAAATAAAATTAAAACATAAGTAGTAGTAAATGTTGTATCGCTTTTAACCTTACTAGAATGTACTAATTTTTCAGCTTTGATTTAAGTCTATAACTTGTTCTCAAGAAAATTACAAGTTGTTTGCTTATGTAATTTATCTCAAATGTTTTCTGATTTTTATAATTTTTATTTTCTCTTTAAACTTAATGTACTATTCTTATTATTATTACTTGTGTGTTTTTATGAAACTACTATAAATAGTGGATTGATAGATTTGCACCAATGGTTTAGAACATCATTCATTATCTAAATTTGAAGAAATGTTGTTTGTTTTTTATATGTTATAAAACTACAAACTCTGTATTTTTAAAATGTTTGAGAATTCTCGAAGCGTACTTGTTCAAGATCTAAAAACATTCGAACATGAGAAAAAAATTTCCACATGTAAGGAATTTTGGATATTGTGTAAAACATTAAGAAATCTACAATTTGCATACAGATTCCAGCTTCTTCATTGAGATCCAGTGGGTTCCACCAGATCCATAGGTTCACATGTAAATTTTTTTTTAAAAAAACTGTCTATTGATCTGATGGTCCTCAAACAGTTAAGAGAAAATTAATCACTGTTTGTTGATTGCACTCTAAGATCAATCAGCCTGAGTGACCTATGCTATGTGATTGACCAATCTTCAGTCTCCTCTCCACTCCTGCTGCCCTCTTACACCCTACCACGTACTTTTGCCACCTCGCCCAGTCAGAGCCCACAGGCGCCGCTTTCCGCTAATAATTAAGCTATTGTCTTACTGCAAGATAACGAAGTGCACCTAGCCAGGTGAAAGTCTCAGAAAGCATGTTTGATTTACTTTAAATATTGTTGTAATATTCAGTTGATTTTTTTGCGAGGAATATTTAGATGATTTTAGTAAAGAATATGATGAATATCTGAAAAAGAGTTGAAAGATGGCAGGTCTCAAGTTTTAAACTTAAATCATTGGTTAAAATAAAGCAAGGAAAATCGCGATTTTCCTTGCAAAAACATAGTTTGCGTGGGATTTGTCAATGGCGTACCTAGAAATGCATGTTTTGGAGTCTGCATGAATTTATACATCGATCATACACATCATTATACATAGGTGACTTGTGGCACCTACAAATGTTGCCAACAAGCCAGCTTCTGGCAACTCAAGAAATTAAATATATATAACTTAGTTAATGGCTCTCAAGGCGCCCTTCCCTCTCAAACTCTCTGAAACTACACACACACACACACATACCACCCAGATATGCCTTTTACATTCATTTCCCAAAACATCAAAAAATGTGGCAGCCGTTGTTTGTGTAGAAAAGGAAACGAAAGAGACATGTTCGGTCATTATGTGAGGACGACCATGTGCGTTGGCTACTGAATAAACGGTTGATCAAAAGCCATTATTGGATAATGGAATCATCCCTAGATGATATAAGGTGCAATGTACATGCATATGGTATATGGATATTCTCATGTCCGTCGTCAATAATATGCTTAATCTGCTATCTTAAAATAACTCAACCATGCAACATGGGAGGAGCTAGATGGATTTTTTTAATTAAGAAGAAATAGGCACCCTAATACGTCTCGACGAGGAGGTGATATAGAGGCGCACCCTCAGCCAACTGAATCCAACTTAATCTCCTATCTTAACTAGAAAAAAATTAACTCGAAGAAAGATCGGCCATTTTTTAGGTCATCAATTTCAGTAATTAGTTCAAATAAATAATTAGATCATTGTTATGGAGGTAAAATCATTACCTACCACCCTTAATAAGTTGATACCAGGATTCTCTTTAATTTACATCTTGTTTTTCCTTATAGTAATTCTATGGTAGATCATGAATAACTAAATGAAGTAGAGAATAACTAAAAGAGGTAGATATATGTATGATAACAGAAAGAAACACGAGGTACAATTTGATGGCATATAAGCATCTTACTCAATCTCTGAATTCTGATATATAGAAGAGGATGCAGTGCCTCAACCAATGAAGTACAGGGAAGAAGTGGTATAGTACTGCTACTAGCTAACTCCATACTACACTTCATATAATAAATAACAAATGGAACAAGAACAATTACCAGAAAGCAATTAGAGATGATAGGCTAATGATGCCACCTCATGACTCTTACCTAATCTCCTCTGCTTATTATAAACCCTGCAGATGACGCATGTAGATTTCACCTAGGAAAAGAGGATTAAAGTCATATCCGCAAAGAAAAAATTGTTCGATACGCCCATGGTATATGCAATCATAGGAATACATACCTTACCCGAACTAGTAAACCAAAGGTAAAATAGTGACATTTGAAAACTGAAAGCAAGAGAGTGCCAAATCCTTGAAATTTTGTTCCCAGATGCCTAGCAATTTCCAATGCTTTAATGCCCTTGTAGCTAGCGTGGTCCGTGACATAAATATATATACAGATCATAGATCATCTCTCTCTCTCTCTCTTCAATCCAAAAAAAAAAATAAAGAAAAAACTTTGGATTAGTTTAACAAGCCTAAAAGGGAATGTACTCTGATCAAGTCTCAAGTGTAGCTTGTGCCGAAAGATATGGGAGAGAAATTATACAAATGAATCAGATTCAGCCCTATATAAAGAGACGAAAAAAGACAACTTGCTTTAGGGCTAAAGATTGGTAGCAAAGTGTCTCTCACTTTTGGCCGTACGAGCGTGGATCTTGTTTTATCAGGGGGGCCAAATTCCAGGGGTGCCTGCAGCTGCTTGGTTTGTCATTTTTTTCAATTATATTAATTGCATAGATTAATTGTGTGGCCTTAATTCTATGGTGTCCTACCAAATAATATGTTCCTAAGAACGATCATCTGGAGTGTAAATTATGTCATCCTTTCGAATGTTAATTATTGTGTGTTGCATTGTTTGTTCTCAATTCCTAATACATTCCAAATGCAGTAAGCATTGGTGTACATTGCTATTTGTACATCCCTCCTGTTCAGTTTATTTGTAAATTTGAAAAGTACGTTGTCAATTTCTTTCGCAACTAGCTTTCTTTTGGTAGTTACGCACAGATATAGAAGCTAAAAGTTTAATGAAAATATTATCTGTGGAGAAAAGCCACATCTTCGTCATTTTCAGTTAAAAAGAAAAGAAGGATTTTACGACATTATATTTTTTGGGGGGTGGGGGGTGGATAAGAGCAATTCTTTTGAAAGGTTATAAGACAATATTCTTGAACTGTGTGGCAGAGATATATGTATGCTTCTTGCTTTCTGCAGACTCAAGTATAGATGTGCAAAGGGCAGCATTATTCAGGGTTCAATAGAAATGACATTATTTCCAAAATTTATTCTTGGATGATTTTCATCTCCGCTGCGGCTTTATATGAATTACGACAAAAAAAAACTTACTTTGGACTATGTCTTTATTATAGACAATAATCATCTATTTACTAGAAGGATTTGGCATACTGTACATGGAAGGGAACTTGTACTCTTTTCATGTAAATTAATTTGCTCTGCATGATTTTTTTTTTAATTTGATTTGATTGTAGACTCTTCGCCAACAATACTGTAGGGCCGATTGCACTTAGAAAGCGCAAAGCAAAACATAAATAATATGCAGAAAGCATAAAAGTAAACTAGGGGGTCCAATGGGCTTTCATTCTTAGAGACATGCCTTTTGTCACCTCAATCTTTGCTCTGCCAAGCAGCCTCCATAAACAATTTGGCCCAACATCTGGGTCAACTCTTCAGGGTCGTCCAATTCTCAAGCTCCTTACAAATTTATAATCTAGACATCAAATCATTTGACTCAATAATAATCAATATCAAATCTGTCTCCATAGTCCATACTACAAGTTGTTGCCTTTCGTAGCACCATCCCTTTCATCATACATATGGGCGTACGAACGAATGGACGTTCGTCCTTTCTCTTGTCGCTTTTTTGGTGATTTGATCAAATTAAAAGCCGATCTATGACTTGCAAGAGGATGGTCCAACAAATTGCATTTGCGTGTCTGTTAATTAGTGCTGTACTTTTCTTGGATTTTGATTCTTTTTGGAGTGCTGATTTGACTGATACCTACATTCCTTTCGAAATTAAAAATACCGTCTACTTTGGACAGACGTTGATTTATACATGTTTGATGACTTCCAAAGTAGAGATCTCCCTCTACTTTTGTGAACTCATTGACATAAACAGTGAGGTTCAAGGCTCTTCTGAATCTGCAGAACAAAAAAAACACAAGAATGATCGTTTGATTGGATCGCAAAAAAAACGCGAATCGGATAAAAGAAATAAACTCAAAGAAAATTTTCCTTCCAAGAGGTAAAACCTCTTGCTAAATTTTCTCCAAAACCTACATGCAATGTGTCATTCCATAGAAATTTTATAGGATTTGAAAAACTTCAATCCTTTAAATAGAAAAGCCAAATAGAAAAATTTTTCATAGGATTTTAATCCTATGAACTTTCTTTATTGAAATTCCTTTATAAATCCTTTGATTCAAAGAGACCCTTACTTTACCAAGCTAGATCTTTCGTTTATTTTGATATGAACTAAAACATTCTCAAACTTTTGTGACCGGGGAGTAGCATAGTATGGAATAGAGTAGCTGCCACTAATTAACATGCCATAAAATGCCACAAATCACAAAAGGTTTGGTAGATACTCCACTTAGATTATTAATAGCCTTTCCTAGAGTTCTAGAAGTCTACAAAGCAAGGTGAAAAGAACATATAATTACCCCACTGTGATATACTCCATCCGTCCATAAATATAAAGGGTCCTAGTAGATTGTTTAACAGAGTTTAATGTTAAGATGAATGTCTTTAGGAGTTTGTTTGATGAAAACATCATGCCTAACGATAAATACTGGTAAGCAATATTATGTAGGGGTTAGAAGGATTGAAGCCCTTACATTTGTGGATTAAATTTAAACACCAAAATCACTTATAGTTGTGGATAGTAGTATTTTACCATTTATTGAAAGAATATATTTTACAGAAGTACTATTTTCTTTGCAATAACTTTGGTGAGCATTTTATATAACTGGAAAAATTATTGACGATTTTTATTAAAAAAACTGCACTTCTATTTATCTAATTGACTAGGCTCACCTATCAGCCACATACAGCCGATAAAGCTACATTTTTCTGGTAAAATAGCTTGTTGTTGCTGCCGTTTTATGAAATAACAGAAAAGTTACAGCAAATTGATGGTTGACAAAATAATTGTAGTTTTAGAAAATTTACATGATATAAAAATATTATTAATTGGCAAGAAATTATTTAGAGTATGAAGACTTAAACAAAACGTCATAAGAAAAAGCTTAACTCTAGCAAGAAGTCAGTTGTTTAATTTCAAAAGTCAATAGTCCCTACAGAAGATTATGTTAGATTTCGAAAACCATACCGTAGGTGTGAACTTTGAACTTACGACGCCCATCTCAAGGTGCCTCGCTATATTAGCCATTAGAGTGATGAAGGCATCCAGAATTTCAGAGAGCGCTGATTGTGTACATTCCATCGCTATATAGGCAGTCTACGGAGTAAGGAGACACAAAACTTCGTCTAGGCATACTAACAAAAGGGAGATATCACTAGATGGGTACATTTGCCATCCTAATGATTATCATACTGTCCAAAGAACCGTCCAGAGATTGCGATCAGTATGTTCAGCATGGCGATTTCGTCGTCCATCTCCGACTTGGTGGCAAGGATGTTTGCGCACTTGCGCAGCAGTGACCTCAGCGAAGCACATGTCTCGGCGTCCAAGGGAGTGTCCACGGCAACACACAGTGCAAACAGCCACAGGCAGTCATTCCTTGATAGCTTATCCAAGCTTTGAATCATATCGATGTAGTTCCTTAGTGTTGTGGCTCTTGAGACAGCATCCATGTTGCGAATCATGGTCAGCGTTGGGTCAGTCTGTGGCTCAGATCTGTTGCTTGGTTTCAACGAGTTTTTTGTTCCACCAGAAACTGATGGTCCATCTGAGCTGTCAAGCTCCAAAAATGCCTGAAGAAACATAACATAAGAGATTATACATCACTAGTTAGAGTTTCAAATAAGCAGCTAATTGTCAGAAGGATGATATACAAAACTGTTCTGCATGTACCAATTTCATGTTCCTGTCATTGCAAAACAATTTCCATGTACTTTGCAGGAGTCATAAAGAAGAGAAGATGGTGGAAAATGATACTATTCTTGCTTAACATGCAAGTGAGCAATGCAAATTTTGGCATACTAGTTTTCGACAAGTGACACTGCTTCTGTCCTCCATTCACAATATGAGTACTCATTTCAAGTTTATCAATTGGTACATCCCACATTACATACTAAAATTGCTGAGGAATTGTGCTCCAATTTGTGCAGCTGCATTACATGCTAGAAGCCTCAAAACAGCTAACACTCTTAAGTTTCAGGCCTAACAAGTCTGATCATACCAGATGATCAAAACCACACCTGAAGACAGACTTTAAAATGGACAAAAGCATTATGGGTAGTTTAGCAAAGTATATCAGACCAATGCACGCAAATCTGTATCATTCAGTTAAACCTTGTTATAACACAATTCTCCTTTAAAATTGAGGATTCACCTTCAAGGGTATGCATTCATGCCACCACCGAACACAAAATACATGTTAAAAGTAAATAAATGACACCAACAATTAAGTTCAGAAACATATGGAACAAAGAGGAAACAAGAGAATATGTTTACAGCTCTCCTAAAAATGTTCATTTGGATAAGGGGCTTGACTGAGCAGTAAAATATAGACACATGTTCATTTACTTTACGATTTTGAATTTTTTGGTCTTCAAGATGCAACTTTGACCATCACTTTTTATTACTTTAAATAATGTATAAGTACAAAATATAATATTATGAAAGTGTTTTTAATGAAAATCTAATGATTACTTTCAAACATATTAATGGTCAAACTTTACAAAGGTATCATGTAAAAAAGAACAGAGGAAATATAACATGTAAAACACACAAAATGTAAGTAGATAATTACATCAGTTTTCTTCATAAAATAGCTGCAAAATGTGTAGAATGTATTTTTATTATGAAAAAAAACACTACCTCTGTCCCAAAATGTATAATGCCGTTGACTTTTCGCATAACGTTTGACCATTCGTCTAATTCAAAAATTTAGTATAAATATGTAAAACTATAAGTTAGGATTATAGTTTCTTTGATGATAAAACAAGTCACAACAAAATAAATGATATTTATATAATTTTTTTGAATAAGAAAAATGGTAGAACGTTATGCAAAAAGTCAACGGTGTCATACATTTTGGGACGGAGGGAGTATATGGTTAGACATGGTTGCAAATTTTCCTTTTTGAAATGACAATGTTAATGTATGTAATTACACAAGTTGTACAATATAGCTTACCAGTCTTGTCTCAGAGAAATAAGTAATAAATGTATCTTCCCAGTGCTTTGATGCACACAAATCAGGAGAACACTTTGCTATATCAGGAATTTCTGGCATGTAAGGCGTCTGTTCATTTCTAGCCGTACTCAAATCTATCTTCGCCACCTTCACTCTGGGAATTTGGTTAGCTTCCCACCTGTAAAATGAAGTTAATTGGGTTACTAACAAAGTAAACGTAGTTTGTCAAAGCAAGATACATGGCCATTTTTTTAGCCACGGGAACTATTAAGAAAACAATAATGCAATTATTTTTTGCTGCTGTCATCAATTCAACAAATAAACAACACATAGATGATGTTGTTTCTATTGTGTTGCATGCCCTACCTTTTGTCTGTCGATACATCAGTTGAGATAATTTGGAGGAAAGACGATAAAAGGTTTACATAGATATTAATTTAGTATCAGAGTTCTTATGGTACTGAAACCAGAGGTTTTACTTTGGTAGTATTGAATTGTCTTTATATAAAAGGTTAGTAGCATTCTAGGCTGGTGGTCAGGTTAGGGTGTTATTGGCATCCTGAGCAAAGGATGACTAGCATGTAAATAGGCACAGGCTACATCATAAACAAATGTTCTTTATAGGTTGGTTTAACAAACAATGGCTTCGTTTTATTGGAGATAAAAAAAACATGGGCTATATATATGTTTGCTACTTTGAGAAGCATGATGGCATGATGGTGTTCCCATAGACAGTACAGGCATATTCTATTGGCAGCAAATTATGGTATGGACATGCTTTCTCTTACTGAGAGGCAAAGCTTACATATTTGATTGTGAAGCATTCCAAAGTCAGTCCCATATCTGGAAAGAGTGGGAGAAGAGAAGAGGAAGTTGCCATAATTATTTGAGTTCCATATTCTATGGCACAAGCACTGTACAAATTTATAGCATATTTCTGGTGGCAACAACAGATTGTACCTCCAACATTTTCTATGTAGCAAGCCCTGAAGCCCTTGCAACATATGGCTTACTATTTTATACATGGATATGCCTCTTCTTTTAACATATTAAATACCTGAATTGGTCGTGCAGATGATTGGTTTTATACTAATTTCCTCCCATTTCTCACGCTTTCACTACTTAATATTTGAGTTGGTGGTGGCGGTTGGATGAAAATAAAGGAAAATATCCTGGGAAACCAAAACGAAGATGATAGGTCAGCTGAAAAATATATCACAGACAAAAAACACGACCCTTGGAGAGAGATGTCCCACAATGCATTATAACTAGGTTGAGAAAGGCCCAAATGCTGGCTCACCAGGAGTCCAGGATGCTTTCGTGTATAACACTGAAAACAGTTGTCTCAGTGAGGGCCTTTCTTTTGTTTAGACCAAGGGATTGAACCATGGTCAGCAGCCCAACAACTGTGTGGCTTACCACTGTGCTAATGCAGAAAGCCAGAAACTATATAAGATTTTCCATCTTACAGCTAAATGCTAACTCAAGTAAAGCCTTTTTTTTCGCTATTATTATGCTTTCAGCGAGTGATGCTATGGGCTTCTAAGTAAGAAATGTACTGAAAACGTATGAGAAAGGAAAATGTCTATATTTGATCTCGGAGTGTGCACATCTATAAAACTGTAGTAAGGGGATTTCACCACATGGTGCTGAAGGGTTTGCATTGGCAAAAAAGAAAGAAAGGAAGAAGCAAAACAAAACAAAAATATATTCGTTGTCGCCAAGACAATAGGAAGCAAATTTAATATTTGACCATATTAAAATGTAGAGCTCGCATGAATAAATTCATCAAAGACTCTCTTAGATGACAAACAGCGAGACAGGACCCAAGAAACTCAATTTCTGGCAGTCATGGGCAAAATAATCAAACTAACTTGTGGAGTTGAAGGAGCAAGAGGTGCAACATGAAATTGCGTGAATGTATATCCATATACTCATTCAATTGAGAAATCGACTCAATGCTTTGAGCAGACAAAGTTAGCAGCCATGATGATCATGGTGTCAGCATGGGTCCAGAAATGTTAATTGTTCTAGCCTTAAGGTGTTAAACATACTAAAAGAAATGAAATATTGACAGAAATATTAGTTATTAATTGCATTGTTGACTAGTGTCAGCCAGTCAGGCCATACTGGTATTTTGGCACAATGCATACTTCATACAATTTCTCTCCTATATTGTTGACAACAAGACAAGTCTCACATTGGGCCACATTATCAATGGCATTGACCATTAGATGATTTAGATGATTATTGATTTAAACTACAGCCATTAGAAAATTGGGTTGGTTATCATGACCAAAAGTAATTCGCATGGGATGAAGTGTGTTCTGAACTTTGATGAGGTGTACGGTCATGTGTGGCACCATTTTGTTTCTTTAATATGGTAATGAAGATAAACTACTGGAGAACCCCTTCAGAACTGACCACTTCATCAGTATCAATGCAGGACCCTCTGTTGATGCAGTAGACAGTCAGACATGTGGTTGCCTGGTGTGTGGAGCCAGCAGCATGCACAGGCTATACACCATCGCCATGGCAGCCCAAGAGCATGAAGGCATCGTGGTTACGGAAGCAGCAGCAGTTATCGACAGATTATTTGCTGCCAACACAACACCCTCCCCCCCTTTCTTTTGCAATTCATAACTTATCTGACGGCTAATTTAGGGATCAGAATCAGGTAGCGCTATTGCAATTTCAATTTGTTGAACCATGCACGCAAATATATGTTTGTGCATGGAAATGATAAAGTAATAGCAAGAGACATACTAAATGTTTCTCTAAATAACACTTAATTGCCAGCCTTCAGTTTTGACAGTCAGGTAAAGCTTTTCCAAGGTAATGGATCCTATCTTGCTTTAACTTATATAGTTTTTCATCTCAAACTCTTTCAAGTGTTTATTGACTGGAATATTCTGCAAGATATGCATCTCTAGCTCTGTACAAATGAAGCAGGCATCAGTTGATAATTTGACATTTGCGTAAAAATTTGATATGTCCACTTATAGGCAAAAAAATGGGCAAGACAACTATAATACTTAAAGTAACTGGAGATTGTTTGTTTTCACAGTGCCAAAGTTCAACTTTAGAGATGTGAGGCTATTTAGTGTCAAACAGTAGTATCCCACTCACCAAATTTATAATGTATTTTGAGAAAAGGTATTTTAGAAGCGCTGAGTAAATAATCCGTGGCAATCTGAAATGAACAGGGGTACAACTGTTTAGCAACACAATAGTGATACCACTACATTTGTATTTTCGATGCAGTTTGCTGGAGATAGTTTAATTGAACTCTTCATGCTTTAAAACATTTACTAGGTTTTACTTAAATTTTCAGGACATAATAACTGCCTTTGATAAACCAAAATTCATTTCTGCAATTTCCTAAAAAGAAAAGCTTTAAAATCCTCTTTTCCTTTCTCAAGCCAAATCCAGCCTATCCCTCCCTTTCTCTCTCTTCCTTCCATTCTATAAAAAGGACCCCCAGGACCTCCTCTTTCTCCATAGAAAAGAATACTCCATGTAAGCACCAGATGCTTACATTTAAATACTAGTAGTACCAGGAAAGAAAAAATGCATTTCTTCTCATGTATTGGTGGGATTCTTTGACAAATTCTCGGAAATTTCCCAACGAGATCCGCATCAACACGCAGATGATGTAGCTAGTTGATACTAAAGCGTTTAAGGTTCAAGCACACTAGAGAAACTAATAGAACGGGTAAGTAATGGCTAGCTAAGAACACAAAAGAATAAGGCGATAATAAGCTTCTATCAAATCTTAGCAGAATATTTAACGCCCTTCTAGAACAAACTAGCCAGATGATCAAAGCATACCTGACACGCCGAAGGTACTCAAAGCCATCGAGCGGCTCACCCGACTCGAAATCGGGTTCCCCCTCAACCGCAAAGGCAGGCTTCAAAATTCCATCATAATCATCATCGCTGTCATCATCTTCGTACTCCGCATTTTCACCCTGAACAAATGGCTCCTCAATCACTTGAAGCACGGAACGAGGCTCATCCACGTAATGCTCGTAGCGGACACCTGAATCCCCATTCCTCCAGGCACCGACCTCATCCGTTTCTACAAGATTGCGGGGGGCAAAAACAGCAAATCCGTAAACAAGAACCCTAAAAACGTAAACTGGCCCGAAATGGAACGGAAAACAATAATTGCGGCTAAATTGACAGGAGGGAACAGAACGGAGCCGTACCCAAGAACTGGGTCGCCGCCGCGTCGTGCCTCTTCCACCCGCCCCCGGCGGCCCTCTTCCCCTTCCTCCCCGGCTTCCTAATCGACGGATCCTCGGCGTCCATCAGCCCGTCGTACTCGCCGGAGAAGCCGGCGGCGGCGAGGGCGGCGGACACCTCGGCCCATAGCCGCGCCTGCGCCTCCTCCGACGGGGCGGCCCTCAGGGCCTCGAGCTGGCCCCTCGCGTACCTCGTCCGCGCCGCGCTGTCGGCGGCGGCGGCGTCTGCCATGGGATGGGAGAGGGGAAAAGGGACGAAGGTTCGAGAAGGTTCGGGGCTCCAGAGAAGGGAGGGTTTTAGGGGGCCTTGGCGCTGCGGTGACGAGGGCGGCGGAAATCCAGATGATTTTCTTTTGTGTGTTTTACCCCCTCAACAGGGTGCACGACAGAATTCACAATTGTTTCGAGGGCGTAGGCGAAAAATTCGGATTGGGTGTGTTAGTGGGCCGGTCTTATATTTTTTGAAAAAAATTCACTTGAGGTACTCGTATTGTCACCGAGTTTTTTTTTTTATCAAAACACAGTGAGGGAGACTCCACGGTAAAAATTTATTATAACAAGAAGATAGAAGATATGTACATAGGCCCAAGAACCTGAAGAGAAAGGGGAGTAAGAAAGAAAATAAAGCTGAAAATTACAATTGGTCAATCCATGAT
The DNA here is from genome assembly GCA_008326285.1 of Oryza officinalis. Taxonomy (NCBI): domain Eukaryota; kingdom Viridiplantae; phylum Streptophyta; class Magnoliopsida; order Poales; family Poaceae; genus Oryza; species Oryza officinalis. The sequence continues at coordinate 14,957,556 of BDMV01000011.1, read as the reverse complement.
TGAACTAGAGGTTGATGAGCATCCTTGAATCTAATTAAATGTAGACTCAGATCTGACTTTAAGTTATTCTTCCAAGCAGACAGAGAGGGATGGACTCCTTGAAAAACCAGTTCATTTCTTTGTTTCAGATATTCCAGGAAGCCAGCAGGAAGAGCTCCATAAAACATGGATAAGGGAAAGAAGACCTCTGTGCTTGGACCATTGGAAAGAATTCCAAGGATAAATCCCAGTTCCAGCCTAAGAAATTCAAGCATGCAGAGCTAAAATTACAGTGGAAGAAAAGGTGTTCCCTACTTTCCCTGATGTCATAAGAACAGCTCAAACAAGAAACAGATGCATCAATAGGGGCACAATGCTTTCGATCCAACAAATCTCTGGTATTAACTCTGTCCAGGAAAAACAACCACCCAAAAACTTTGATCTTCATATTTACCTTACATTATTGTCGCCGAGTTTTGAAATGGTTCTGAACCGAAATACCAAGTATAACAGTTAGACGTGAAATTCGTCGTTCACATAAAGGCCTGAAAGATCTGTTTAATTTCAGTGCAGGTCTTATCAATCGGGTTCAAGACGTGTCGTTAGTTTGATCCTGCAACTAACAAGATATATAGATAAACGATCAATAAGCCGATGTAATGTAGCGAGGCCAGCCAATGTCAATTGGATTTTAATCAATCAATTATAGATTCAAATAATCAGATGAACAATGAGATTTATGCTATCATCGGCTGGAACTAAATTATGCATAATCATCAATAAACCATTTTTTTATCAAAAGCAATCCTCATATATTAGACTAAACCAAGAGAGTATAATATTGAAGTTGATAAAGATAGATTTAACTAAAGATTATACAAGTTTGAATATAAGCGGATGTAACTCAAAAGATGCAATGAGATATTATAATGTGAACCAATCGACCAAAACTGATATAATGTGATAGATATAAATCCAATGACTAAAGCATACATTGCTCAGAGATCCGATGTAAGTAAATTAAAATGTATATGGCCAACTAACCAATATATTTGATAGCTTAAGCCCACAATAATGATGACTCATTGGCTAGATCTTTGATAAACATTGCATAAAAATTTATTGGCTTTCTAGAATTAAACTTATTACCAGCAATCTAATAGATCGGATCTAATCGAGACAGTATAAGATAGATTGAAGACAATAAGAAAAACCTATTTAGCCGATAGATATATACAAACGTGATAGTTATATAAATCTATCTTAAACTGCAGTACGATTAGAGAAATATCAACTTAGCCAGAATATCAGACCTAACCGAAAAAGTCCTAACTAAGCCGATACAACTCTAAATAGTGATGTAATCAAAGATAGAATCAATATATCATATAGGCAACACCTTGCGTCAACCTGAATAGAATATCGGATCTAACCGAGAAAGTTCTAGCTACGCCGATACAGGCGAAGTTGATGGAATTTACTTCCTTTCTGGAGATCGAACTCAACTGATGCAGCTCAACTCGAAACTAAGAACTCACCGGAATAAAAGGGTGGCGATGCGCCGAAAGTAATTGTATTGATCTGTGGAGATGATTTACAATGACCTTAGGTGTATATATTTATATGTTCAGGTTGATACTAATCCTGATCGGACACTATATATAACTTCCTAACGATAAATGAAAAAATATAAGTCCTGATCAAACATTAGATATAACTTCCTAAAGATAAAAGAAAAATTACTCAATCTTGCCTAATTAATAGATAAAATTAAATTGCCATACCGCGGTCTTCACGATTTCTTCTTGAACTTGGTCTCTTCTAAATGAACTTTTATCGGCTGGTTGACCTCTTTCCTTAACTGAATCCACTAAAGAACGGTACCAAATTTTGGTGTTAACAATAACACATATCTAATCTTGCAAAACCAAGTCACACTGGTCCCAAGGCAGTATTGAGGGCATTTTTGGCTGACGTGGCACTAAAAAGCAAAAATTAAAAATTAAAACCCACATGGGACCCGCATGTCAGTGAAACAGTATATTCTTCCTTCATCGTTTTCTTTCCCAATCCTTTAGTTTCTTTCCCAGGTGGGGCGGATCGACCAATGCGGCGACGGTGGAGCCAACCTCCTTCCAAACGCCGACGAGCTCCCATCGACGTGCAGCCATAAAGCGCCAGAGCACGACGACGTCCATGCGGCCACACATCCACCAGAGCGCGCCCCCGAACGTCGGTGGACGAGGGCTTCGCGGACTTTGCCTCTGCAACAGCGGCAGACAGCGTCGCGTCGGCCTCGGCAAGGCACGTGGGGACAGCAGCCTCGCGGGCCTTGAGCGTCGCGAGGGATTTGGAGGCGAAGGCGTTTGTGGCGGCAGCTAGCTTGCAACTCATCGATGCTCACTGTCAGGAAGCCTCAGCACTCCTCCTCACCCATGGTGTTTCAGCGATCACTGGTCGTCAGGACGACGGTCTTCCACGAGGCCTCGCCGAGGAGCTCCCGAAGCAGGTGCTTGGCGACGGAGATCGGTGCCTGCTTGCTTCGTGGAACAAGCACAAAGTAGCGGGACTAATGAAGCAACATCATCGCCAGGTCGACGAGGTCGGCGTCGCTGAGGGTGAGTGCACGCTCACACTTCTGCACCGCCAGATCGAACAGCTCGCCTTGTGGCGTAAGCCTTGGCGAGGGCGTAGGCGGACTGGAGGTTGCCCGAGCGTCTGCCAGTTCATCCCCCAGGCCCCTGCGCTCGGCCCTCTTATGCTCTCCTTCTCCCCGATCAATTAGCAAATTGAAAAAATATCAAAATTTTCTAAGGATTAATTGAGTTGTTGCATCAGCGGCAGGTGCACCAGAGCAGCAAGGCGTGCGTGGTCGAGCATGGTGCAGACTGTAGAACAACATCTTGTGGTTCTACCTAAGGACAGAGCCGAAGTACCGTGATGTGCTGCAGGAACACATCGACCTCTCCGAGAACAGGTGTTTCGCGGAGTTGTCCTCGCACCCCAAACGCGGCGACCTCCGTCCCTTGACGTCGCCAGCTCCTGACAACGCCTTGACAACATCCATGCCGCACTGCCGCCAAGCCCCACAACGAGGGCCCTCGGCTCTAGATGACGCCCCGTTGCCACCCGCCAACGCCCACATCGCCAAACTCCCCCCTTTCCCGCAGGCCTCCATCCCCTCCGTGCCACTCAGTGACACCACAACTACCTTGCCCCTCTCCGTGGTCGGCGTTGCTGAGGCTGAGCGCGCGTTCGTACTCTTGCGTCGCCAAATCGAACCACTCCCCTAGCGGCATACGCCTTGACAAGGGCTACCTCCAGTATGCTTTTTTTTTTTGAAAGGAACACGGCAGGGGAGGCCCCCGCTGTTAAAAGCACTATATTAAAAAAGAAAGAGTACATAAAAAAGGAAAATTATTAAGAACTACATCTTTGTCTCTCTCATTCAGCCAAAACAACAATAGGAGGAGCTGCCTCCATGAATCCAAAGAAGGGGGTTTATGATCAAAGATGAAGCCATTCCTTTGCCTCCAAATATTCCAAGCCCCATAAAGAAACTTTTCTATGAAACAATAGCCTTGGTAACAGTTTCTTGAGTGCCCTAACATGTTGTCCAAGCTCAAAGATGTGTCCCAAGAGATACCTAGAACAACCCAGCATGATTGTGCAAAGGGACACTGAAAAAAGAGATGAAGTAGATTCTCAAGGGGGTGAGCTGAGCAAAGAACACCACTAAGATCACAATCATGGGGGCACAATGTTTATGGTCCAACATATATTTTGTGTTCAACCTATCCAACAAAAGTAACCAGCCAAAAACTTTAACCTTTGAGGTGGCCTTGCTCTTCCATAACCAAAGGAAATGAGGAGGTGGTTGCATGGCCCTAAAGTTTAGGGCATAAAACTTCTGAGAAGAGTACTTCAAATTTTCCCAAATGTAAACCCAAATATCATTCTCCTAAGATAGGTTAACGTCCTCCAACTTGCTGATAAGGCTTGCAGTTCTTGAAAGGCTTGAAGAGATAGAGACAGCTGATAATTATCTTCCAAGTCTACAGAGATAAAGTTATGAACCGAAATCTTAGCATTTGCAACAAAAGAATATAGCCTTAGCATGTGAGAGGATAGAGGAGGTTTATCATTCCAAACATCATCCCAGAATGAACAAGAAATTCCATCTCCCACTGAGCATCTTGCAATTCCCCTAAAGAAGTCCATTAACTTGCAAACATCTCTCCACCAAAAAGAACCTTTGAGAGTATTTAAGTGAGGTACCCCATTTCCATAATAAGAGTCCCAGATTAGGTTAACCCAAGGTAAATTTCTTCTGTTATAAAACTTATCAAGATACTTCAGAAGGAGGGCTTGATTCTGAATGGAAAGATTTATGACCCCCAAACCTCCTTTATTCTTAGGTTTGCAAACCTTATCCCATGCAGCCAAGGATTTTTTTATTTGTTTTCACATCAGAACCCCTCCATAAGCAATGCCTCCTTGTCCTATCAATGTTGTCAATGACTGTTTTAGGCAGTTGCAAAGTGCACATATAATAGGTTGGCAAGGAAGGGAAGACTGAATTAACCAAAGTGAGTCTATCACCATAGGACAAAAAAGCTGAATTAGCAGATAGTCTTCTCTCAATTCTATCAACCAAGGGAGCAAAATCAACCACTCTAGGCTTAGTAGTTCCAAGGGGTAAGCCAAGGTAAGTGGAAGGTAGTGTACCAATCTGACAACCAAAGACACCTGCCAGAATTCATGTTTTCTCTTCATCAAAATTTATTGGTATCAGACAAGATTTATGATAATTTACCTTGAGACCTGTCCTTTGTGCAAAAGTCTGAAGCAGAGCTTTCAAGGTGAACAATTATCTTCCACAAGCTTTGACATACAGAAGGGTGTCGTCAGCATATTGAATAACTGGAAAATTTTGGTCACTTTCAATAGGGATAGGTTTAGACAGAAGTCCAAGAAGATGTGCCTTGTTGATTATAGCCTGTAGCAATTCTGCTCCAAGGACAAAGAGTAATGGAGACAAAGGATCTCCCTGTCTAACTCCTCTTTTACAATGAAATTTTTTTCCAAGAACTCCATTAAGTAAAACTAAAGATGATGCAGAAGAGAAAATTTTTTCTAGGATCTCCAGTATGCCTTGGCGAGGGCGAAGGCGATGTTGAGGTTGCCCGGGGCAAGGTCCCTGCCTTAGTGAAGGGGATCCTTGGCATGGACGAAGATTGGGCCACTAACATGTGGGTCCCACGCTGACTCTACTGCCAAGTCATCTAAAATCGTCCTCAATATTGCCTGGGACCCAATGTGACCCGGTTTTGCAAGATTAAGGATGCGTTATATCTGGTATTTCAGTTCAAGGACGATTTTGAAACTCGACGACAAGATAAGGGACCTCAAGTAAACTTTTTCCTATATTGTTTGTAATGGGTGGGCCTATTTGGACCCGGAGATGCATGGGCTTGATGATACAGTTGGTGGGACCCATTCTGGAACGGTGTTGGAAAAGTTCATTTTATGTCTCTCAACTATGAGTTTGAGTTTAACTAGCGTCCCTCAGCCACAAAAACTATAGAGTGTTTTCTAACTATAAGAAAATAGTGCAAATTGTGTCTCTCGATGGTTTTGTCCTACGTGACATCTGCGTGGCACGTTGACGTAATTTTCATCCTGAAAGTGCAAGTGCCATTACTTTGGTTTTCGTGATTAATGATTAATCTAATTATATGAAACTAATATTTTATAAGAATTTATTTGTCTAGTCTCATGTGGATATGAAAGAATAAATTGTATCAGTTGAGATAGAAACATTCATTTATGGTGGACCTAAATCACAACAAGTATGAAGTGCACAGAGATCAAGTTATATGTATCATTCCATCTCTCCATGTACATATTTATATGTTCATATTCAATATTTCCATGTGATTGACATATGCATGTGAAACTAATATTTTGTTTGTTTGAGCCTTATCTCTTGTTTAGTCTCTTTACATTGAGAACATAGAGATGATGAAGGTATGCATTTATTTTAATGTCTCTTTTTGATAAATGTCTCTTGTATAGGATAAGCTCTCAATCTTTCATATCTTTTTATGCATCTTTTGCTTCAAACAAATATTTTGTATGCATACATTTAGGGGATCAAATACTATACCTTAGTTATGCATGTATTTGATCCAACTTATTCACTTTCATTTAATTGGGATCTTTACATTTGAGTATATGACACTTTTGGTGTTGATTAATATTCATCATTTATTCATATCCTTTTATACATGCGATCGGTTGGTCAATAAGTGGAGATTGGCAGTCGAATCATTGGGACTAATAATTTCATTGAGTTAATTGAGAGAAATAGGTCCCAAGAATTGAAAAATATGTTCATGTGTTGATGCAAAACACAGCGGCCTAGAAGATTTGCTTTACTTCAGTGCAGGTCCAAAAGCTTCGGGTTCAAGGCGTGCCAGTTGGTTTGATCCTGCAACTAATAAGATAAACAATGAAACTTTTTAGAAAACGATAGCCGATCGGCTAATAAGCCCATGTCATATCGTATCAGCTGATGCACGGATGAATCGGCCATATGTCATAAAAGATGCTACTCATAGACTAGATCTAGATTGAATATAATCATGAGCATTTTCTCTTTAACAAAACCAATCCTATAAATCGAACCCAGTCAATGCAGCATAAAATTGATAATATTAAGGTCAATTGTTATATAATTATACGATCTAAATACTAGCCAATATGCAATAAATACGGATTAAACTCAAAAGAACTACGATCGGCTGTAGAGACAAATAACATGCAATTGTTAATTCGATCTTTCTCTTAAGTACTGGCAACTACAATAGATCGAAATTAACCGAGACAATATTAGTTGCTAATAACAAAGATCAGATAAATTGATAATTATATGAATTTATATCATAGCTGATGAAGTGACTTGAGTAGAAAAGGATAACGTATCGGCTATAGCTCTGATACAGCCTTATACAAGAATATTAATCTTGATTAAATCTATTAAACAAGCTATATAACGCATTGATACTGATGGCAAGATTAATAGATTTAAAGGGTTGATAAACTTATATAGGATGATAGATATAACGCATTAAGTTAAAGACAACATGCAATCTTAAAACGAAATAGTTATACCAGGTAAGATCGGCTGAAACCCCGATACTACCCTTATCGACAAGCAGGAAGTAAGTTAGTTCTTACAATTTTGATAACCACTTAGTAGGTCAAACCTAATTGATGAAGCACTAAGTTATAATCAAAATAATAAGGTATAAACAAACCTTTGATTGTTTTCAGGGTGGTAGATACACTAATCAATCTAAATCAACAAGAACTGTTTAGCCGATATCAGCTAATCCGGGTAGAATCAACCAATATAAGTAAACGAAATTATTAACTTAGATTAAGCAATGTATATGATAAATTAGCACTTGTATCGACCGGTTTACAGTGTCGAACTTAACTATTGGAAGCCCTAGCCCCGCCGATACAAGCAACTATAGACGGAACTTACTTCTTGATGGAGATCGAACCTAACCGATGCATCCCAACTCGAAGACAAGAACTCGTCGAAAATAAACCTCGTGTGAGGATGGCGATGTGTCGAAAGTGTGTATGGCGATGTGTCAAAAGTGTGTATTGAACTATTGTTAATTTGCAAGACACTAGGTGTAAATATTTATACCCATGAACAAGAACTAGTCCATATCAGACATGACATACACTTTTCTAAAGATAAAAGAAAAATTACAAGCCCGATCCGGACTCTAATCAATCTTTCCTAAAATTATGTAAAATGAAATTAAACAATTTTGCCTAATTAATAGATACACGTCGCTTCCTTCTCGAATTCGATCCCCTTTTAATAATACCTTCAATATTCTCAACCGAATCCGACAAGAACTCGAACTCCCGTCTCGTATCGACAACTTCCTAATCTCTTTCATCCAATACACGCTTGCCGATACATCTCCGGCCGACGCAATTTTCCATTATCAGTTACCAAAATTACGCCACCAATCTCGCTCCACCTTTAACGGAATATGTCAAATTTTACCGTTAGCACATGCCCCCCAATTTTCGGAGTATGGATAGACATGCTTCGAAATCCTCGTCTTAGCCCACAAAACTTTGGCCCATGAGGGTTTTCATCGGTCCAGCCCAATGGTTAACATCGCACACTATATATAGTAACAGTCTTCTTCTTCATCATTACGCTGTTACTTTACCTTTCTCAACAAGCTCCTTCTCTCTCTCTCCTCCATCTCCGGCGACCGAACCGAAGCTCCATGGCCTCCTCCGGCGAATTCATCCATCAGCTTCAATGGCGACGACCGCAGGCATCCCTAAGGTATGCAAACTCACATACTTTTCTCCATTGCATTCTCCGCTTTCTGCCCTAGATCGATCTCATCTGCTATGCTCTTCGAGTTCTTCACCATTACTATTCATCTAACTATATCACTTGAGGAATCAAATCGCCATCCCTATGCTTGATCAACCCGCTTCTACTTTTTGGAACCGATGGAAAACGAAGATCCAACTGTCTTTATTAATGCCGAAACCAATAGAATCCCCTTTAAGCAATCCAAACCTTCCCTATCTGATTGGCACCTTAGTTTTAGGTCTTGGCCATCAAAACTACTAGGCTGGTGGGATTGGTATTGACGTATCCTGCCTGCCAAGCATTAATTTTGTTCAGATATAAGAATAGGTCAATGTTTGGCTTTGTCTTGGCTGAAATAAAAAAGAATGAGCCCCTGATGGCATCGGCCACATACTTCTGGTCTGACACACTGAATGCCTTTCTTTTTAATCATCGGCCGATGACCCCAACTTTGCTAGATGTTATAATGCTGACTGGTCTTGATATATCTTCATCGACCAATTTTATTGATTTAAGGATTAAGTGCACTCACAAACTAGAAACTATGGGCCCAGGTGGCTGATCAGGGTACATCGATAGGCATGCCAAAACAGGGCCGATAACAGACCGGGAGCAAGTTGCCTTTCTCAATCTCTGGCTTGAAAGATTTGCTTTTTGTGGAACAACTGTTGGGCTGACAGCCAACCTTCAGCACATTGCTCAAGCCCTCTTTGAAGGAAAAAACCATACCACTGGGGCAATATCTTCTTGGAGCCACCTATCATCTTCTACACCAGTCATCGGCCAAGTTGCTCGCTGGCAAGCCGATAGGCCACATCAGAGGCCCTTGGTGGTTTATACAACTATGGCTCAACCTATACACAGTCGTAGTATCCGAACGACCAGCGCTCAAAGAATCCGTGTTTCCAGCCGATTATGCTGAAGAAGCCGATGTCACATTCCGCCGATGCATGTCTTTGGGAGAAGCATCATCGGCCTATCTTGGAGGGAATCTATCAGTGGAAAATTTTAATTTTTGGTTTGATCTCTTCTATAATGGCTTTCCCAGAAATGTTAGAACTTGGTATGCCTGTGAAGATGTCATAGCTTTTGAGCTCCCAGCCGATTTCAGACCAGATACCATTAATTCTGATGAATGATCCTGAGAGATTTTTGTATCGGCTATCTCTCCTTGCATACTCCCCACCGGGATATCCATTCGCTGATATTCTCAAGTATCATACGAATTTTATCACCCGGTGGTCACAGCTCGGCAGTTAGGTTGTGGTCAAGTCCCAGTCGGCCTATATTTCATCGACAAGATCCAAACCAGGGGTTCCCTGCCTTCTGCTCTTATATTTGACCGCCTGATGTCGATTGAAGGCCCAGTCCTTAGTCCCCTGGATGATTTCAACAGCCATGCATCACGATGCCAACCTTGGGATCGATGGTGGGGTGAATGGAAACAACACCTTTTCATCCTTCCCATAAACTCCTTCTTTACCCTCATCGACCCATCGATCAGCCCTCAGGTAACTTCCTCATTTCTTCGATACTTTATCTCTTATTTTGCATTTCTAATACACCTCTTTGTAGGTTACCGATTTTTATCCACCTACCATGAGCATCAGCGGTCAGCCGATCAAGTATGCATTGGCTTTGACACCATTAGGAGGTGTAGCTCCATCGGCACTAGGGATTGGCGCACCCCCTCCTTCATCTCTGCTCCAAGGTCAAGTTCGAGAATCAGTCCACAGTATAAGGGGAAAACAAAAGAAAATGACCTCACGGCAAACAAGAAAAAAACATAAAGCCAATTCCCCACCTTAGAAGACGAACTACCTAAAGTCGATCTAGAGGTGGCAGCTGTCTTGGATGAAGAAGTCGCTAACAAAGAAATCGACGCCACCACCGATGCCGATAACAATGCCGATGATATTATTGATATCAATAATATTGTTGATGCCGCCGCATCAGCCGCTAAAGACCAATGAAGTGACACCAATGTCCATTAGAAGCCATCTGCACATCAACCAAACCCTCTGATATCGATGAGTTTCCTATTATGACCTTCTGTATACAAATTCATCCCTTAACATTTATACTTTTCTGTAGTCTGTGATCCCATTGGCATCTCCTCATCAACACGTCTCAAGTGAGCACACCCTTTCTGCCACCGATAGCCATCATGCTGATATAGAACAACCCGATGTTGCTGCACTGATAATCCTAGTAAATCTCTACCTTGCCAACTTCTTCCTGCCAAATCCATCCGATCTAATTTTGTCAACTTTTATTATAACCCCTTTAATTTACAGAATCTGGCCAATATGTCCTCCTTTGATATATGCCAATTCCTGGATGATGATGAAGAAGAGATCGTTAGCAAGGCCAGCTCTCCTCCTCCTAAAGCCCTCAGAAATCAACTCCTCGATATCATTGATCGGCTAAACTCATCGATTGATGCCTTAGTTGAAAACAACGGTCCAATTAGGAGCAGGATAGAAGAAATCCAAGGCCAACTCCCTGACGAGATTCTTGCTGCCTTGACTCCTGTAGCTTATCTGGAATCACGCTGATACCAAGTGCAAAGAGCTCGTCAACTTATGGCCGATCGTATTGAACTACGATCTCTAGAATTGGCCCTTCAATCCAGCCGACAACAGGTCCAATCCGACAAGGCCAAGCTTGATGAGTTAATCTCAGGCCTAGAATCCATGCAGAAGCACATCAATGATCTAAAACAACAAGAAACTGATCTGCTAGCCAAACTGGAGCAAATTCACAAAGATTTGGTGTCTGAAGAGAAAAAACTTGTCGATCTCCCAAAGGCAATCGAGGATCAACACACCAAGCTAAAAGCATCGGCTCGTCACCTGGCCACCCAAAGCAAAGCAATCAAACCGGTGCTAAGATCCGATGCTGATGACCTCCACGCCATTGAAGAAGTCGACCAAGTTTGCCTGCGTGCGATATCAGCAATCCAAAAATTGTTGGGTTAATGTAATTTTGTACTTTTGAAATACTTAAATCCCTGTCAACACTTTTTCTCGTAAACACTCTAACTATATCATGCTGTAATATATCCACCGACTTTTGAGCCGATTTTTGTTCTTTATCATTTTAGTAAAATTTGTATAAGGGCGATATTAAGTATCAGCCATCTTAAGACAATGTTTTTCATTGGCTTGTTAACAACAAAATTTGGTAAAGGTGTGTCAACAATGGAGATTGGATCCGAGGCAGATTTGAAGAAATAAGGTGGTTTCCAAGAACAGGCAACGCATCGGCAGGAGCCGTATCGGCCGATATGAAATCGGACTCAGTTAAGCTGATACAGGTAGCCTAGGTTCGTATTGGTTTTGGAGAAGTGCTTAAGGATATTGCCAACTAGGAATTGAGTCCAGAAGAGGCAATTGGATCTATTAATTAAGAATAAGAGTTAGTTTCCTTTTGTTGTTTTGTGGTAAGAGTCCGCCTAGGACTTGTTTGTTTAGGCAAGCTTTGGACTGTGTCTGATAAGGACAAAGTTTGTATGTACGGGTATAAATATAAGCCTGAGGTCTTGTAGAAAATAACAACAGTTCAATAAACACCTTTGGCGAGTTCTTGCTTTGAGTTGGGCATCGGTTTTGATCTTCAGCTGGAGGTATGGCTTGTTAGTTACCACATAACTTAGCTAATCTAAATCGATGGCTTGATTTACCTGTATCAGCCAAGCCTTACTTAAGGTTTTGTCGGTATCGGCTAAATCAGTTAATTGGCTTAGATTAGTTAAGGTATCCATCACCCTGAAAAACATTCAAATGCTTGATTGTCTAGATGTTATGTTTCTTTTCACACTTTGTGCTGCATCAGCCCTAGTCATGATTAGAGCCATAATCCCTAGCCTGTCTCTTGATTGTCAATAAGGGTAGAATCGGAGTTTCAGTCGATCTTATCTGATATAACTGTTTAGTATTGCTTAAATTCTTTTATTCATGCTTTTCATGTTATATCTGCCCCTTATATAAGGACATTACAATAGATAAATATATCAAGTTTGTCTCAATATATTTACCTAGCTTGATTTTATAAGGTTGTATCGGAGTATTAGCCGATACGGTATCTAATTTTTAACCTAAGTACGGTATCATTGGCTATAATATGAATAGATATATATCCTTTACCTATAGATTATATGTTTGATCATATTTTCGGCCGATGAGACATATTTAGGGTTTATTTAATCCTATTCATCTTATACCTTACAGCTGATTCAATCAGATCGTATTGTCTAGGTTTATACGATATGTCATCGGCTTATCGGCCGATTGGCTATCGTGCATCTAACCTGGTTTTGTTGTATATCTTGTTGGTTGCAGGATCAAACCAACTGGCACGCCCTGAACCCGTTTCTAAGATTTGGACCTGCATTGGAGCTAAGCAGAACTCCCAGGTCGCCGTGTTTTCGCATCAACACGGCTATATCATATATCGGCAACAACCAATTATGAATTAATCCATACACTAGGATAGTACTTCTTCAAATATTTTCCATCAAGCGCTTTTCCAAAAATTCACTATCGAGACCTTCCAGCAAATACGCATTTCACGATACACAACGATAAATCTGATAAGGCCCTTCCCAATTAGGTGACCATTTTCCAAACTTATTATCTTTTGTACCTATCGGTAAAATCAATTTTCAAACCAATTCTCCTTCTTCAAAAGACTTTAGCACAACCTTTTTATTATAATGCCTTGAAATCCTTTCCTTATCTCTTTTAATTTTCTTCAATGCACACAATTGAACCTGAGCCAAATCTTCTTTTTCATCAATCATCAAATTATAATAATCATCGGCCGATAATTGATTTTGTAAAGAAATTCTCCTTGAGCCAATATTATTTTCTCACGGTAAAATAGCTTCATGTCCATAAAATAATTGATACGATGACACCTGAGTAGCGCCATAACATGATATCCGATAAGCCCATAATGAATTGGCTAGCGTAGTATGCCACTTCCCTGGTTGCTCTGCAATCTTCCTATTGATTAACTTGATAAAACTTTTGTTAGATGCCTCTCTTTGCACATTGGCTTGTGTATAATAAGGAGAAAAATTCAATAATTTAATACTAATACTATCGGCAAACTGAACAAACTCATCTGATACAAAAATAGAGCCTTGATATGTCATTATTGTCTGTGGAATCCCAAACCAATAAACTATATGGTCTTTAACAAATTCAATCGCATCTCTAAAATCAACTTTTTTTTGAAGGAATTGCCTCAACCCACTTAGTGAAATAATCTATAGCCACCAATGTATATTTGTGCCCTTTAGTCGATGGTGGATTAATATGGCCGATCATATCGATTCCCCAGCCTCTAGACGGCCACGGCTTTATTATCGAATTCATAGCCGATGCTGGTGCTCTTTTAACTGCTCCAAATTTCTGACAATCTTGACACCCCTTGTAATATCTAAAGTAATCCTCCAACATTGTCGGCCAAAAATATCCAACTCTATGAAGTAACCACCTCATCTTATAAGCCGATTGATATGTTCCATAAATTCCTTCATGCACTTCGCATATAACTACCTCGGCTTCTTCTAAGTTCAAATATTTGAGCAAAACCTTATCAATCGTCCGATAATATAAATCATCATCAAGCAACACATATTTGAGGGCTTTGTACTTTAATTTTCTTGATGCCGATTGAGAAGGATTTTTCAAGTATTCAATAATCTCATATCTCCAATCATCGGCATCAACAGTGGCAATCTCTATCTCAACATATTTTACCATCGGTTTATATCCCAATGCGCGTTGAGCTAAATCATTGGCTTCAAAATTTTGTTCCCTAGGAATATGCTTCATAGTTATGATCTTAAAATTCTTCATCAATTCTCGACACTTCTCACTGTAAACCCTTAGGACTTTATCTCTGCATTCATATTCTCTCAACAATTGCTTAACCACTAAGAATTAATCACTAACAATTTCTATCGCATCGGCTTCTACCTCTTTCAATAACTGAAGCCCGTTAAGAACCACCTCATACTCAGCTTGATTATTTATATAATATGGCTTGATCGTAAATGCAAACTCAAAACTTGCCCCCCGAGGCAAAATAATTACCAAACTGATGCCACATCCATGTGTGCAAACAGATTCATCAAACAATAATGTCCAAGGCATCAGCTCAACATAACCAATTGAATCATCCTGATGCTGAACAATAAAATCAGCTATCGCTTGTCCTTTAACTGCCTTAGCCGATTCATACTGCAAATCAAATTTCATCAAGACAAAAATCCACTTCCCAATCCTTCCCTTTAATACTGGATCCTATAATATATATCTTACTACATCGGCTTTGCAAACCACTGTGCACTCATTGGACAATAAATAATGCCTTAACTTGGTACATAAAAAATACAAACATAAACACAAGTTCTCCACCGGGGTATACTTTGTCTCTGCATCCAGAAGCCTTCTACTAGGATAAAATATAGCATTTTCTTTGCCTTCAATCTCCTGAACCAAAACTGACCCGATGAACTTCTCATCGGCCGATAAATACAGTCTGAACGGAACCCCTATTTGTGGTGGCATTAATACTGAAGGAGAACTCAAATAATCCTTGATATTATCTAAAGCTTTCTGTTGTTTTTCTTCGCACATAAATTCTTGATCGGCTTTCAAACATAACAACGGAGTGAATGGCTCTATCCTTCCTGACAAATTTGAAATAAATCACCTTACAAAATTAATCTTGTTGATCAAAGATTGCAACTTTGTTTTATTTTCTGGCGGCTTTATATCCTGTATAGCTTTAATACTTCGCCGACTAATTTCAATTCCTCTTTTATGAACAATAAAGCGCAAAAACTATTCAGCCAATACACAGAAGGCACACTTATTCAGATTCATCTTCAAACCATATTTCCTTGTTCTTTCTAGCACCTTCCATAAATCGGCTAAATGTCCATTGACTTCTTTTGATTTCTCAACTACATCATCTATATAAATTTCAACCAAAAAACTAATAAGATCATGAAATATATAATTCATAGCCCTTTGATATGTAGCATCGACACTTTTCAACCCAAATGTCATAACAACCCACTCATACAACCCGATTGCGCTAGGATATCTAAAAGTAGTCTTATGAATATCTTCTTTAGCCATGAAAGTTTGATTATATTCAGCATTGCCATCCATAAAGCTAATAATCTTATGTCCATAAGCTGCATCAACTAATAAATTTGCAATCGGCATGGAGTATTCATCCTTGGGAGTAGCCTTGTTTAAATCTTTGAAATCAACACAAACCCTTAACTTTCCATTTTTCTTTGTTACTAGTACTATATTAGAAACCCACTCAGCTTGTTGTCGTGACAAAATTAACTGCGCCATCGACTCCTCATATACTTCTTCATCGGGTGTAGCAGTTCTGTATTCTGCAGGCTACATGAAAACCATGTTTATACAAGATGAAGCCCCAGCATTGTCAATCTTGACTACTTTTCCTTTGGTAGAAGCTGGGATTCTTGCTCTATTGGCTTCAACATCATCGGCTTTAACAACCTTACTTTTTACTCGCCAGTCCTTTCTTGTATGCCTCAGCCAATGGTTAATTTCTCCTTCAACTTCTACCATTTGTTCCATGTTTCTTATTCTCTGAACCCTTCTTTTTTGATTCATGATAAAAATTCCACTTGGACACCATTGAGGATTATGTACTTGTTCACCTTGATCTCCATCGTCATCTCCAAAATAATCTTCATGAATCGGCCACAAACATTGATATACTGAAAGCTTGCTCTGTATTGGCCGATTCAAATCCCTTGTATTACCTCGATGATAAGAATCTTGACAATAGAAATTGGGCCTATCTTAATTGCATTCTGGGCAATCTTCAATTGAGGGCAACTTCATCCCCTTATTCCAACAGAACCAAAAAAACTCACAATCCCAGTGTGGATCGAAACAAGATCTTTCCTCTTCACGATAATTTTATATCTCTTTTTCATGCCTTTTCTGATACTTGTTGATCAAACTAGATGAGTTAACTCCAGCTCGATAATTTCTCCTATCGGCTTCATCTGTAGATCTCCTGCGATAAACCATGTTCACTGGAAAAGGATGCCCACCAATCTTCATCGGCCTCTTGTTATCATCAAATTTAATTCTACCTTACTCCACAGTCGATGTATCTGTTGCCTGAAAACCTTGTAATCATTTGTATGATGTGGACCTGTATTGTGCCATTTGCAATATTTTCTTTTTTTCAATTCTTCAGCCGATGGAATAATGTGATTTTGTGGCAACACAATCTGCTTTTCTTATAATGAGATATCAAAAATCCTATTGGCTTTGTTTATATCAAAATCATACCTTTCTTCCTTTGACCCATTGGCAAACAACTGTCTTTTTGTTTCGAGCCCACTCTGCCAAACCAATTTCTGGATCTTCGTCCTGGTCTGAATTAGAATCATAGTAAACATTATTGATATTATTAGTTTTTCTGGTAAATCTCTCCTTCTTGGATTCCTGTAATCGCTGTTCATGAGTCGATAACTTCTGCACTAATTGAGCTAGGCTTTCAAAGTCTTGCGAAGAAAACTTATCTTTTACCGGCCCCAACAATCTTGGAATGCTAGATCGGCCAACTGAGAATCGGTCAAAACCAGACTATAGCATCTACTCCTTATGCCTTTGAATCTATGAATAAAATCTAGAACTGATTCATTAGATCTCTGCTTGATTGATGTTAAATCTGATAATTTCATCTCTTGAACTGCAACAAAGAAATACTTGTGAAACTATTTTTCTAGATTGGCCCATCCTCTGACAGAATTAGGTGGTAAAGAAAGAAACCATGTAAACGCCGATCCAGATAATGACAATGGAAAAATCTAACTCTTAAAGCCTCCTCAGTTGATGCCTCCTCACGTTGTGCTAGAAATCGGTTGATATGTTCAATTGTTGAAATATTGTCTTGTATTGAAAACTTTGAAAAATCTAAAATTTTGTATCAGTTAGGCAAGGGCTCTCTATCAAAGCTTTCTGGATATAAATTCCGATACATAATCCCATCATCTCTAGGTTGCAAACCAAACTGTTCCCTCATGACTTCAGCAATCATATCAGCCCACTCCCGGGTACCGTTGTTCCCAAACTGTTGCAAAGGAGGCTTTTGAACAAAATAATCCATCCGATGTTGATATTGATCGACCTCTTCATGCCGATATGGATGAGGTAATGGCTGCTGTTGATGTTGAGGCTGAAAATATTGGGTTGAATATTGATGACGTGGACTTTGCTGAAGCTGATAATTTTAAGGAATTTCATGTGCAAACTGTGGTCCGATTGGTTGCCCCCAATCGGCTGCTGAACCATCATATTCCCAATCGGCTGCTGAACCATCAGCTTAAGCCGATCGACTGATAAGCTGATGTCGTATTGTATTAGCCAATGCACGGATAAATCGGCTATATGTCATAAAAGATGCTACTCATAGACTAGATCTAAATTGAATATAATCATGAACAATTTCACCTTAATGAAACCAATTCTATAGGTCGAACCCAATCGATGCAGCATAAGATTGATAATATTAAGGTCAATTGTTATATAACTATATGATGTAAATACTAGCCGATGTGCAATAAATATAGATTAAACTCAAAACAACTACGATCGGCTGTAGAGACAAATAACATGCAATTATTAATTCAATCTTTCTCTTAAGTACAGACAACTACAATATCCTTTTATACATGCGATCGGTTGGTCAATAAGTGGAGATTGGCAGTCGAATCATTGGGACTAATAATTTCATTGAGTTAATTGAGAGAAATAGGTCCCAAGAATTGAAAAATATGTTCATGTGTTGATGCAAAACACAGCGGCCTAGAAGATTTGCTTTACTTCAGTGCAGGTCCAAAAGCTTCGGGTTCAAGGCGTGCCAGTTGGTTTGATCCTGCAACTAATAAGATAAACAATGAAACATATTAGAAAACGATAGCCGATTGGCTGATAAGCCCATGTCGTATCGTATCAGCTGATGCACGGATGAATCGGCCATATGTCATAAAAGATGCTACTCATAGACTAGATCTAGATTGAATATAATGATGAGCATTTTCTCTTTAACAAAACCAATCTTATAGATCGAACCTAGTCAATGCAGCATAAAATTGATAATATTAAGGTCAATTGTTATATAATTATACGATCTAAATACTAGCCAATATGCAATAAATATGGATTAAACTCAAAAGAACTACGATCGGCTGTAGAGACAAATAACATGCAATTGTTAATTCGATCTTTCTCTTAAGTACTGGCAACTACAATAGATCGAAATTAACCGAGACAATATTAGTTGCTAATATCAAAGATCAGATAAATTGATAATTATATGAATTTATATCATAGCTGATGAAGTGACTTGAGTAGATAAAGATAACGTATCGGCTATAGCTCTGATACAGCCTTATACAAGAATATTAACCTTGATTAAATCTATTAAACAAGCTACAATCTCGACAAATCGGACTTAACCAAGACAGTGCGATATTGATGAGAAGCTTAATAGATTTAAAGGGTTGATAAACTTATATAAGATGATAGATATAACACATTAAGTTAAAGATAGCATGCAAGCCCTAGCCTCGCCGATACAAGCAACTATAGACAGAACTTACTTCTTGATGGAGATCGAACCTAACCGATGCAGCCCAACTCGAAGACAAGAACTCATTGAAAATAAACATCATGAGAGGGTGGCGATGCGCCGAAAGTGTGTATTGAACTATTTTTAATATACAAGACCTTGGGTGTACATATTTATACCCATGAACAAAACTAGTCCATATCGGACATGACACAAACATTCCTGAAGATAAAAGAAAAATTACAAGCCCGATCTGGACTCTAATAAATCTTTCCTAAAATTTTATAAAAGGAAAATAAACAAAATTTCCTAATTAATAGATACACATCGCTTCCTTCTCGAATCCGATCCCCTTTTCATAATACCTTCAATCTCCTCAATCGAATCCGACAAGGACTTGAACTCCTGTCTCCTATCGACAACTTCCTAATCTCTTTCATGCGATACATGCTTGCTGATACATCTCTGACCAATGCAATTGTTTGTTATCAGTTACCAAAATTACGTCACCAATCTCGCTCCACCTTTAACGGAATATGCCAAATTTTACCGTTAACATCATGCTCATGAGGGACCATGACACCTACAGATATTAAGGATGATAAAATGAAGTTATTGAAGATGTGGGGTACAAAGTGACTACTATGGCAAGATGGTAAAGGATAAGCGATGCTCGGTCGTGATGGACCATGTGGTGGTGAAGGGCAAGTAAGGAGCTTGGCGCCAAAGAACCAAATCTGGCGGTGAAGGGCGAGTGATGACTTAGTTGTGATGGACCGTGTGAGGCCATTGAAGTTACAAGGAACCCGCATCAATCATGCATTTGAAGAATATATAAGGTGAAACGGTTTTGGTGTTGGCATCCCTTAAGACAACAAAGAAAGGAAGATGGCATAAAGGCATACCTATTGTTATAATTCTCTTTCTATTTACATTTGAGAATAGGAATGTCATACTATTAAGAGGGATGCAATGTGGATGTGTTTGTGTATGTTTTGGTGCTCAAAGTGACTTATCCTAGTGCTACCTTGAGAGAAACCCAAACTTTAACCTATCCTTCGAGTGGTTTTAGACCTTGATTTCAGTTGAGTTGGTTAGTGCTCTGAGTGAGCTTTCCATGGATTCCAAGATCATCAAAAAGGGACTTCCGAGTAAAAAGTTATGTTTTTTTTGTTCTCTGCTGTTTTTTGGATTTTCTGAAAATTTTTGAAAATTCCAAAAATGGGTGGAAACTGTGGGATTACTTTCTGGTGATTTTTGGAAATTCTGAAAATCATTTTCAGAACTTTCAAAAAATGGAATCTTTATCTCTAACAGCTAGTTTTGAGGGGCTTGGGTATATAAACCCCTTCGCCCTCTCCTTCAGCAGCTATTGTTTTTGGCAAAATTCGACACATCCAAAGCCAAATAGCCTTCCCCATTCCTCTATCTTGTTGGTGTCTCTTTGTGAGAGAGATTTGAGAAAAGGAAAGGTTTGGATTGAGAGATTGAGAAGTTGAGAGCTAGTGAGCTACTTTGAGCACTTGAGTTCATAGCAAGCAAATCTTCGATTGTGTTTGTTACTCTTGGAGACTAAGGTCTCCTAGATGGCTAGGCGTTGCTGGTGAGCACCCAAGGTTGTGGTGTGCCGTGGAAAGTTTATGAAGATTTCGATTTCTCCTTCGCAAGGGAAGAAATCAAGAGTGAAATTGAGGAGTACATTTGTGCAACCTCGTGAGAAAAAGGGTTGAAAGAGACCAGGCCTTTATGTCCCATCAACGGAGATGTAGGATCTGTGGACCCGTACTTCGGGAAACAAATCATGTGTCTTCCCTCTTGGTTTGCCCATTCTTGCCTTCCCTCATATTGTGCTTGAGCTTGTTTTTACCCAATCGACTTGTATGATTGTTGACGGTCGTTAAGTACTAATTTTGACGATCAATTACCTCGATAAATAACAGAGAACTAATATTTCTTACACGCATATTAGTTAGAAATAATGTAGTTTCACTTGTCTTGGAGAAATACTATGGATGCAGACTATACAATAAAGTGAAGGAGAAATGTGCCGGCATGCAAAGAAACACACCTCCGACGAATCACATGAGAGCACACAGATTAAAGGGCCCACAAGTCAGACAAAACCGACATAATTTGGGGTAATCCACCGTGCACCATCATAGGGGCCCACATGGCAGCCTCTGGGAGAAAGGCGAAGGAGAGAGGTAAGGCTCAAGGGTCGGTCGAACCGCCATCGCTTACTCTCATCTCCACTTTCACGTGGACTCTCCAGATTACCTCCTAATGATGTTTATGGGTGCACCGACCTCCATAACCATCATTAGCAACTGTCATTGGAGGCTATAAAAGGAGGATGCATTCTATCAGGAGGTGAAACTCCTCTAGCAGGGAACCGCGGGGTCCGCCTTTTTGGTTCGGACCAGGGGCCATTCAAACCCTAAGGACGGGTAAAAGGCCCGCATTAAATGTGACAGGATGGGGCACACGCCTGGCACGCCCCACGCTGGTAGGCGTGTGCGCACAGCACACGCCATCATATCCGTCATCACATGTCTCATGTCAGCCCACGTAGCCTTTTGGTACGCATATGGTAGGTGGGCGCGAGCGACAGTCGCCCAGCCAACGCGCGTGGGGCTGATCGTGGGAGGAAGCTGCTGCTCCACGCATGGCCCGACCCCCTTCAGGGCTTGCCACGCGTACTGGGGACGGCCTCCTCCCTTTACTCGCGATACCCTCGGGCCCGTATGACCGACAGCAGCCCCCGACGTTAGCCCTGGGCGACGCTTCTTGCCGGTGACGAGGGTTGACGCCATCCCTCCTGGTCAAGGGTGTGCGGGCCCGGTCTTGGCTTTGCATGGTGGCGCCTTGGCGGTGGGTCCCGCGTGAAGCGGAACCGTCTCCCCGGTAACAACGGGCCATTACTTCATGATTGCCGCATCTTTTGGGTGACGTGCAGAAACCAAAACGGCCACCAAGTAATGATGGGCACGACTGCCGCGCTTGCTTGAGGAGATTGTGGGACCACCCGGTCCTGGCCGAAACGGCCGCACACATTATGCATGCACTGGATATGGGTGCGTGGGGAAGTGGGTGCGAGAAACGAGGGGGCAGAGGGTGTGACCGCGAGAATCGAGGGGGCAGAGGAAGTGGGCGCTAGAAACGAGGGGCTAGGGCGCAGAGGGAAGTATAAAGGGCACCACAGGGGGCTCTTCTCCCCTTCTTTCGCCACTTCATCTCTCCAGCTCTTGCGCCCAAGCTCTTCCTGCGCCTTTGTTCATCTCCGCCGCGCTCTCGCTCACTGCTCTGCCTGCGCCATGCTCTCATTTTTCACTCCTTCCGCCGGCAGCGCCATGATGCGGAGCTCGGTGCCGCTTCCCGACAGCATCCTCCCTCCTTCCCAGATCACGAGCGATTGGTTTGCGGTGTTGCCGAGGAAGTTCTTGCCGGTGCTGTCCGGGAGGGCGACGGTGATCCTCGGTGAGGACCGGCCGACTCTGCAGTACCCAGAGCGGTCGCTTTTCTTCCTCTTCTTCGCCATGGTGGGGTTGATCCTCCCATTCTCCTCCTTCTACGATGTCTTGGAATTCTACGGGATCCAAATGGCGCATCTCACCCCCAATGCCGTGATCACGCTGGCCATCTTCGCACAACTGTGCGAGATGTTCCTCGGGGTGAGGCCGAGCCCCCGGCTCTTCCGATGGTTCTTTACCCTGCAGCAATCGTCCCCCTCGACGGAGGCCAGGGGGTGCTACTTCCAGCCTTTGGCCAACACGCAGCGGCTCTACATTGAGCAGAAGCTGCGCAAGAAGTGGGACGACTGAAAGCACGACTGATTCTACACCGTGCTCCCCAGCCATCCTCAACTTTGGCTTCCGACTGCGCCGCCCGTGCAGACTCTAGGCTGGCGGGAGGCGCCGGAGTTGGGGGACGTGTATGACGCGATATTGGACCGCCATGCCGGGTTGCGGGCCCTAGGGCTGAACAACACTATGGTCTTCGATGACTACAACCGCCAGCGGATCACGCCTCTCCAGGAGCGAGTCCGCCCCTTGTGGACGTATGTCGGTCCCAACGACACTATCTGGACCCACCTGAGAAGCGCCTGGGATTGGTCCCCGGCTGACTTGAAGGTGTTGGTCCAGAAGGTGCTTGGCCATGGCGACGTCGAGCCATCGCTGATTCCCCCTGGGCATCCTTCCGCTCTGCTGTGACCCAGAGCGGGACTCCATTGTGGCCATCATGCAGGCAGTGGGCGTCGGTGTGGAGCGCAACGGGGGCGGCGGCGCGGGCAGCAGCCACGATCAGGAGGGGCAGCGCCCTCCCGCCCGAGGGGGCACGGAGAGGGTGCCACCGGCAGAGGCTCGGGCAGCGCTCGCCCTTCTGACCCGAAGGGGAAACGAAAGCAGATGGAGACCTCTCGCTCCCCGTCACCAATCTGAGGGGGTGGTCGGAGCACGCCACCTCCTGGCACCCAGCGGGCGCCGTGCCAACAGCGCCGCCAAAGGCTGGGAAAAAGAAATAAAGGCTGCGGAAGGTGGGGCAGTCCGAGCCGTGCTGGGGGGAGTTCATCAAGCCCCTAGAGTTGAGCTTCAAGCATTGTCCGCAGAGGTATGATCCCGGCTCGATATTCTACGTGTTATCCTGGATTTCGCTGTCTTCGCTTACTTCCTCTTTCCCTCTTCTTCTCTTTCTTTTTTAGCGAGGCCCCTTCCTGTGGTGCTCCCGTGGATGACCTCCCTCTCTGGCCCAGAGTGCCCGAGCGAGGGCAGGCTGAGTCCGGCGGGCGAACAGTCGAGGCAGGGAGGCCAGGCACAGGTGCGGAGTCCCAGGCGTCGAGGGGGCAATCGGGCCCCGGCGCCGCGCCCGAGGCGGAGACCGAGGCGGGGGCTCCGGGGGAGCCCCCAGCTCGGGGGTCGGCGTGGCCCACCCGGCAGCCGGCGAGGCCTCTCCGACTGCGCCCAGGGCGGAGGCCACACATGGGGCCCCTACTACCAATGTTGCGGAGGGCTCTTCCGGCGCCGGCAGGGGTGGCACCGAGGATGTGGGGGCGACGTGGCACCCCAGAGGTCGTCATCGCCGCAGCCTCGCGGACGAGACGTGGGGTGGGACGCTTCCCCCAACCCTTAGCCCCGGGGCCTGACCGCTGGCGGATCGAGTCAGACCGGGTCGCCGAAAAGGCGGCGGTCCCTGTTTACTCCGTCTACCCCGACGGGCTCGGAGCCCGTCCTGTAGGCGCTGGCGGTAGCGAACACCACCGTCATTGAGGGGCTGAACACCCAGATGCAGTCCCTGCTGGGGAGCGAATCGAGTTGGACGCGGAGTGGGCGTGCCTCGAGGAAGGGTGTCGCTCACTGGAGGCCATGGTCGCCGCTGGCCGCTCCGCACACAACCGCCGCCTGGCAGAGCTGGATGCACGGGCCGCTGCCATGGACGAAGTGGTGCGGGAGACCGAGGAAGAGAGGGTCGCGGCCATGGACGAAGTGATGCGGGAGACCGAGGAAGAGAGGGTCGCGGCTCTCGTCGCCATGGATGCCCTGGAGGAGGCGGTAGGTGACCTTTGGCTCGCCAGCGACGCGTATATGGAGACGCTCCAAGAGAGGGAGAACGCCATGGCAGCCCGGGAGCAGCAGGTGTCGTAGGGCGAGGGGTCCCTGTGCTAGCTGGAGGAGGCCATGGAGGCCCGCGCCAAGGAGCTGGACGAGCAGGCCTCGTCCCTACCGGAGTGGGAGGCTGCCGTGCGCCAGCGCGAGGAGGCCGCGGAGCAGCAGGTGCAAGGGGCGGAGCAGCAGGCCCGGGAGCTCGAGCAATGGGCCTAGGAGCTAGAGGAGCGGGTCCGGGCTCTGGACGCCCGGGAGGTGACACTGGAGGAGCATGAGTCCACGGCGGTAAACGCCGAGGCCATCCTTCGGGTGGCTGAGGAGGCGAACGTCGAACGGGCTCGCGCTCTCGCAAACTTCGAGGCCGTCGCGCGGCAACTGGAGGGCAGCCTGCGTCTCCGGGAGGAGGCCTGGCGGGAACGCGACGGGACGGTCTCGGAGCTTGAGGCCGAGGTCTCCCGTTGCGAGACGGCGGCGCGGCGACTCGAGGAGCAGCTCGTCGATCGTGAACTCACCGTGGCTGGCCGCAAGAGCCGGCACCTGGAAACTGCCCACACATTGCGGGCCGCCCTAGAGTAGCGCGTCGCCAAACTAAACGCACGGGAGAGGGACTTGGCCTCTATGGTGTGGGAAACTGAAGTTCGCCAAACTGAAAAGCGGGCAGTGATGCCCTTGATGAACTTGAGGGCCGAGTAGCTATCGATTTTCACGACAAGGTAAGCCTAGGGCCGCTTGGTGAACTTATCGATGGCGACGTAGAGTTACTCGTACCCCCCGAGAGCCTTCTTGAAGGGGCCCAGAATGTCCAGCCTCCAGACTGCAAATGGCCACCAGAGTGGTATCATTTGTAGGGCCTAGGCCGGTTGATGGGTCTGCCTGGCGTGGAACTGGCATGCCCGGCATCGCCGGACCAGGTCAGTGGCGCCCTGGAGGGTTGTTGGCCAGTAGAAGCCCTGACAGAAGGCCTTACCAACCAATGTGCGTGAGGCGGCGTGGGCACCACACTCACTTTCGTGGATATCAGCGAGAAGCTCGATACCCTGTGTCTGAGGGATGCACTTTAGGAGTACCCCGTTGGTGCCGCATCGGTAGAGAGTCCCTTCCACCAACACATACCTTTTGGAGGTTCGAGCAACTCGCTTGCTCCCTTCGCACTGCTCCGGTAGAGTCGCGTCTTGGAGGAATGCTTGAATTTCTGACATCCACGTAAACTGCTGAGGGGTGTCGGGGCTGACCCCCTCGGGCCTTCGGGCCCAGACTCCGTCGGTCTCCCGAGGCTGCATGGTCGAGGCGCGCGGACGGATGGGTGAGCCTTTCTTCATAGGCACCTGGTGGGGTCGGGGCTCGCGAAGATGCGAGCCTTGAGAGCTCATCAGTGAGCGTGTTCTCTCGTCTGGGCATGTTTCGAAGCTCTAACCCATCGAAGTGGCGCTCTATACGCCGCACTTCCTGGATGTAAGCCTCCATCTGTGGGTCGGAGCATTGGTACTCCTTGGAGACTTGGTTCATGACCAGCTGAGAGTCGCCCAACACTAGGAGGCGTCTGATCCCCATTCCGGCTACCGCCCTGAGTCCTGCAAGGAGCCCTTCATATTCTGCCATATTGTTGGTTGCTCAGAAGTCCAATTGAACCACATATTTGAGGACATCGCCACTCGGCGAGGTCAAGGCGATCCCGGCGCCGGTGCCATGCAGAGTGAGGGAGCCATTGAAGTTCATTACCTAGTGCATGGTCCACCGGCCATGGTCAGGGTTGTCCTCGGCCTCGGGGGCGGATGATAGGGTCCACTCTGCCAAGAAATCGGTGAGGGCTTGACTCTTGATAGTGTGCCGTGGCTCAAAGTGGAGGTCGAACTCCGAAAGCTCGATGGCCCACTTGACCACTCGTCTGGTGCCCTCTCGGTTGTGCAAGATTTGGTCGAGGGGGTAGGACGTCACCACTGTAACCCGATGCGCCTGTAAGTAATGGCGCAACTTCCTCGACGCCACAAGAACTGCATATAGCATCTTCTGGGCTTGAGGGTATTGGGTTTTAGCGTCTCGGAGGACCTCACTGACAAAGTAGACCGGCCGCTGCACCTTTTGGCGGGGCCTGGTCCCTACGCGAGGGGTGCCGGGCTCCCGAGACCCAGCACTTGCGGTGCCTTTTCCAGCTCGTGGGGCATCTGCGTCAGTGGCCTCGGGGTCGGGAGCCATCGAGCCGCTCTCCCCTTCGGTGGCCACATAACCATCTCATGGGGGGAGGGCATCGAGTGCCTCTTGACAGGGGGGCGAAGGGCCACCCACGTACTGAGGGGGCCCGAGGCCGCCTCCAGCACGGGGGCCTCTTCCGCCACTGTCGGCCTAGGCCTCACTGTTATGGGATGGGGGAACTGCAGTTGAGGGTCTTCCTCGTCGCGCTCCACCACCAACGCCGCACTGACTACTTGCGGGGTTGCCGCCAAATAGAGCAGTAGTGGTTCCTTTGGCTCCTGGGCCACCAGGACTGAGGGAGAGTTAAGGTAAGCCTTTAGCTGATCTAATGCTTGCTCCGCCTCCTCCGTCCAGACAAATGGCCTGGAGCGCTTGAGGAGCTTGAATAGGGGCAGCGCCTGCTCTCCCAACCTTGCGATGAATCTACTCAGGGCGGCCATGCATCCTGAGATGCACAACACGTCCCTGAGCCGACTGGGGGGGCGCATCTACTCTATTGCTCTAATCTTCTCGTGGTTGGCCTCTATGCTTCTAGCCAAGACCAGGAACCCGAGAAGCTTGCCCGCTGAAACCCCGAACATGCATTTTTCAGGGTTCAGCTTCATGCGTGTGGAGCGGAGATTATCAAAAGTCTTTGCCAAATCTGAGAGTAAGGTCTCTCGATCACGTGTTTTTACGACCAAGTCATCGACATACGCCTCAACATTATGCCCTATCTGATTTTTCAAAGTGATACGAGTGATTCGCTGAAAGGTAGGGCCTGCATTCTTTAAACCAAATGGCATGGATATATAGCAATAAGTGCCAATCTGATGATATCCTGAGTACGCATCTAGAAAACACAAAAGATCGCACCCTACAGTGGAGTTGACGATTTGATCTATGTGTGGCAAGGGGAAGGGATCTTTAGGGCATGCCTTGTTGAGGTCGGTGTAGTCGACGCACATCCGGAGCTTGCCATTGGCCTTGGGGACGACAACTGGGTTCGCCAGCAACTCCGGATGGACCACCTCTCGAATGAATCCGGCCTCCAGGAGCCACACCACCTCCTCGTGAATGAAGGCTTGCCGCTCCGGGACCTGCTGCCGTACCTTCTGCCGGACGGGTCTCGCGTCCGGACTCACGGCCAGACGGTGCTCGATCACCTTCCTGGGGACCCCGGGCATATCCGATGGCTTCCATGCAAACACATCGGTGTTTGCCCGCAGGAAGGAGACGAGCACGTCTTCCTATTTGGTGTCTAAGCTACCGCCGATCTTGGCAATCTTGGACGAATCGTCGCCAAGCTGGATCTGCTTGACGGGTACCTCGTCACCCGAAGCCATCCGCTTCTTCGGGGCAAGAGAGGCTGGGGCCTCAGGCCCTCCGCTGCCGCCCTCGGGCCCGCCGGCCGTTGCAAGGCTGTTCACGCACTGCTCCGTGCAAGCCAGGACGACCTGACGTCGCCGTGGACGGTGATGGGGCCGCTCAGGCCCGACATCTTTAGCTGGAGGTAGGCGTAGTGGGCCGCTACCATGAACTTCACCAACGCGGGCCTCCCGAGCACCGCGTTGTAGGGCAGATTGAGATCCGCCACATTGAAGTCGATCCGCTCAGTGCGGAAGTTGGAGGGCCCGTCGAAGGTTTCGGGGGGCGAGATGTGCCCAGTGGCCACGTGTGGCTTGGGGTGATGCCAATGATTGGCAGCGACGGCTCAAGCCGCATTCCCGGGGCCTTCATTACGTCAAAGGCCGCGGGGGACAAGATATTGAGGGCCGCGCCGCCGTCGACCAAGATGCGCCCCATTTTGACGTTGCACACGGTGGGGGAGACCACCAACGCCAAGTGTCCACCCTTGGCCAGGCAAGTGGGGTGATCGCTTTGGTTGAAGGTGAGCTTCACCCCAACCAGCACGACTGCCGCGCCGCTGTTGGCGCAGAATTTTGACCCGCCTTGCAACCAAACGGGTTCCGCATTACCACGGTGGCCTGGGAGATCTGCTTAACTCCAGTGCAGGTCCAAATGGCTTGCCTAGTCGTATGCAGAGCGTGCCAGTTGATTTGATCTGCAATCAACAAGAAACAAGTAAACCATGTCAGAAAACAACGGCCGATCGGCCAATAGGCCGATGACACATTGTCATAGCCCAGCCGATAGGGCAAAGCTATATCGGCTTACTCATGATAAAGCAAGATTAAAGCACAGATCTTATCGGCCTTCATCAACATGTTGCTGTCGATTAATGGCATCGGCCGATAAGAACAATAAAGATAACTACACTAGCTAATACTCTAGTGCAAATCTACATGAACCAATCAACCAATATAAACATATCAACCACAGATAAACCCTAGAGAATTATCCATAACAGATGCATTCCTATTAATCAATCCGTTTATGTAGATGACAGATACACATGAAAACATTATAATAAACACGTGTATCAGATAAAACTAGCTGAAACCCCAGTTATATCCTTAATTACAACCGAAAGCAGGCTTTGTGTTAGATCTCAAAACAGGACTAAGGTCGATAGCAACTCAAAGTGTGAATCGAAACTTAACACAAAGAAAATCAAGCCGTCGATTGCTTTTGGGGATGGTAGATGCATTGAACAATCTAACCAAGCATAATAATTAAACCGCCGTCGGCAATAAACCCTAAAACGAATAGATCGCCGGCGAAGCATAATTAAGACGCCTGTTAAGATTACCCAAAACATGATAGACGACGATCACATTATCGAGGCTTAACGTGCCTAAAGCGACACGCTAGCCCCGACAATGCCGATCGTCGGGAACGAGTTCTTACCTTTGCTCCGGGAAGGCAAGAACTCGTCAAGGTCAACCTCTTGCAAGGGTTGGTGGTGCGTCGAAGTAGATTGAACTGGTTTGTTGTATTGGATTGTGAGAGATAGTCTATGTACAGACTACGGGATATTTATACCCGAGATTACAACAGGGTCCATGTAGGACACGATCTTATCTCTAACAAACAACAAGTCTTTGCGGCAGACTTTTGCCACAGATTAGATCTAAACCTACTTGATTTACAAGATACAATTGCCTAAAATCGAGCCTTATCTCTATTTGGCATCTTTCTTGAAGCTTATCCTGAGCCCAAACCAAGCCCACCCTGGCTTTGTCAACTTCCAACCTCTATCGGCCAATAACCATACAAATCCGAATCGGCTGATACAGCCTTCCTGCCAGCGCCTCATTGAGTCCGATACACTGACCATGTCCGATACGAGACCTAGTTCGACTTCAACTTAGCCCTTTGTCTCTGCTTCGGTTTCCTCCTCTTTCTCCGGGTCGATTACGAAAATCCGCTATTAACACATGCCCCCCAATTTCGCTTCATTATATAATGTGGCGGAATTAGCCCCGAAGAACTCATCGACTCCCTTGCTTGGGTTTGCCTGAAAACCGTGCAGATCCAGATTCGCAGCTTTCCGCCGCCGATTTAGCAACCACCCACGCTCTTCAACTCCGGCGACCCCTCGGCATCCCATCGGCATCAACTCTTTCCACGGCAATTTCGTCGACGACAACAATGGCTTCCGCTCCGTTCTACGCCTCCGAAATCCCCGTGGTAAGTTAATCTCCTCTGTATTCACATTCCCACTTTCCTGCTGATTTCTTCGAACTAGGGATTCAACTTTTTTGCCCCCCCGGGTCTTATGTTTTTCGTCGTTCTTATGATATAGGTCTTCAAAAACCAAATCTTAATCCCCACCAACGACAAATCACACAGATTCCTGCTAGGCCCCATGGGCAATTGCGACCCGACCTGGCTGATTAATGCTGAGACAGACAGAATCCCCTTCAAACAAGCCAAACCCAACGTCTCCTCATGGAAACACACTTTCAGATCCTCGCCATCAAAACTCAACGGATACAAAACCTGGCATAAGAGGATCGCTGCAGCCAAACAGGTCCATTGGGATGAAATAGGAATCGGCCAATGTATTACTTTGTCCCTGGCCGATACCAAGAAAAACGAGCCACTCATGTCGGCGGCCACCTATTTCTGGTCTAGCACCTTGAACGCGTTCTTGTTCAAGCAAGGTCCGATGACCCCAACTTTAATCGACGTCAAGATGCTAACAGAACTAGATATCCAATCTGAGATCAATCCCTTCAGCCTCCTGACTAATAATAGCCACAAACTGAAAACCAAGAAGATTGGAGGCTGGTATGGGTATGTTTTTGAACACATGGAACAAGGATCACTCTCGGAAAGGGAACATGTGGCCTTCCTGACGCTGTGGTTGGAACGATTTGTCTTCTGCGGATCAACCTGTGGCCCAACTACCAATTGCCAGCATCTGGCCCAAGCTCTGGTTGACAAGAAACAAATCCCTCTCGGCCGATATCTTCTGGGAGCTGTTTATCGACTGCTTCATATCTCTACTCAAGATTTAATGTTGAAACAGACTGTAGCTCACGGAGGACCATGGTGGTTTATTCAGCTCTGGCTAACCATTCATACCAACACTATGGCTGATCGGCCTCCACTATCAGACTCCTGTTGCCCATCAAAGTATGCCGATCATGAAGACCATAGAACCAGAAGATGCATGTCTTTTGGAGAGGCGGCCTTTGTCTATCCTGGAGCGGATCAATCGGCCAAAGACCTGTCTACTTGGTTCATCCAATTCTACACCGGATCCCCATCAATTAAGATGGATATGTGCCTCTACCTCTCGGATCAGGATTTTGAACTCCCTGACGATCTGCAGTTGAACCTGATAAATGATGACATGGAATCCCGACAGTCATTTATGATCGGCATTACCCCATGCCTGCTCCCAGTAGGCATATTTCATGGAAGAAGCACCAGCCTGTCCTATGAATTCTATAACCCCATGGTAGCTGCTAGACAGTGCGGGCTCGGACAACTCCCCATTAATCTATACTTCCAAAGACTCCTAGAGAGCAGGGGCATAGTGTCGTCAGGATTGATCATGAGCAAGGCACTGGAAATTGAAACCCCAAACCTGGGTGACTGCGACCGATTGCATCTGAGCCCCTTTGTACATATCAGCTTTCAAGCATGGTGGCAAGAATGGGCTGCTCACATTTTCCATCAATCGGCCAGATTCTACGTGACAGAGCTCATCCAGGGTATCAGCCCTCAAGTCCTAGACGAGCCGATCCCATCTATGAGCAACAGCGGACAAAGAATTTGTTATGCTCAAGCTGTGGCCCCATCAGGATCAACCATCCTGGAATCAATCATCGGCCTTACCGCCCCAAAGATATTGTCACTACTTCAAGGGCCGATGACCAGGGAAAACCCTAAGAGGAAGGCTCCAGCAAAAGGCAAATCCCAAAAATCCAGCAAGAAAGCCAAAACTGATGACCAAGCCAATCTCGAAGAGCTAGATCCCTCCATGGAAGAATTCCTTGATGAACAAGTGATGGAGGAAGAAATTGATGCAGCAACCGCCGATGCGTCTGAAGAAGAAGATTCGTCGGTTGAGACTGCCAAGAAACCATCGGCCAAAAACACCACAATCCCATCGGCCGATGACCAAGCCGGCGCTGCCCAACGAAGGTAGACTAGACATGCAGTCCGCAAGGTTAACATATTTCTTTTACTGGACTTCATGCGATCCCCTTCTTATTGGTATGCTATAATTTGATATCCTTTTCAGGCTGCTGCGTCGTCTATACTCAAGGAGAGAACTCAATCGGCCCCTCTAAGAACCAAGAAGGCAACCCTACAAAGGCGTCAACAGGCCAAAGCCCGATTGAGGACTCCTTCTCCTTCTCCACCACCCTCTCCGATTGCTTCGGTAAGAGTTGATTTTATATTGTCTTTTTATCATAGATCTGTTCATCAATTTCTCACTTTTCTCCAGCCAAGGGCTCCATCACCTGCACTACATCGGCCAACTCCCTCGCCTACTGCTTCCACACAGCAAAAGGAAGCCAATGCTCCAACACAAGTAACCACGATTACCTTGATCCTCTTTGCCGATTCTTGCTTGACTAGGTTAACCTTGACCTGTACTGATATTTGCAGAACCTAGCCGATATGTTCTCTTTTGACATCAGCCAGTTCCTGGATGATGAGGACAAGGAGCCTCCTGCCATAGCCAAGACATCAATCTCCGACGAGCTAAAGAACCAGCTAGCCGACATTGCCAATCGGCTGAAATCCTCGCTAGAGTTTTTGGTGGAGGATTGTACTTCCATCAGAGTCAGGGTACAAGAAATTCAAGACCAACTGCCCGAAGATCTGACGGAGACCCTAACACCGGCCATCTTCTTGGAACAATACCGCTTCAAGCTTAAGAAAGCTAAAGAAAGGATTGCGGAGAGGCGGGAACGCGAAAGCCTGGAATCAGCCCTATTCGCTAGCAAGGCTCAAGTCAATTCTGACAAGACCAAATTGGATGAGCTAGCTGTGGAGCCGATTGTCTTGAAGAACAGACTTGAAGAACTCCAACGCCTCAAAGCAGACCTCATCTCCAAGCTAGAAGCAACTCGCAAGGAAATCCAAGAAGTCCAGGCCGGGATAGCTGCATCACCCAAGGATATAGAAGACCAAACGGCAAAGTTAAAGGCATCGGCCAAGTACCTCACGACCCTGAGCAAATCATTGAAGCCAATCCCAGGGTCGACGGTCGATGACGCCCAAGTCATAGAAGATATCGAGCAGATTCGCCGTAGAGCCATCACAGCTATTGCAGATTTCATCGGGTGATGTAACATATTTTGTCTTTATATTGTATAAACACAAATCTCATCGGCTAAGTAGCCGAATTTGGTCTAAATGGCATTCCATCTTAAAAAATTTCTTGTGAAGTCCATCTTACAAACGGATATCCCCTTATTATAATCAATCTCATCGGCCAAGCAGCCGAAGTCGATCTCAATCTGAAAAAGGCCAAGTCTGAAAAATTCCTTGAAATTCCGAAAAATTCTGCAAAACTTCATATATATATATGCCCCTCCAAATTTTAGAAGATGAGGGCTCATGTTGTAAAATTTGAACTAAGGACGATAGTATAGATCGGCCATCTAGAAACGATGCATAGCACATCGGCTGTTATCATAAATCGGCTGAGGGGCCGATCATGAATCAATCCAGATGCTAGGATAATATTTCTTTAAGTACTTGCCATTAAGAGCTCGTCCATAAATCTCACCATCTAGCCCCTTAAGCAAATAAGCATTGTGAGGGACACATCGATGAATCTGAAAAGGACCTTCCCAATTAGGTGACCACTTGCCGAATTTGTTATCTCTGGAACCAATCGGCATTATTAGCTTCCATACAAGATCCCCTTCCTCAAATGACTTGGCAACAACCTTTTTGTTATAATGACGAGCCACTCTATCTTTATCACGTTTGATCTTCTCTAAGGCCCGTAATCAGACATGCGCCAAATCATCTAACTCATCGACCATAAGATTATGGTACTCATCGGCTGTCAAGTCGTCTTGCAAAGCAATCCTTCTTGAGCCGATGTTGGTTTCCCATGGCAGCACAGCTTCATGTCCATAAACCAACTGATACGAAGGCACTTGAATCGCACCATGGCAAGCCATCCGATACGCCCAAAGGGAATCGGCCAGAGTCTTATTAGAAGCCTCTGCCTGCCCATTAGCTTGCGCGTAGTAAGGTGAAGAATTTAATAATTTAATGCCCACGCTGTCGGCGAACTGGACGAACTCGTCGGACACGAAGATTGATCCCTGATCGGTGGTTATTGTCTGAGGTAACCCAAACCGATATATGATATATTCCTTGACAAACTGAATCGCATCTTTGGAATCAACCTTCTTAAGGGGAACGGCCTCAACCCATTTTGTGAAGTAATCTGTAGCCACCAAGATATATTTGTGTCCCTTACTTGATGGTGGGTTAATCTGGCCGATCATATCTATTCCCCATCCACGAAACGGCCACGGCTTTATGATTGGATGCATAGCCGATGCCGGTGCTCGCTGAATTGCTCCAAATTTCTGACAATCTTGACATCCTTTATAATACTTGAAACAATCCTCTAGCATTGTCGGCCAAAAATATCCAATGCGTTTCAACAGCCATCTCATTTTATGGGCCGATTGATGTGTTCCACAAATCCCTTCGTGGACCTCGCTCATAACAATTTTGGCCTCCTCAGGACCTAGACACTTGAGCAAGACACCATCAACCGTCCGATGGTATAAGTCATTATCTAACAGAATATACTGCAATACTTTGTATTTCATCTTCCGTGACGCCGATTGGGAAGGATTCTTCAAATAATCAATGATAGCAAATCTCCAATCGTCGGCGTCCACGGCGGTGACTCGAACCCGTACATCCTTGGCCATCGGCCTGTATCCCGATGCCCCCTGAGCCAGATCATTGGCCTCGAAGTTTTGCTTCCTGGGTATATGCCTCATTGTCACGATCTGGAATGCTTGAAGCAACACCTTGCACTCTTCATTGTAGACTTTGAGGATATTATCTTTGCATTCATACTCTCCAGAAAATTGATTAATTACCAGTTGTGAATCACCAATGATCTCTACGGAATCGGCCTCGACTTCTTGTAATAACTGCAAGCCTTTAAGCACCGCTTCGTACTCTGCTTGATTGTTAGTATAATAAGGCTTGATAGTAAAAGCAAACTCAAAACTTGTCCCCCGAGGGGATATAATGACCAGGCCGATACCGCATCCGTGTCGGCAGACAGATCCATCAAAATACAGCGTCCATGGTACGATATCTGCATATGCGACTGAATCATCCCGGTGTTGAACAATGAAATCGGCCAGGGCTTGTCAGGTCAAACTCTGTTAAGGCAAAAATCCACTTCCCAATTCTTCCTTTTAACACAGGGGCCGATAACATGTATTTCATCACATCGGCCTTACTTACCACAATGCACTTGTTGGAAAGTAAATAATGCCTCAACTTAGTACATGAAAAATATAAGCACAAACATAATTTCTGCACCGGCGTGTACCTTGTCTCGGCGTCTAACATCCTCCTTCTGAGATAAAAAATAGCTCTTTCCTTACCATCAATATCTTGAACCAAGACTGAGCCGATGGATTTCTCATCGGCCGATAGGTATAGCCTGAATGGGACCCCTTTCTGTGGAGGGATTAGAAATGGGGGAGAGGTTAAATACTCTTTGATATCGTCTAGCGCCTTCTGTTGCTTATCACCCCATATGAATTCCTGATCGTCCTTTATCTTCAACAGTGGAGTGAATGGCTCTATTCTGCCTGAAAGATTTGATATAAAACGCCGGACAAAGTTGATCTTCCCGAGCAGAGATTGTAACTTGGTCTTGTTTTCTGGAGGCTTGATTTTCTGGATGGCATCAATACTCTTCTGTGTAATTTCAATTCCCCTCTCATGGACTAAGAAACCCAAAAACTGACCGGCCGATACGCCAAAGGCACACTTGTTAGGGTTCATCTTTAAACCATATTTCCTTGCCCTTTCTAGTACCTTGCGTAAATCGGCCAAGTGCATATCATACTCTTTTGACTTTATGACGAAATCATCTATATAAACCTCAATCAAAGAACCGATAAGATCATGAAAAATATAATTCATGGCCCTCTGATAAGTAGCTCCAGCATTTTTCAAGCCAAAGGTCATGACAACCCACTCGTACAGGCCGATTGCCCCTGGGCATCTGAAAGCTGTCTTATGAATGTCTTCCTTAGCCATAAAGATCTGATTGTAGCCTGCGTTTCCATCCATAAAACTGATAATCTTATGCCCAGATGCAGCATCGACTAGCAAATCGGCCAGTGGCATAGGGTACTCATCCTTTGGTGTTGCCTTGTTTAGATCTCTGAAATCGATACATACCCTTAGCTTGCCGTTCTTCTTCAATACTGGAACTATGTTGGAGGCCCACTCCGCGTATCGGTAGGGTCTGATAAAGTTGGCGTCGTAAAGCCTTGTGATCTCTGCTTTGATAGATTCATACATATCGGCCTTAAATCTCCTAGGAGATTGTTTAAATGGCCGATAGCCTGGTTTGATAGGTAGCCGATGTTCTACGATCGATCGGCTTAATCCTGGCATCTCATGGTATTCCCATGCAAAACAATCCATGAACTCTTTCAGAAGATTTATCAGATTATTCTTATATTCCTTTGGCAGACTAGCACTTACATACGTCGGCCTAGGCCTATCACCTATTCCTATATCAACCTCTTCAAGTTCGTCGGCCGACGTGAAGCCTTGTCCCAATTTTCCATCTAACTCATCCACTGCATCGTCTGTGTAGGGACCAGCTTGTTCGTCTTGGACAGTGGATGACACATCTTTGTTAAAGCAACTGCTTGTCTTGATCTTCAATCGTCTCGATATCGCAATCAGTTACTTTGAGGAAATCGGCGTCCCAGACTCGCCCGGACAAGCAATCGATTCCCTCCATCTCCCAAACTGCGAGAGCGGCATTGGCCACGTGTACTGACCGATCGGCCTGCACGATCTCGACCTGGTCCCCTTGCCACTGTATCAAACATTGATGCATTGTTGAAGGGACGCAACAGTTTGCATGGATCCAGTCTCGTCCCAACAACAAGCTGTAGGAACCCTTTCCATCGAAGACGAAGAAGGTTGTGGGTATCGTCTTGCTGCCCATGGTGAGTTCCACGTTGAGCACCCCCTTCGCCTCAGAAGCGTTGCCACCAAAGTCTTTTAACACCATATTGGTCTTGATAAGGTCTTCAGGTAGTTTTCCAAGCTTCCTGATGGTTGTGTATGGCATCAAATTGACCGCCGCACCGCCATCGACCAGCATCTTCATCATCGGCCGCCCGTTGATAAATTCCTTGATGTATAACAGCCGCAGGTGCCTGTGGTTGTCGTCAGCTGGCTTGTCGAATATGGCTTGGTCTGGTGACAACTGTAGTCTAGCCGAAGATTGTTCATCGCCGGCCATTGCTTCAACGGCCGCCTGCACGCTGTACTCTGCTGGCAGAATAAAAACCATGTTAACAGACGCCGATGCCACTCCTTTACCTTTTGAAGCCGCAGAAGCCCGAGCTGTATCGGAGGTGCCCTCATCGGCCGTGACCACCATGGATTTTATCCTCCACTCTTTCTTGGTTTTGGCCGGCCGATGGGCTATTGTCGCCTGTTGCTCTTGGATTTGCTCCTTCCTCCTTAGTATCTGAACCCGCCGTTTTTGTGTCTTGTTGAACACATCACTTGGGCACCATTGGGGGTTCTGGATCTGCTCCTCGGCTTCGATCTGTTGCTCTTGGCGCATCGGCCCCAGCCTTTCATGCACAGATTTTCTTTGCTTGGCCGGCCGATGCGCTTGCCTGCTTGAGCTGCCCTGATAGGAATCTTTTGCCTCATTGCACGCAGGGCACTCCTGGATGGATGGCAACCTCATCCCCTCATTCCAGCAGAACCGGAAAAACTCGCACTCCCAATGTGGGTCGTAAGAGTTGTCTTGATCGGCGTAGTCTTGAGCTTGTTCTTCCTGCCTCCGCTGGTACTTTCTGATCAGGCCCTCAGAGGTCTGATAAGGTCGCTTGCTGGTCCGATGGCCACCGCCGTCGGCCCTGTCTGCCCGCACCATGTTGATTGGGAACGGGTGTCCTTCTATCTTCATCGGCTTCTTGGCGTCATCGATCTTAATTCTGCCTTGTTCGATAGCCGATTGGATCCGTTGTCTGAAGATCTTGCATTCGTTGGTATGGTGTGAATAAGAGTTATGCCACTTGCAATATTTTCTCTTCTTGATTTCTTCGGTCGATGGCAATACGTGACCCACTGGCAGTTGAATTTGCTTTTCTTGCAACAGTAGATCAAATATCTTATCGGCCTTGTTGATATCGAAGTCAAACTTGTCTTCTTTGTCACCCTTTTTTGCCCACTGGCATGTTGTTGGCTTCCTCATCCGGGCCCACTCGGCCAGGTCGACATCGACATCTTCCGAATCGTCATCGTCGGAGGCATACTGATAGATCGTATTGATCTTCTTTGCAAACTTCTTTGCCTCCTGGAATCGTTGCTCGTGGGCCGATACCCTTTGTGCTAGCTGAGCTAGACTGTCAAATTCCTGTGACGAGAACCTCTCTCGTATCGGCCCAAGTAATCCTTGAAACGCCAGATCGGCCAATTGAGAATCGGTCAAGCTGAGGCTGTAACATCTGTTCCTTATGTCCCTAAACCTTTGGATATACTCTTGGACCGATTCGTCAACTCGTTGCCTAATGGCGGTGAGATCGGACAGTTTCATCTCTTGTACACCATTATAGAAATATCTGTTAAACTGTTTCTCAAGATCTATCCATCCTTTGATGGAATTGCAGGGTAAGTATGAAAACCATGTAAATGCAGACCCTGATAAGGACAGAGGGAAAAACCTCACCCTCAACGCCTCGATAGCGGATGCTTCTCCGCACTGTGCTAGGAATCGGCTCACATGCTCATACGTCGAGACATTGTTTTGCCCGGAGAACTTGGAGAAGTCCGGGATCTTGTATCGGCTTGGCAATAGCACTCTGTCAAATTCCTCGGGGTACGGGTGCCGATACACCGTAGAATTCTCCTTGGGCTTCAAGCCGAACTGATCTCGCATCACTTCGGCTATCATATCAGCCCAGTATCCTACGGGCCGATGCGGGAGGTCTTGCTGATATGATTGTTGCAAGCCCTCTGCCTGATACTGCCTGGGAAAGTACGGCTGGTAATGGTGATCAAGGTTCTGCGCGCCGTATTGCCCTATGGTATACTACTGGTAGCCTTGTGACGCGTTGTATGCAGCTTGTGGTGGAGGGTTGTTGAACATAGGGGCTTGTGGCTGTCCGGCCGATGGCTGGTTAACAGGAACTTGCTGCATCGGCTTGATCACTGGTTGCTTCCCCTTGGTCCATTGTGCATATTGTCCTTCCGTGACATGCTGAGGGCTCCCTCCTGTCTGCCTGGTGAGGACCAGTGGCAGTGTTGTTGTTGGCTGTGCCGATGGGGGTGGCATCGGCGCCGTCTGCTGAGTCGTGCTCAGGTCGTTCCTCAAGGCCCGATAGGCAGGAAACTTATTCTCCGATAGATAAATTGGGCCTTGAGGCTTGTACTGGTGGATCGACCCATCTAGGATCGATTTGACCGTATTGGTCAATGTGTTCACCAGGATCCCTGATTGGTTGACTAGCGCAGAGTGAACTGCGGAGTCAATCCTGTCTTGCAATGTCGGCGCCGCGGTATCTTCGGTCTTGACGGTGTGATCGTGTGCCACCGCTGACGTGCCAGCTTCATCTCCAGGACTCGGCATTATCACCTTAGACTTTTGAATCAAGGTGCCTTGCCGAGTCCTAGAATATGTCTGCAGGTATATATTCTGGAACTGCTCAACCAGCTTGTCCATCTCGGCTTTTTGTTCTGCGTTGAGCTGGTCGACGGTTACGGAGACGACGTTATCCACGGAGATCTTGGCCTGCTTCGACATTTTGAATGTTCTTGTTGCTGTTGTAAAGCTTGCGTTCTTGAGGTCCCACCGGGCATGCCAAAAGCGTGTTGGCGCAGAATTTCGACCTGCCTTGCAACCAAACGGGTTCCGCGTTACCACGGCGGCCTGGGAGATCTGCTTAACTCCAGTGCAGGTCCAAATGGCTTGCCTAGTCGTGTGCAGAGCGTGCCAGTTGATTTGATCTGCAATCAACAAGAAACAAGTAAACCATGTCAGAAAACAACGGCCGATCGGCCAATAGGCCGATGACACATTGTCATAGCCCAGTCGATAGGGCAAAGCTATATCGGCTTACTCATGATAAAGCAGGATTAAAGCATAGATCTTATCGGCCTTCATCAACATGTTGCTGTCGATTAATGACATCGGCCGATAAGAACAATAAAGATAACTACACTAGCTAATACTCTAGTGCAAATCTACATGAACCAATCAACCAATATAAACATATCAATCACAGATAAACCCTAGAGAATTATCCATAACAGATGCATTCCTATTACTCAATCCGTTTATGTAGATGACAGATACACATGAAAACATTATAATAAACATGTGTATCAGATAAAACTGGCTGAAACCCCAGTTATATCCTTAATTACAACCGAAAGCAGGCTTTGTGTTAGATCTCAAAACAGGACTAAGGTCGATAGCAACTCAAAGTGTGAATCGAAACTTAACACAAAGAAAATCAAGCCGTCGATTGCTTTTGGGGATGGTAGATGCATTGAATAATCTAACCAAGCATAATAATTAAACCGTCGTTGGCAATAAACCCTAAAACGAATAGATCGCCGGCGAAGCATAATTAAGATGGCTGTCAATATTACCCAAAACATGATAGACGACGATCACATCATCGAGGCTTAACGTGCCTAAAGCAACACGCTAGCCCCAACGATGCCGATCGTCGGGAACGAGTTCTTACCTTTGCTCTGGGAAGGCAAGAACTCGTCAAGGTCAACCTCTTGCGAGGGTTGGCGATGCGCCGAAGTAGATTGAACTGGTTTGTTGTATTGGATTGTGAGAGAGTCTCTATGTACAGACTATCGGGATATTTATACCCGAGATTACAACAGGGTCCATGTAGGACACGATGTTATCTCTAACAAACAACAAGTCTCTGCGGCAGACTTTTGCCACAGATTAGATCTAAACCTACTTGATTTACAAGATACAATTGCCTAAAATCAAGCTTTATCTCTATTTGGCATCTTCCTTGAAGCTTATCCTGAGCCCAAACCAAGCCCATGCTGGCTTTGTCAACTTCCATCCTCTATCGGCCAATAACCATACAATTCCGAATCGGCCGATACAGCCTTCCTGCCAGCGCCTCATTGAGTCCGATACACTAACCATGTCCGATACGAGACCTGGTTCGACTTCAACTTAGCCCTTTGTCTCTGCTTCGGTTTCCTCCTCCTTCTCCGGGTCGATTACAAAAATCCGCTGTTAACAGATGGTAATGCCGAGTCCTGGGGATGGAGCTCGCACGTCGGCGGCGGCAGACGATCAAGCTGTCAAGACGAAGGACGGTGCCGCGCCGACGCTGCAGGACTGCATCGACTCCGCGGTTCATTCAGCGTTGGTCAACCAATCCGGGATCCTGGTGAACACACTGACCAATACAGTGAAGTCAATCCTAGACGGTTCCATTCACCAGTACAAGCCTCAAGGTCCGATCTTCTTGCCTGAAAACAAATTTTCTGCGTATCGGACCTTGAGGACCGATCTGAGTGTGGCTCCGCAGCTGACAGCGCCGATTCCACCTCCATCGGCCCAACCAGCATCGACCATGCCACTGGTCCTGGCCAAGCAACCAGGAGGAAGCCTCCAGCACATCACAGAGGAACAATTCACACAATGGACAAGAGGGAAACAACCAATGGTTGAGCCGATACAGGAAGCTCCAGTCAACCCGCCATCGGTCGCACAACCTCAATTCTCCATGCCAAGCAACCCTCCACGAGCAGCTGCCTACAACACGCCGCAAGGCTACCAGCAGTACACTGCAGGGTAGCACGACACGCAGAATCTGAATCACCACTTTCAACCATGCTCCCCGAGGCAATATCGGCCAGAAGTCTTTCAACAGCCTTACCATCAAGAGCTTCCACATCCGCCCGCAGGATACTGGGCCGATATGATAGCCGAGGTGATGCGGGGTTCGACAGAGTATTGGCATCCGTACCCCGAGGAGTTCGACAGAGTGCCACTGCCGAGCCGATACAAGATCCCAGAGTTCTCCAAGTTTTCGGGGCAAAACAATGTCTCTACGTACGAGCACATAAGCCGATTCCTAGCTCAATGTGGTGAGGCATCGGCCGTGGAGGCGTTGAGGGTGAGATTTTTCCCTTTGTCTTTGTCAGGGTCAGCGTTTACATGGTTTTTCTCTCCACCCTGCAATTGCATTAGAGGATGGATCGACCTGGAGAAACAGTTTCATCGTTATTTCTTCAACGGCGTACAAGAGATGAAGCTGTCCGATCTCACTGCCATCAGGCAGAGGGTTGACGAATCGGTCCCAGATTACATACAACGATTTAGGGACGTCAGGAACAGGTGTTATAGCCTCAGTCTAACTGATTCTCAACTGGCTGATTTGGCATTCCAGGGACTACTGGGGCCGATACGAGAAAGGTTCGCGTCACAAGAGTTTGACAACCTAGCTCAGCTAGTGCAATGTGTACCGGCCCACGAACAAAGATTCCAGGAGGCAAAGAAGTTCACGAAGAAGATCAACAGTGTCTATCAATACGCCTCCGACGAAGACGATGAAGCTGATGCCGACGTCGATCTGGCTGAGTGGGCCTGGATGAGGAAGCCGACGACATGCTAATGGGCCAAGAAGGGCGACAAAGATGACAAGTTCGACTTCGACATCAATAAGGCCGATAAGATATTTGATCTACTGCTGCAGGAGAAGCAGATACAGCTCTCAGTGGGTCACGTGTTGCCATCGGCCGAAGAAATCAAGAAGAGAAGATATTGCAAGTGGCACAACACCAATTCTCATCACACAAACGAGTGCAAGATATTCCGACAACAAATACAATCGGCAATTGAACAAGGTAGAATCAAGTTTGATGAAACCAAGAAGCCAATGAAGATAGAAGGACACCCGTTGCTAGTCAACATGGTGCGGGCTGCCAGGGCCGATAGCGGTGCCTATCAGACCAACAAGCGACCTCATCAGACCTCAGAAGGCCCGATCAAAAAATACCACCGGAGGCAGGAAGAACAAGCACAAGATTATGCCGACCAAGATAAATCCTACGATCCCCATTGGGAGTGCGAGTTTTTCCGGTTCTGCTGGAACGAAGGGATGAGATTGTCATCAATCCAGGAGTGCCCTG
Organism: Oryza officinalis; assembly: GCA_008326285.1. Taxonomy (NCBI): domain Eukaryota; kingdom Viridiplantae; phylum Streptophyta; class Magnoliopsida; order Poales; family Poaceae; genus Oryza; species Oryza officinalis. The sequence continues at coordinate 14,913,912 of BDMV01000011.1, read as the reverse complement.
CATGCAACGAAATAAAAGACTCTTACCAGGGCAGCTCAAGCAAACAAGCGCATCGGCCGAACAAGCAGAGGAAGTCTGTACACGAGAGGCTGGGGCCGATGCACCATGATCGTCGGACTGAGGACGACGAGCAAGTCCAGAACCCTAAGTGGTGCCCAAGTGACGTATTTAGCAAGACACAAAAGCGATGGGTTCAGAGGCTGAGGCAGAAGGAGTAGATCCAGGAGCAGCGAGCAGCAATCGCCTATCGGCTTGCCAAGACTAAAAAAGAATGGAGAATAAAATCTACAGTGGTCAAGGCCGATGAGGGCACCTCAAAGTCAACTCAAGCTCCTGCGTCTGCAAAAGGTAAAGGCATAGCATCGGCTTCTGTTAACATGGTTTTCATATTGCCAGCAGAGTACAGTATACAGATGGCCGATGAAGCAGTAGCCGATGACGACTCCAAGCAATCTTCGGCTAAGCTACAATTGTCGCGCAGAACAAGCCGTGTTGGACAAGCCGGCCAACACCAGCTACAGGCACCTCCGGCCGTTGTACATCAAGGGATTCATCAATGGACGGCCGATGACGAAGATGCTGGTCGATGGCGGCGCGACAGTAAACTTAATGCCATATACAACTTTCAGGAAGCTTGGAAAAGTACCTGAAGACCTCATCAAGACCAATATGGTGTTAAAAGACTTTGGCGGCAACGCATCGGAGGCAAAAGGGGTGTTGAACGTGGAGCTCACAGTGGGCAACAAGAAGATACCTACCACTTTTTTTGTCTTTCATGGAAAGCGTTCCTACAGCCTGTTGTTGGGACGAGATTGGATCCACGCAAATTGTTGCGTCCCTTCAACAATGCACCAGTGCCTCATTCAATGGCAAGGGGACCAAGTCGAGATCGTGCAGGCCGATAGGTCAGTATACGTTGCCAATGCCGATCTCGGAGTATGGGAGATGGAGGGGATCGATTGCCTGTCTGGACGAGTTTGGGAGGCTGATTTCCTCAAGGTAACTGACTGCGACATCGAGACGATCGAAGATCAAGACAAGCAGTTACTTTAGCAAAGATGGGACATCCACTAGCCAAGATGAACAAGATAGTCTCTACACAGATGATGCGGTGGATGAGTTAGACGGAAAATTAGGACAGGGTTTCACGTCGGCCGATGAACTTGAAGAGGTTGATATAGGAATAGGTGATAGGCCTAGGCCGACGTATGTAAGTGCTAACCTGCCAAGGGGTTATAAGAATAATTTGATAAATCTTTTGAATGAATTTATGGACTGGTTTGCATGGGAATATCATGAGATGCCAGGATTAAGCCGATTGATTGTAGAACATTGGTTACCTATAAAACCAGGCTATCGGCCGTTTAAACAAGCTCCTAGGAGATTTAAGGCCGATATGCATGAAGCTATCAAAGCAGAGATCACAAGGCTTTACGACGCCAACTTTATCAGACCCTGCCGATATGCAGAGTGGGTTTCCAATATAGTTCCAGTGTTGAAGAAAAATGGCAAGCTTAGGATGTGTATTGATTTCAGGGACCTAAATAAAGCAACGCCAAAGGATGAATACCCTATGGCGTTGGCCGATTTGCTAGTTGATGCTGCATCTGGACACAAGATCATCAGTTTTATGGATGGAAACACAGGCTACAACCAGATTTTCATGGCTGAGGAAGACATTCACAAGACAGCTTTCAGATGTCCGGGGGCAATCGGCCTATATGAGTGGGTTGTTATGACTTTCGGCCTAAAAAATGCTGGAGACACTTATCAGAGGGCAATGAATTATATCTTTCACGATCTTATTGGCTCATTGATTGAGGTTTACATCGATGATGTCGTCGTAAAGTCAAAAGAGTATGATGTGCACTTGCTGATTTACGCAAGGTACTAGAAAGAGTAAGGAAATATGGTTTAAAGAGGAATCCTAACAAGTGTGCCTTTGGTGTATCGGCCGGTCAGTTCTTGGGTTTCTTGGTCCATGAGAGAGGAATTGAGATCACACAGAAGAACATTGATGCTATAAAGAAGATCAAACCTCCAGATAACAAGACCAAGTTACAATCTTTGCTCGGGAAGATCAATTTTGTCCGGCGTTTCATATCAAACCTGTCAGGCAGGATAGAGCCGCTCACTCCATTATTGAGGATGAAGGATGATCAAGAGTTTATATGGGGTGATAAGCAGCAAAAGGCGTTGGACAACATCAAAGAATATTTGAGTTCCCCACCAGTTCTAATTCGTCCACAAAAGGGAGTTCCATTCAGGCTGTACCTATCGGCCGACGAGAAGTCTATCGGCCCAGTTTTGGTTCAAGACATTGATGGCAGAAAGAGAGCTATTTTCTACCTCAAGAGACAATTGTTGGATGCTGAAACAAGGTACACGCCAGTGGAGAAGTTATGTCTATGCTTATATTTTTCATGTACTAAATTGAGGCATTATTTACTTTCCAATGAGTGCATGGTGGTAAGTAAGGCCGATGTGATGAAATATATGCTATCGGCCCCTGTGTTAAAAGGGAGGATTGGGAAGTGGATTTTTGCCTTGACAGAGTTTGACCACAGATATGAATCGGCCAAAGCGATCAAAGGACAAGCCCTGGCCGATTTCATTGTTCAACATAGAGATGACTCAATTGCATATGCAGATATTGTGCCATGGACGCTATATTTTGATGGATCTGTTTGCAGACATGGATGTGGTATCAGCCTAGTCATCATATCCCCTCGGGGGGCAAGCTTTGAGTTCGTGTTTACTATCAAGCCCTATTATACTAACAATCAAGCAGAATACGAAGCCGTTCTCAAGGGTTTGCAGCTATTACAAGAGGTCGAGGCTGATTCCGTAGAAATCATTGGCGATTCACAATTGGTGATTAATCAGCTTTCTGGGGAGTATGAGTGCAGGAATGATATTCTTAGGGTTTACAATGAAGAGTGCAAGGAGTTGCTACAAGCTTTCAAGATTGTGACAATGAGGAATATACCTAGGAAGCAAAACTTCAAGGCCAATGACTTAGCTCAGGGGGCATCAGGATACAGGCCGATGGCGAAAGATGTTCAGATTCAAATTGCAACCGTGGATGCCGATGACTGGAGGTTTGCTGTCATCGAGTATTTAAACAATCCTTCTCAATCGGCGTCACGGAAAATGAAATATAAAGCTTTACATTATGTCTTACTTGATGATGATTTATACTATCGGACGATTGATGGTGTCTTGCTAAGATGCTTAAGTTTAGAGGAAGCCAAAGTTGTTATGAGCGAGGTCCATGAAGGGATTTGTGGAACACACCAATCGGCCCATAAGATGAGATGGCTTTTGAAACGCGTTGGATATTTCTGGCCGACAATGCTAGAGGATTGTTTCAAGTACTACAAGGGGTGCCAAGATTGCCAAAAGTTTGGAGCAATTCAAAGAGCGCCGGCATCGGCTATGCGTCCAATCGTAAAGCCGTGGCCGTTTCGTGGATGGGGTATAGATATGACCCACCATCAAGCATAGGACACAAGTATATTCTAGTAGCTACAGACTACTTCATAAAGTGGGTTGAGGCCATCCCTCTTCAAAAAGTTGATTCCAAAGATGCAATTCAGTTTGTCAAAGAGCATATTATATATCGGTTTGGACTACCACAGACATTGACTACAGATCAGGGATCAATTTTCGTGTCCGATGAGTTTGTCGAGTTTGCCGACATCATGGTCATCAAGCTATTGAATTCTTCTCCACACTATGCGCAAGCTGATGGGCAGGCAAAAGCCTCTAACAAGACTTTAATCAAGTTGATCAAGAGGAAAATAGACGAACAGCCGAGACGGTGGCATACCACGCTGGCCGATTCCCTTTGGGCGTATCGGATGGCTTGTCATGGTGCAACTCAAGTGCCGCCTTATCAGCTGGTTTATGGACATGAAGCTGTGCTGCCATGGGAGACCAACATCGGCTCAAGAAGGATTGCCTTGCAAGACGACTTGACGGCCGATGAGTATCATAATCTTATGGTTGATGAGTTAGATGATTTGGCACAGGTCCGATTGTGGGCCTTGAAAAAAATAAAGCGAGATAAAGATCGAGTTGCTCGTCATTATAACAAAAAGGTTGTAGCCAAGTCGTTTGAGGAAGGGGATTTTGTTTGGAAATTAATATTGCCGATCGGCTCAAGGGATAACAAATTCGGCAAGTGGTCACCTAATTGGGAATGTTCTTTTCGGATTCATCAATGTGTTCCTCGCAATGCTTATCTGCTAAAAGGGTTAGATGGGGAAGTTTATGGCAGAGCTCTTAACGGCAAATACTTAAAGAAATATTATCCAAGCGTATGGATCGACTCATGATCGGCCTACCAGCCAATTTATGATAATAGCCGATGTGCTTTGCATCACCTTTAGATGGCCGATATACCCTATCACCCTTAGTTCAAATTTTACAACATGAGCCCTCATCTTCCAAAACTTGGGGGGCATATATATACTTCGCAATTCTTCAAGTTTACCAGATGAGATGGATTATCGATTCAAAATCATGGACTTCAAAATTTTTTCCAGATCACAGATCATATTCAGCTACTTGGCCGATGAGGTATAGATTAATCAAAACATAAGGTTATCTTTTTACAAGAAGAAGATAAAAAATATATTACATCAGCTTATGAAGCTTTGGATAGCTGCAATGGCCTTGCGACGGATTTGATTGATGTCCTCTATTGTCTGAGTGTCATTGGCCGTCGACCCTGGAATTGGCTTCAAGGACTTGCTCAGGGTTGCGAGATATTTGGCCGATGCCTTCAGCTTCGCCGTCTGATCTTCTATGGCCTTTGGCGATGCAGTTATCCTGGCTTTGACTTCTTAGATTTCTTTACGAGTTGCCTCTAGCTTCAATACTAGATCTGCTTCGAGGCGGTGGAGTTCTTCAAGCCATTTGTTTAGGGTGATCGGCTCAACAGCCAGCTCGTCCATCTTGGTCTTGTCGGAATTAACTTGAGCTTTGCTGGCAGTTAAGGCCGATTCCAAGCTTTCGCGCTCCCGCCTCTTCGCGATTCTCTCTTTGGCCTTGTGGAGCTTGAAGTGGTATTGTTCCAAGAAGATGGCTGGCGTCAGGGTCTCTATCAGGTCTTCAGGCAGTTGGTCTTGAATTTCTTGTACCCTCCTCCTGATGGGATTACAGTTCTCTAGCAATGATTCTAACGATGACTCCAACCGATTAGCAATATCAGACAGCCGACTCTTCAATTCTTCAGAGATCGACGCCTTGGCTGTGCTGGGTGGCTCTTTGTCCTCGTCATCAAGAAATTGGCCGATATCAAAAGTAAACATATCGGCTAGGTTCTGCAAGCATCAAGATAGCGCATGAGCGACTCAGTTAAGCAAAACCAGCAAGAGATTTGAAGTGACCTGGTTTACCTGTGATGGGACATCGGCTGTGCCTGCATCGGCACCCTCTTGTTGTTCTGGAACAGCGGGCGAATGGGTTGGCCGATGTGGGGCAGGTGATGGAGCTCGCGGCTGAAGAAAGGCAAGGAAACGATGATCAGATCCATGTTGTTAGAGGAATACGACCTCAATCACATCTACTTACCGAATCAATTGGAGAAGGTGGTGGAGAAGGAGATGGTGTCCTCAATCGGGCCTTGATTTGTTCGCGTTTTTGCAAGGTTGCTTTCTTGGTTCTTGGTAGAGGGGCCGATTGAGTTCTTTCTCTAAGCAAAGACGATGCAATGACCTGAAAAGGAAAATCAAGTTATAATAGACCATCAAAAAGAAATCACATGAATACAAGAAGGAGATTATATTAACCTTGCGGACTGCATGTCTGGTTCTCCTTGGTTGGGCAGTTTTGGCTTGGTCATCAGCCGGTGGATCTCCAGTGGTTGTGGCCGATGGATCTTTGGTTGACCTGGCCGATGGCTCTTCAGTGGTACTAGCCGATGGGTTTTCTTTCTCGGGAAGATCAGCGGCTGCTGCATCTACCTCCTCCTCCATCACTTGGTCGTCCAAGAATTCTTCCACGGAGGGGTCTAGCTCATCAAGATCAGCTTGGTTGTCAGTCTTGGATTTCTTGCTGGGTTTTGGATTTTTCTTTTGTAGTCTCTTTGATTATCGGCCCTTGGAGCAGTGATGACACCTTTGGAGCAGTGAGGCCGATAATTGACTCCAAAACAGAGTTTCCTGATGGAGCGTAGGATATCCTTCGCCCACTGTTGCTAACATATGGAATTGGGGCATCAGGGACCTGAGGACTGATATTGTCAACAAGCTCTGTCAGATAAAACCTGGCCGATTGATGAAAGATATGAGTAGCCCATTCCTGCCACCATGATTGAAAGCTGATATGGATGAAGGCACTCAACCACAATCGGTCACAATCGCCCAAGTTTGGTATTCTAATCTCCATAGCTTTGTTCATGATCAGGGCCGATGAGACTATACCCTTGCTCTCTAGGAGCCGATGGAAGTGCAGGCTGATAGGAACTTGTCCAAGCCCGCATTGTCTGGCAGCCACCATGGGGTTGTAAAACTCATATGATAAGCTGGTGCTTTTGCCCTGAAATATGCCTACTGGGTGCAGGCAAGGATTGACGCCGATCATGAAGACCTCCCTTGAGACTATGTCATCATTCAGCTGGCTCAGGGTCAGGTCGATAGGGAGCTTAAATTCAGAGTCCGAAGGGTAGACAAACATGTCCATCTTGGCTGATGGAGGGCCAGTATAGAATCGGACAAACCAAGTGGATATTTCTTCGGCCGATTGATCTTCTCTAGTATAATCTGAAGCTGCTTCTCCAAAGGACATGCATCTTCTTGTTGAAGGATCTTCGTTGTCGTTGTAGTCTGATGGGAAGGCAGAGTTTGATAGCGGAGGCCGATCAACCATGGTGTTAGTGTGGATGGTTAGCCAGAGTTGGATAAACCACCATGGACCTCCATATGCCACTGTCCGTTTTAACATCAGATCCTGAGTGGCAGAATAGAGCAGCCGATAGACAGCTCCAAGGAGGTATCGGCCAAGGGGAAATTGCTTTTTTTCAACCAGGGCCTGAGCTAAATGTTGGCAGTTTGAAGTGGGGCCATAGGTTGATCCACAGAAGACGAATCTTTCTAACCACAGGGTCAGAAAGGCCACATGCTCTCTCTCTGTGACAGATCCTTGCTCCATGTGCTCAGATATGTACCTAGACTAGCCTCCAATCTTCTTGGTCTTCAATTTATGGCTGCTATTGATGAGGAGGTTGAAGGGATTAATCTCGGAGTGGATATCTAATCCTATCAGCATCTTGATATCTATTAGTGTTGGGGTCATCGGACCTTGCCGAAACAGGAAAGCGTTCAGGGTGCTAGACCAAAAATAGGCAGCTGTTGACATCAGAGGTTCGTTCTTCTTGGTATCGGCTAAAGACAGAGTGATGCATTGGCCGATTCCTATTTCATCCCAATGAACTTGCTTGGCTGTAGCGATTCTCTTGTACCAAGTCCTGAAGCCATTGAGCTTTGACGGCCAAGATCTGAAAGTGTGCTTCCAGGAAGAGACATTGGGTTTAACTTGCTTGAAGGGAATTCTGTCTGTCTCCGCATTTATCAGCCAGGTTGGGTCGGAGTTGCCCATGGGGCCGAGAAGGAACCGATGTGATTTATCGTTGGTGGGGATCAAAGTTTGGTTCTTGAAGACCTACGGTATATGAACAGTGATGAAAAATAAGACTCAGGGGGCAAGAGCAGAAACCCTAGTTTGAAAGGACTCGGCGGGAAAATGAAAATGTGAATTCAGAAAGGGATTGACTTACCACAAGGATCTCGGAAGCATAGAACGGCAAGGAAGCGATTGATGCTGTTGAAGAGGTCGTTGATGAAGGGGTCGATGCTGAAAGGACGTCGGGGAGTCACCGGAATCGAGAAGCGAGCGGCTAATGAGGAGTTGTGCGAGCAAATCGGCGGCGGGAGGCTGCGAATCTAGATCTGCACGGTTTTTAGACAAACCCTAGCGAAGAAGTCGATGGGTTCCAAGGATCTAATTTCGCCACATTATATAATGAAACGGAATTGGAATGCATGTGTTAACAACAGATTTTCGTAATCTACTCGGAGAGGAAAGAGAAAACCGATGCAGAGAAGAGGGAGCGCTTTTAGTCAAATCGGTTACTTTATTGGACCAAGCCAGAGTTGGACTTAACTCCGTATCGGTTACTTTAGCGAGATGTGCCCTGTGGCCACGTGTGGCCTGGGGTGACACCAATGATTGGCAGCGATGGCTCAAGCCGCATTCCCGGGGCCTTGATTACGTCAAAGGCCGCTGGGGACAAGATATTGAGGGCCGCGCCGCCGTCGACCAAGATGCGCCCCATTTTGACGTTGCACACGGTGGGGGAGACCACCAACGCCAAGTGTCCACCCCTGTCCAGGCAAGTGGGGTGATCGCTTTGGTTGAAGGTGAGCTTCACCCCAACCAGCTGTTGGCGCAGAATTTAGACCCGTCCAGCAACCAAACAGGTTCCGCGTTTCCATGGCGCCCTGGGAGATCTGCTTAACTCCAGTGCAGGTCCAAATTGGCTTGCCTAGTCATGCGCAGAGCGTGCCAGTTGATTTGATCTGCCATCAACAAGAAACAAGTAAACAATGTCAGAAAACAATGGTCGATCGACCGATAGGCCGATGTCACATTGTTATAGCCCAGCCGATAGGGCAAAGCTGTATCGGCTTACTCAATATAATAAGTAAATTGAAGAGATCTAAACTCATCGGCCCATGCTAAAAGCGTGTGACAAATTAATGAAATTAGCCGATGAAGGTTTCATGATGATAACTACACTAGCTATTACTCTAGCGTAAACTTATACAAGTCAATCGGCTAACATAAATACACCAACCACAAAGAAGCCTTTAAAAAACACTCTGTGACCGATATGTTTATATTCATTGATCCACATGTATAAGTGGCAAACACATGCAAAAAAAAATAAATAATCACATGCATTAGATAAGACCGGCTGAAACCCCGGCGCTAACCTTAATTACAATCGAAAACAGGCTTCGTGTTAGATCTCGAAACAGGACTAAGGTCGATAGCAACTCAAAGTGTGAACCGAGACTTAGCACAAAGAAAATCAAGCCGTCGATTGCTTTTAGGGATGGTAAATGCCTTAGATAATCTAAACGAGCAAACTGATTCAACCATCAACAGCAACAAACCCTAAAATGAGTTAACTGCTAACGAGACAGAATCAGAAGACCGCGTCAAGATTAGCTAACACACGATAAACGACGATCACATCATCAGGGCTTAACGTGCCTAAAGCAACACGCTAGCTCCGACGATGTAAATTGTCGGGTATGAGTTCTTACCTTGCTCTTGGGAAGCAAGAACTTGTCAGAAGTCAACCTCTTGCGAGGGTTGGCGATGCGCCGAAAGTAGATTGATTTGATTGTATGATTGATTGAGAGAGAGTTTCTATGTACAAACTATCGGGATATTTATACCCGAGGTTACAACAGAACCCTTGTAGGGTACGATCTTATCTACAACTAACAAACAAGTCCTTGCAGCAGACTTAAGCCACAGATTAGATCTAAACTACTTAATTTACAAGATACAATTGCCTAAAACCGAGCTTTACCTCTATTTGGCGACTTCCTTAAAACTTATGTCGAGCCCAGACCAAGCCCACGTTGACGCTGTCAACTCACAACCCGTATCGGCCCATGACCAAGCCAAATCCGTATCGGCCGATACGCTCTCTATGGCAACACCTCCCCAGTCCGATACGGTTACCGGGTCCAATACGAAGCCTGGTCCGACTCCAACTCAATCCTTCCTCTCTACTTCGGTTTCCTCTTTTCTTTCCAAGTCGATTACCAAAATCCGTCGTTAACACCAGCACGACTACCGTGCCGCCTCGTGGGTAGGGACGTGTTAATAGCAGATTTTTGTAATCTACTCGGAGAGAAAAGAGAAAACCGATACAGAGAAGAGGGAGCGCTTTTAGTCAAATCGGTTACTTTATCAGACCAAGCCAAAGTCGGACTTAACTCTGTATCAGACTCAATATCGCATCGGATCAGGTGGAGCGCCGGCAGGGAGACCGTATCGGCCGATACGAGTTCAATACGGCCATCGGCCAATAGAGTCAGGAAGTTGATAGAATCGACATGGGCTCGATTTGGGCTCGAGATAAGCTTCAAGGAGATTGCCAAATAGAGATAAGGCTCGGTTTTAGGCAATTGTATCTTGTAAATTAAGTAGGTTTAGATCTAATCTTTGGTAAGAGTCTACCGGAAGGACTTGTTTGTTAGTTAGAGATATGATCGTGTCCTACATGGACAATGTTGTAATCTCGGGTATAAATAGCCCGGTAGTTTGTACATAGAATCTCAATCAATTCAACAACAAATCAATCTACTTTCGGCGCATCGCTAACCCTCGCAAGAGGTTAGCTTCCAGTGAGTTCTTGCTTCCCCAGAGCAGAGGTAAGAACTCGTACCTGACAATCTACATCGTCGGGGCTAGTGTGTCGCTTTAGGCACGTTAAGCCCTGATGATATGATCGTCGTCTGTCATGTTTTGGCTAATCTTGATATGGCTTTCTAATTCCATCTCACCAGCGATTAACTTGTTTTAGGGTTTATTGCCGACGATGATTGAATTAGCTTGCTTTTCTAGATTATCTAATGCATCTACCATCCCTAAAAGCGATCGACGGCTTGATTTTCTTTGTGTTAATCCTCGATCTACACTTTGAGTTGCCATCGACCTTAGTCGTACGTTGAGATTTAATTCAAAGCCTGTCTTTGATCGTAATTAAGGATAGCACCGGGGTTTCAGCCGGTCTTACTTAATGCATGTAATTATTCATGTTTTTGCATGTATTTGCCACTTGTACAAGTAGATCAATAGATATAAATATATTCATTGCAGGATGTTCTCAAGATTTCTCTGTAATCAATATATTTATATCGGTCGGTTGGCTTGTATATGTTTGCACTAAAGTATTAGCTAGTGTATTTACCTTCATGCATCTCTCATCGACCGATTCCATTAAAACTGCCATAAACATATCAATATAGGCCGATGGGATTAAATCTATTATAACCTCAAGTAAGCCGATATAGCTTTGCCTTATCGGCTAGGCTCTCACGATGTGACACCGGCCTATCGGCCGATCGGCCATCGTTTTCTAACAAGGTTTACTTGTTTATTCTTGTTGATTGCAGATCAAATCAACTGGCACGCCCTACACGCACCTAGGCAAGCCATTGGACCTGCACTGGAGCTAAGCAGATCTCCTAGGCTGCCGTGGAAACATGGAACCTGCTTTTGACACATGAGCGGGTCGAAATTCTACGCCAACAGGACGACAGCTAGAAGCTCACGCTTCATGGCCTTAAAACTTCGACGGGAGGTGTGGGCGCACGCCCCTCCGCCAACAGTGGCGATGGCATGCTCAGGCTCCCTGAAGTTGAGCTCCGCGTCATCGGGGTCCTCGACGGGGGCCTTCTCCTTGGCCTCGCTTCGTCGGTTACCGGACAAGGGCGCCAGGGCCTTGTCCCCACGGTGACCCTCCTTCCGCTCCTGCTCATACTTCTTGACGTGCTCGTCCAAGTTCTTGACCGAGCGGCAATCAGCGAGACTGTGGTGGGACGTATTGTGCACGGAGCACCATTTGTCCGCCGAGCGCTCCCCGCTAGGGGCACCGGCGTCCTTTTGCTTGCCGCCCGCGGCCTTCCCCTTGTACAGTGTGCACGGGGCACCTTCGGCGGCGAGGACGTAGCCCTCATCGTCAGATCGGGCCGACCTCTTCTTCCTCTTCCGCTTGTCCTGCCGCTCGGCATGGGCGTTGGGCTCAAGCGCAGCTGCGGCCGCTCCAGTGCTGGAGGAGTTCCAGGTCCTCCTAGCGGGCCACTCGGTCCGTGAGCTTGAAAAGCTCTGCAGTGGTCTAGGGCTCCTTGGAGGCTATCTTCCTGAGCATGCGGTTGTGCCGCATGCCCCCTTCAACTAGTAGATTACCGCGTGAGCAGGGATGCATGGAATGGTGTTGCGCACTGGGCAGAAACGCTGGATGTACTGGCGGAGGGACTCGCCGTCTCGTCGCTGTACCGCGTTCAGGTCCGCCTCTTCTCGCGGACGCGGATATGTGCCCTGGAAGTTCGTGATGAACTGGCGGCACAGATCCTCCCAGGAGTGGACCGAGGCGGGTGGCAAATTCATGAGCCAGGCCCGCGCTTGGCCCTTAAGGGGCATGGTGAAGAAGTTCTCCATGACCCGATCATCGCCCCCCGCCGCCTCTATGGTGGTGATTTAGATTTGGAGGAACTCGGAGGGGTTGATGCCGTTGTCGTACTTCTCGGTGAGGCTGGGCCAGAATTTCGGGGGCCATCGGACATTCCGAAGACTCATCACGAAGGCCTGAGCCAGCACTGTGCGACGGGGGACTGCGGGGCAAAGCCCCCTGCTTGGGGTGACGTGGCGCTCCAAAGGAGGCGGCGCGGTGTGCGTCACGCCGGCGCTCTATATCGAGCCTGGTATTGGCTCCTCCATATAGGTCCCCCGGCACCCGCGGTTACCCTTGGGTGTCGACGAGGGGAATGATGTCGCCATGCGCGCGGCGGTTGCCGCTCGGCGGGACCTCCGCCTTGAAGACGACGAGGCTGTGGTCGGGCTATGGGATGTTCCGGCCATCGATGCTCACCCACCGGTGATCAGCTGCTACTGCGCGGTGGTAACCAAGTTGTCCACATCCTCCAGCCAGCACTGGATCAGGGTTTTTGGCTCTAGGGCGATAGGTGGGTGGCGCAAGAGCGTGCCTACTGCCTGAAGCGTGCCCTCAGCGGTGCTACCCCCGCCATAGGTGAGGCGTCGGCATACGCTGCCATTGAGCCTTCCATGGCAAGCCGCCGAAGAAGACTCGGAGCCCTCGGCCTTGTTCCCGGCGCCGTCGCCCTCAGAGGGCGCCAGGTCACGTTTCGCCACCCGTCCAGTCACTCGGCGATGCGATGGAGATGGGGGAGCGCGGGACCGATGTCGAAAACTCAGACTGTGGTCCCGCGCTTCGCCGTCGGTTGCCTCACCATCTACCGCCTGACCAGGTGGGGTAACGCGCGGGACGGGCTCTCCAACCATCTTGCTCATCACGGGAAGTGTGGTACGCAAGAAAAGCAATGGGTTTCGAGAAAGACGGACGTGCCCCCTACCTGGTGCGCCAGCTATCGGGAGGTGAAACTCCTCTAGCAGGGAACCGCGAGGTCCCCTTTTTGGTTCAGACCAGGGGCACGGGTGAGATCTCGGAAGACAGAGAGAAGTAAATGTAGAGGGGGTCATGCCCCTTGGGGATGGAGAAGACACACCGGATTTATATAGGTTCAGGCCACCATGGAGGCATAACACCCTACTCCTGTGTGTGGTTGATATGTGATTGGTTTTTGGGAGAATACAAGCGCTTGTTCTCCCCTTTGTTTGACGCTCTCTTTTTGGCGTCGAAAAGCCCCCCTCTCCCTCAGCCAGGACCTCCTTTTATATGTTAAGGGGTTACCACACAGGCTCAGACTTAGGTTCGAGGGAAAGAGAAAATGAAAAGCGCTACCGAACCAAAGACGTGGGCGCCCTCCTTTTCAACGTGCCAGGATGTGTACGTCCCACCAAACTACGCCTTTAGCCGTCACTCCGAATGACCGGGCGGACACCCGGTCATTCTTCCCTTTAAATGCCGAAGACTTCCGGCCTCCTGGGCCCTCCAAGGGGTGGCACAGCACCGAAGGAGAAAGGGGCCGGTCAAACCCTAAGGACGGGCAAAAGGCTCGCATTAAATGTGACGGGACGGGGCATGTGCCTGGCACGCCCCACGCCGGTAGGCGTGTGCACACAGTGCGCGCCGTCTCATCTGCCATCACATCTCTCATGTCAGCCCACGTAGCCTTCTGGCACGCTCACCTACCGCATTGAATACGGTAGGTGGGCGCGGGCGACAACTGCCCAGCCAACGCGCGTGGGGCTGATTGTGGGAGGGGGGCTCGGGGCAGCCCGACCACCCGCGTGGGAGGAGGGCTCGGGCCGCCCGACCTCCCACGCGGGAGGAAGCTGCCACTCCACACATGGCCCGACCCCCTTCAGGGCGTGCCACGCGTACTAGGTTCGGCCTCCTCCCTTTACTCGCGATACCCCCAGGCCCGTATCACCGATACATTCTCACTTCAAAACACACACTCTCTCTATTCTAGATTTGTATTACTCTCTAGTTTAGTAGAGTTTAGGCTTAGAATAGTTCTTCGATTTTCTAGTCTTCTCAGAGATTCGGGTATGTCTTTAGTATTTTACTCTTCTTGCAAGACTATGAGCTTAATAATAGAATTATCTTTAGTTAATTGTATTCGTAGTTCATATACTGCTTTGTCAATTGTATGGTCTGTGAGTAGTTTATACCTCTTTCATCTACTATGTATGTTTAGGCTAGTCGATCTATGCCACGACACCGGTCCATTGATCTTAATGGGTTGTACTAGTTCTAACTTGTCCATGAAGGGTGGGAGTCCTGAGGGAATTAGTGATATTATTTAGCAATGTAAGCATGATGCTTAGATTGATTAAATGTCGTTGAATGCAGGTGTGCCCCATGGAATGCAGAGGTAGGCAGCAGGTGGTGACAGCCTTGTTCGTCCTTCGTAATCCTTCACGTTCAGGTATGACATAAGAGTTCGTAAAATGATATAACCACGATAGTAGACCAATAGGGAGTGGTCTCTCGGTAGTGTCTAGTACCTAGAACTAAGTCCTAGCCATGTATATGTATAAGATTATTGTATCAACTAAGCATGGTAAGTATAGAAGTACATATGAAACCACAGCTTTTCCTTTGTCTTTCTCTACTAGCTAGTTTATATATTGAGATCATTTACCCCTATGAGACTATGGTATATTAATTATAACATGATTATGAATATATCAACTTGTTCTTTACACCACCGTCTTTCTTGTGGAAAAACAAATAACGGTGCACATGGAAAACTCCCGGGTGAAATGCTATAGTGGTATCCGTGCGCTTGTGGACTTATCTGTGACCGTATCAAATACTAACAAGCATTTCTGGTGTCGTTGCCAGGAAAAGCACTCGTTGAAGAATAAATTGTATATGTTCATGACCATAACTATGACTAATAACCATTGTCCAAACAGGTTAACCTTGATTGTTTTCTCTTGATGTGAAAACAAGTAAGTGTATGACCGGTTTCGACCTGTCAACAAACTTCACTGATAACCCAGAAAAGCATGCGAGAAGAGTCCGACCTCGTGTCGTTTCTTTGCAAATCAGACTCTCGGCACTTGAACCAGTCACATTTGCACCATGAAGCTTCAAGCCAATGGCTCAGAAGACCCTCCATGATTACTCGGCTCCCTTTGCTGCCAACGTACCCGTTAGTCCCATTGTTGTTGACCTGAAATTCATCGTTTACACGAAGGCCTGAGAGATTTACTTGACTCTAGTGTAGGTCCTAACAATCAGATTTGGGACGTGCTAGTTAGTTTAATCCTACAACTAACAAAACAAAAGCACATAGGTTAAATCGTGGGGCCAATCGGTCATGGTGTCGATATAGTATCATGTGCCCAGCCGATGTCGATGAATTTTGAATCAACGACTACAATCGATGGAGTTTGGATAAAACAGAATAAATGGAACATCAGCTGAAACATAGATACAATATAAATATAAATTATCTAACCTTATTACAATCAACCTTGATATATCGGACCAAACTGAAACAATATGAGGTTGAAAGTAATAAAGAAGAATATGATCGATTATATTGTCTTTTACATATAGGCCGATGTGCCAAATTATTTGAAACTTATCATTACTCTATATTAAAAAAAATAAAGTAGCATCGGCTATAACAAGTTAGAATATAATCATTAGCAATCTATTATTATTGACCACAATCTTGATAAATCGGACATAACCGATACAATATAAGATTAAAGATAATAAAAACAACAACTAGTCGATTATACTAAATCTTGTAAATTAACCGATATAGCAGATTAAATTATGGTAAGTAGATAACTCATCGGCTGAAACTTCGATGAAACAATGATTAAAACCTATCGACTTGAGCAAATCTAATTAGCAAATTATAATATAGAAGATTGGACTTAGCCAACACAATTCAAGATTAATGGTAAGCTTGATAGATTTAAACTAGCCGATTGATATTATTCAGAGCGATTGATATATTGAATCTAACTAAGACAACAAAGCAATCTAAGAAAGAGCTGATACAATGGATAGGCAACGCAAGTAAAAGCTTAACTAGTATATTGGACTTAAACAAAGAAGTCCTAATTCCATCGATATAAGTGAAGTTGACAAAACTTTCTTTCTTGTCGGAGATCAAAACCAATGCAGCCCAAACTCAAAAACAAGAACTTGTCAAAACTAAAACTTGGGCGGTGATACGCCAATAGTTGTATATTAAACTGTTGTCCATTACAAAGACCCTAGATATACATATTTATTCCCTTGGGATGATAGAAGTCCGATTCTAATATGATCAGATTGACTTAGGACTCTATTCCAAATAAGGAAACTACTGATACAAGTTTGACTTAGACACGGCTCCTATTGGCTAAAAGATCACCTACGGAAAAGGAAACTAACAAGCCTTCCTTGATGCAAAAGCTAATACAAAATTAATTCCAATCTGGTCAATGCGCTTTCCATCTCTAACTTGAATCACGCTGTCAATTCCTCCTTAGATCCAGCCTAAATTAATGGTAAGTACCAAATTTCACCGTTAACACATGCCCCTCAATTTCGGAGTATGGATAGACATGTTGTGAAATTCTGTGTACGGCCCATTAAGCTCCATCAGCCCATCTTGCTTACCACAAACCTCAATGCACCGCTGATAAAAACCCCTCGGTTCTGGCTCCTCATCATCACGCTATCACTTCTTCATCTTCCGCGTGGGCAACCCAAATCCTCCTTTCTCTCTTTTCTTACCGACGACCTCACTAAGCGGTGATTCCTTGTCGGAGATCTCACTCATCCACCACAAATGGCCTCTTCAAGCGTGGTACTGGAGGTAACAATCCACCCATCCTTTACATTTTCATTACTCTTTACTACATTGGTGTAGATTGAACCTAGGTTTAAGCCTAGCTTCTCTGTGTTCTTCGTGTTCTTAATGTTCTTCCTTTTTATTGTTTATTTCTCACTGTAGCACTTGAAAAATTGTGAGCCCTATCTGCAACCGGCCTACTTTTTACTATCTTGGTCCGATGGGCGATGAAGACCCAACCGATGTTGTCAATGCTGAGACTAACAGGGTCCCTTTACTGCAGATTGGCATAATAGCTTCAGATCCTGGACATCAAAAGTAATAGGTTGGCGCAATTGGTATTGTCGGATGTTGGCATCAAATTACCAATTCTGGAATGACCTAGGTATTGCCCAATGCATCAGTCTCTCTTTGACCGAGATGGAAAGAGATGAACCCTTGGTCTCATCGGCATGCTACTTCTGGTCTGATGCCTTCAACGCCTTCCTTTTTGGTCATAAGCCAATGACTCCCACTTTGATAGACATAGCGATGCTCACCAGTCTTAATATTACTTCATCGGCCAATCTCACCAGTCTAAGGATCAAATGCACTCATCGTCTTGATACCAAGGCTTCTGGCAGATGGGCAAACTACACCATGAAGCATGCCAAGGAATCTGGATCGGTATTGAACCGAGAACATGTTTCCTTCATCAATATGTGGATAGAGCGATTCGTTTTCTATGGATCAACATTGGGTCCCACAGCTAATATGCAGCACATCACATAGGCCGTTGCCGATGGAAAAACAATGCCCTTGGGCAAATATCTTCTGGGAGCCATGTATCACTTGCTTCATCAAGTTTCTACGAAGTTATTGGCTGGCCAACCTATTGTCCACATCAGTGGTCCATGGTGGTTCATTCAACTGTGGCTTAAACTTTACACTGTCGAGATAGCAAAATGGCTGTCCCATGAATCCTTGAACTTCCCTTCGGATTATGCTGAAGGCGCAACCCCAACATCGGCCTATCCTGGAGGCAAATTGATAATTAGCGATGTATGCTTCTGGTTCAAGACTTTCTACCGCTGGTTCGCCAAAGATGCGACGATGTGGTATGTGTATGAAGATGCCGATGACTTTGAGCTCCCTGTCAACTTCAGGTTCAACGCAATCAATACTAATGAAGCAAGCAAGGATGTATTTATATCCACTATCACCCCTGCTTCTTGTTGATCGGAATTTCTACAGGTCATACATCTCGCACAACATATGAATTCTATCACCCAATGACCTCCACTCGCCAGTTTAGCTTCAGACGACTTTCGATCGGCCTCTTCTTCATCGGTAAAATCCAAATCAGGGAACCTGTCTCAAGAACCCTTGAATTATGGTCCCGATGGTGGGGTGAGTGGAAGCAACACCTCTTTAACCTCACCATCACCACTTACTACTCTGTTCTTGACCATCACATTTCTGAATCCGATGCAGAGGTATTTACTCTTTATACTCATCACTGTTTGTGAAACTTCATCAAGTAATATCATTGTATCTTATTGTTTTGTATATTATCGACCTCGATCCCCCACCGTTAGTGAAAGTGGTCGGCCGATTGAATATGAACCAACATCAATTAATCCAAACCTTGGTGCTGGCGCTCCTCCTCCATCGTCCCTGCTCCAAGGCCAAATCCGCGAGCCTAAGGGGAAAAAAAGAAGACCTCAGCAAATCCCGGTCGTAAGAAGCAAAAAAAACCATCAATCCCCCGACTATCACTGAGGATGAGCCCAAAATTGATCCCGAGATTAATGCGGCCGTCGACACCACACCCGATGACGTGGAAGATGCTGGAATTGATGCTGTCGATCCTCATGCTGCTGCTGACGATAATCTTGACACCGATATCAACGCTGCTGGTGATCAACTAAGAGAAACTACCGCCAACCCCGATCCAGCAGAAAAATGAATGGCTCCTACTCCTCCTGCATCAGTTAGCTTTACAAACCTTTCTCCATTCACAACTTTCCTTACTAACACTTGTATTTTATTTTCAGCCCCCAGCTCAATCGAGCTCTCCTCATCAATCAGCTGCTTCTTCCCGCTCTGTATCCAGCGAACGCACAATTGATGATCCCCTTCGATCTCCTACTGGCGAAAGTCATCACGATGAACAAATCAATCCTGAAACCACATCAATCCTGAAACCTTAGTTGATGCCTTGGTGGAAAATGTTGGCCCCATCTGGAGTAGAGTTGATAAAATTCAAGACCAGCTACCCTATGAGATCCTCAATGTCTCAACTGTTGGTATTTATTACGTTCACAGATAAACCCACAACCGCACGGATACCGTTGTAACACTACACCCATGAGTATTCCGAGGGATATCGTACTTATATTTCTGCAGGGTAGGCGGCGGTGTAAAGATATAGTTTATGCATCATTAATAAATCTATAATTAACACACCATAGTCTAAACAAGGGTTAGGATAAATATGATTAAGGGATAGTGTGACACACAGGAAATTTATCTCTAATTAATTAGTACAGTAAAAAAAGACATAAGAGAATTTAGATACAACCGTACTTCTATATTACTCATATTTTATATACACTTAACACATACATGCTTATAAAGCAACGACTTAGTTCTAGGCACCCAAGTACTACCGAGAGACCACTCTCTACTGGTCTGCCAGCGTGGTTGTCACACCCCGAGGTTTGCGTTCCAGGTAAAATTCGTAAATTAAATCGCGTAAAACAAAATTTTCCTTTTTAACCTAGAGCAAATTCCAATTTAAAAATATATTTAATCAAGTGGAAATGGCATGGTGGGATTTTTCTTGAGTTCCCCATGTTAAAATACACTAACAGGATTTTTAGTGGAATTTTCAGAGCCCACGCCGCGTCGCGCCCCGCCGCTTCCCCTTCCCGAGCCGGCCCAAGGCCGCCCGAGAGTCTACGCCGCCTCCCCGCGCCGCGCCGCCCGCTGACAGGTGGGGCCGCTGCGACCGAGTCCGTCTCCGACTCGGCCGACCGCCACGCCGCCCGTGCCGCCGCCGAGCCCTAGCCACCCCTATTTATTTTCCCCCGAGGCACCCTTTCCCTCGTTCCCGAGCGCCGCCGCCCGTGCACCGTACCGCTCCGCCGCTGCCCGCGCACCGCGCCGCTCCGCTGCCGCCCGTGCGCGCACCCGCTCCGCCGCTCCGCCGCCGCCCGCGCCTCGCGCCGATCCGCCGCCGCCCGCGCGCGCACCCGGTCCGCCGCTCTGCCGCTGCCCGCACACCGCGCCGATCCACCGCCGCCCGCGCACGCACCCGCTCCGCCGCTCGGTCGCTCCGCGTGCCGCCTGTGCCGGCCGCCGCGCCATAGCCGCGACTTGGCTACCGAGCGGCCGTGCCGCGTGGCCGTCGCGTCGCCATGCCGCCCGCCGCGTGGCTGCCGCGTCGGCGTCACGTGTGCATTACGTGGTGCGCGGCCGCCGCCGGCCGGTGGACTCGGTCCACCGTGGACGGGGGCTCCCGTGCTACCGACAGGTGGGGCCCACCTGTCAGAGCCTCCGCCGCCCGCTGACGTCAGCCCTAGCCCGCCGCCGTCAGCATGACGTCAGCCCTAGGGTTTATTGCGCAATAATTGATTAAGGATTTTTTCTGTTATAATAAAAACACAGATAAGTTCAAAAATTCATAACTAATTCATCCGGACTCCGTTTGAGTCCGTTCAAGTTTCAGAAAATTCATAAAAATGTCGAGAATCCATTAAAAATGGTTTGTTCTCTGTTTCAGTAGACTTATAGTCTGTTTGCTTGTGCGCTATGTTTGTCGCTTAGATTCTGGTAATTTTGACTGTTCGGTTTACTTCGAGGTCGTTGACGTGGTCGACCCAGCGCAAGGGCAAGGCAAGTCATGCTTCACTTTGATCATATTGTTCCTAATGTCATTTTATGTGGGTTCTTACCTATTGTACTCAGCCAATTACATTGATTATTTTGTACCTTTGATAGCTTGGGTAATTAATTCTTCATTTGCTGAGTTTAGGAGTGCTTAGCCATTCTTAGCTAACTTAGCTCACTAAAGGGGATCACCTTAAACAATTAATTAATGTAGTCTCTATGGTGACACTTTGGTTTAGGAGCCACCATGGTAATAATATTTAATTAAAATATGCTAATGGTGGGTTATGAGCACATGGTTTTGATGGTCGTGCTCATGACAATTAAGGACCGGTTCGCGGGAAACCCTAGAAGAATTATCGTACTTTCCACAAGCCAGCGTGGGTAATGGCTGGATTTGTAGTATAGCTTTTTCCTAGTCGACGTACCCAGGCGAGGGTGGGCGTGATGGAGTTGGGTCAGCGGGGGTGTACCCGTTGATCGGCTGCCGGATTCACCTAGGCACGAGAGGGGGCTGCCTACCTTGGTGTAAAGGTAGGGGCGAAACCTAAGGTGTGGTGCGCTTGGTTAGGAAGGGTTGTGCGAAGGGTCTTCTCACAGCTCCTTTTCCGGTGTACCGTGGTGGTATGTCGGCACACGGTAACGTGTTGTAGGACTGTGTCTTGTGGGTACAATTGTACACCTTTGATCAGAGTAAAACTATTCGAATAGCCGTGCCCGCGGTTGTGGGCGATCAACCAGATTCACCATGATTAGTCTCACTTTCTTAATAATTGGATATATATTGGAACTGGTTTAGTTCAGATGGATGATTTGGGCCTGTCGCAACTTGGTGTAGCGTTGGACAGTGATGACTTAACATTGCTCAATCAATTCAACGTTTTACTACTTCTTTCAACTATTGTTTTTAAATGCTTTATGCAAATAAACTCCTACCTTTCTTTGGAATACCTTGCATCATTATTTTTCTTTCTAGTATGACTTGTTGAGTAAGTGAGTACTACTCAGTCTTGCTCTATTTTTCCCCACATCAGAGCTGGAGTATGTATCAGAGGAAGATTTTTCGGAAGAGTAGGCTTGTGGCTACCGTCGAGGATGCCTGTGGATTGGAGTTGCTATGTTGCGAGTGTCTATTTTATTAGTATAGCTTGTTTCTTTTTTCCATTGCGTTTATGTAAAAGATTTTTATAATGTTTGTAAGACGTGGATCTGTATGACAACTTTGTCGTTTGTGTACCCTAGCTGGTCCTGGACAGGGATTTCAATAGACATTCTGCTTGGAATTCGGATTAGCGAATTTTTGGGCGTGACAAGTTGGTATCAGAGCCAACTGGAAACCCTAAGAGCCCTCTAAAACTTTTTCATGTGCATTTGTCCTTAACTTGTAATTGTTTTGGGAAAATTTCGGGATCTTTGTCTTTTGGGATTTTTGGAAAAAGTAGGGCCGTTTAGTTTGTCTGGAGTTAAAAAAATTTTGGGACAATAGAGTTTATTTGACTTTTTAAAATGTTCCTTGCACGAAAAATTTTCTTTTGTTACCTGGGTCCTTTAAAATTGTTTTTAAAGTTGGATTTGAGCATGCATTGATTCCCATCCTTTGGCCTCTGTAGTTGGCAGGTTTTTCCCCGACGCACCACAGTCAGAGTATGGAAGGCTTCGTGGCAGAATTGGCCCGCATGGCCTTGGCAGTGGGATACCCAGAGGCTCCAGAGTACACCACACTGCTGCCCCTGACGGCAGAGTTGCCACACCGAGTCCGTTTGGAGGTACATGGTTTCGTGGGCACCAGTCTTCCCAATATGGTGGTCACCACTTCAGGAGGATCTAACGAGCACGCCTGTCAGGAGGCGGCTTACCTGATGATGGCCAGGATGCGAGAACTACACGACCACGCTCTCCACAGCTCAGCGTATCGCTACCACCCTCGCCGCTACAGTTCTTCTAACAGCAGCACCTACCGGTCCGCAGCGGAGGAGAACGACACCACCTTCGGTCACATGAGCACCGTGATGAAGGGCCTGGACAAGATGCACGCCGATCTTCACAAGGCATTCAAAGCTCTTAATGACCAGAAGTTGATCAAGATTGCCCGCTTGGAGGATGAAGTCGCTCGACTCAAGGCTGATAATGCTAGGTTGCAGGGACGCCCAGCGTCAGGTGGACTTCGGATTCGCACCATGCCTAGGAAAAGGACCACAGCTCCCGTGTGTATCCAGCTTGCGCCGAGGAATTCACCACCCGCTCCAGTGCCTGTTTCGCCGCCGTCACCAGCGTTCGCCATCACCTTCGCCCCGGCGTCTGCGTACCAGGGTCCAGCCAGTGGTAGCGGAGGTTGGTTGCACGCCACACCTAGTGGTAGCGACGGCAATGGTTCAAGTTCTGAGCCAAGCAGTGGTGACACTGACATGGCCGACCGCAGAAGCCGTTCCGAGCATTAGGCTCGTTACCCTTAGTTTTTCCATTTTTCTTAGTTTGATTTCTTGCTAGATTCTGTGTGCTAGGTTTGTTGCTTGGGGTTTAGACGATGGTTGATACCATGTGCCTATTGTATGGCTATCTTATTAAGGATTTTGCTTGCTGTTTGAAGTGTTTTGAATTAGATCAGAACAATTACAGTTAAATTAATATATATTAAAGCCTAGTTTTTGAGCAGTCTGTTTTTTTCTTTTCCATCTCTTTCTGCTGGTTATTCTCCTCCAGATGATCAACACAAGGACGAGTAGCAACACCAGCGGTCATGCGGATCCATCGGCGGGATCACAAGCCAATGGAGCAAATAGCAATGTTCCTCCACCACCACCTGAGAATCCCACTCTTGCTCAAGTATTGGCCAGCCAGACACAGATGATGACAGCAATGATGCAACAAATGCAGCAGCAGGATCAACAAATGCAACAACAGGCCCAACAGCAGCAACAGGCCCAACAGAACCAACCACCACCCCAATCCAAGTTGCCAGAGTTTCTTCGTGTCCGGCCGCCAGTTTTCTCAAGCACCACTAATCCCATGGAGGCGAGTGATTGGCTCCATGCCATTGAGAAGAAGCTTAATCTACTCCAGCGCAATGATCAAGAGAAGGTCGCCTTTGCCACCCATCAATTACAGGGTCCCGCTTCGACTTGGTGGGATAATTATCTGGTCACCCGTCCACCCAGGACAGAGGTCACTTGGGTGGAATTCTGCCGCAGTTTCAGGAAAGCCCAAATTCCTGATGGCATAGTGGTCCAGAAGAAGAGGGAATTTAGGGCACTTCACCAAGGTAACCAGACAGTGACGGAGTACCTGCATGAGTTCAATCGTCTCGCACGTTACGCCCCGGAGGACGTGCACACTAATGCAAAAGGCAGGAAAAGTTTCTTTTCGCCTTGGATGATGAGTTGGCCAACTAGCTAATCTCCGGAGATTATGCTGATTTCGAGAAACTAGTTGACAAGGCGATCCGGCAAGAGGATCAACGTAACAAGATGGATCGAAAGAGGAAGGCAGTCCAATTCAGGGCGCATCAGGGGAATCAACAGAAGCCCCGGTTCATCGTCGGACAGCAGGGTGGACCTTCCACCATGATTGTTCACCAGCATCGACCTTACCAGCCTGGCAACTTCAACAACAACAATGCTGGCAGCCGCAGCAATAATGGAGGACAGTTCAACCGCAACCCGGTTCTGCGCCCACCAATGGCCTCAGCTCAGCCAGCTCCATCGACTCAAGCCAAGAAGGAGTCCGGCGGAAAATTGTTGGTCTGCTTCAACTGCAACGAGCCCGGACACTTCGCCGACAAGTGCCCGAAGCCAAGGCGCACAGGACCTAAGTTTGTTCATGCCCGCGTCAAGCATGCGTCGGCAAAGGAGGCACAGGCTGCACCAGAAGTGGTATTGGGTACGTTTCTTGTCAATACAATTCCAGCCATCACACTTTTTGATTCTGGTGCTACGCATTCCTTTTTGTCAAAGCATTTTGCGGGAACACATGGGTTGTCAGTAGTGGAACTTAGAACGCCCATGTGGGTTCATACTCCTGGGAATGATATGACCACAACTCACTATTGCCCTTCCGTGGTAATAGAAATCCAGGGTTCTAGATTTCTAGCCAACCTTATCCTTCTTGAATCCAAGGACCTAAATGTCATTCTTGGGATGGATTGGTTAACAAAACACAAGGGAGTTATCGATTGCGCTAGTCGCACTATCACTCTGGTCAATGAGAAAGGAGAAGTAGTGACGTTCCAGTCGCCGACATCCTAGAAGCAGAGAGTGTGCTTAAACCAAGTCGATGGGATGGAACAGAACGCAGAAGAAGGGGGAGATCTTAAGAAGTTGGAGGATATTCCTATTGTCAGAGAGTATCCTAAAGTCTTCCCAGATGACTTAACCACAATGCCATCAAAGAGAAAAATTGAATTTCAGATTGACTTAGTACCGGGAACTGCCCCGATACACAAGAGACCCTACAGGATGGGAGCCAACGAATTGGCGGAAGTCAAGAAGCAAGTTGATCAGCAGTTGAGGAAAGGATACATTCGCCCGAGTACGTCACCTTGGGGTGCTCCAGTGATCTTCGTGGAGAAGAAAGACAAGACCAAGAGAATGTGCGTCGACTATCGCACCCTCAATGATGTGACCATCAAGAACAAGTATCCGCTACCTCGGATCGATGATTTGTTTGATCAGCTAAAAGGAGCAACATGGTTCTCCAAGATAGACCTGCGATCAGGCTAGGAGGACATTCCGAAGACGGCATTCATCACTCGGTATGGGTTGTTTGAGTGCACGGTCATGTCTTTTGGACTTACCAATGCACCGGCCTTTTTCATCGATGATATACTCGTTTACTCCAAGTCCAAGGAAGAACACGAACAACACCTCCGCCTGGTACTCGAGAAGTTAAAGGAGCACCAATTGTATGCCAAGTTTAGCAAGTGTGACTTTTGGCTCAAGAAAGTAAAGTTCCTAGGCCACATTATCACCGCTCAAGGAGTGGTGGTAGACCCGTCGAATGTGGAGTCTGTTACCAAGTGGAAGCCTCCGCGCATGGTTTCACAGATCAGGAGTTTTCTAGGACTCGCGGGTTACTACCGTCGGTTCATTGAGAACTTCTCCAAAATTGCCAAGCCAATGACACAGTTGCTGAAAAAGAATGAGAAATTCAAGTGGTCAACAGAATGCGACCGAAGTTTTGAGGAGCTTAAAAAGAAATTGGTGTCTGCACCAGTATTAATTTTGCCGGATCAGACGAAAGATTTCCAAGTGTTTTGTGATGCGTCCCACCAAGGGTTGGGATCTGTATTGATGCAGGAAGGCAGAGTGGTCGCATATGCTTCACGTCAATTGCGCCTACATGAGAACAACTACCCCACTCATGATTTGGAGTTAGCAGCAGTGGTTCATGCTTTGAAGATCTGGTGACACTACCTCATTGGTAATCGTTGTGTGGTCTATACCGACCATAAGAGTTTGAAGTATATTTTCACTCAGCCCAATCTGAACCTCCGACAACGCCGATGGTTGGAGTTAATCAAGGATTATGACTTGGGAATACATTATCACCCTGGTAAGGCCAATGTGGTGGCCGATGCTTTGAGCAGGAAAAGCTACTGCAACGCTACTTTTACCGAGGAAATATGTGGTAGATTGCAACAGGAATTTGAACACCTAAACCTGAGTATTGTAGAACACGGGTTTGTCGCTACTTTGGAGGCACAGCCCACGCTTGTGGAGCAAGCTCGAGTAGCCTAGGTCAATGACCCTGAGATAACGGAACTCAAGAAGAATATGAGAGTCGGCAAAGCACATGACTTCGCCGAGGATGAACACGGGACGATCTGGATGGGAGAAAGAATATGTGTTCCAGAGAATAAGGAACTAAAGGATCTAATACTTACGGAAGCTCATCAGACCCAATACTCAATTCATCCTGGTAGTACCAAGATGTACCAAGACCTTAAACAGAAGTTTTGGTGGGTTAGCATGAGAAGGGAAATCGCTGAATTCGTCGTGCTCTGTGACGTATGTCAGCAAGTGAAGGCAGAGCATCAGAGGCCAGCAGGGTTACTACAGCCTCTGCAGATTCCGGAATGGAAATGGGAAGAGATTGGGATGGACTTTATCACCGGTTTACCAAGAACATCAACAGGGCACGACTCTATTTGGGTGATCGTGGATCGACTCACCAAGGTCGCTCACTTTATCCCAGTACATACCACTTACTCGGGGAAGAAATTGGCAGAACTTTACTTAGCAAGGATCGTGAGTTTGCATGGGGTGCCTAAAAAAATTGTGTCTGACCGGGGCAGCCAGTTTACTTCGAGATTTTGGCAGAAATTACAAGAAGAATTGGGAACTCGTCTAAACTTCAGTACCGCTTACCACCCTCAGACGGATGGTCAAACTGAGCAAGTCAACCAGATCTTGGAAGACATGTTGAGAGCTTGCGCACTTGATTTTGGTGGAGCCTGAGACAAGAGTTTGCCGTACGCCGAGTTCTCCTACAACAATAGTTACCAAGCTAGTTTGCATATGGCACCATTCGAAGCATTGTACGGTCGGAAGTGCCGCACTCCGTTCTTTTGGGACCAGACCGGAGAACGTCAGTTGTTCAGAACTGAAGTCCTAAATGATGCAGAGGAAAAGGTTAGAACAGTTAGGGAAAGATTGAGGATCGCACAGTTTCGTCAGAAGAGCTATGCAGACAACCGCCGGAGAGAGCTCACCTTTGAAGTTGGGGACCATGTGTACCTTTGGGTCACACCACTTCGAGGTGTGCATCATTTCCAAACCAAGGGAAAACTAGCACCACGCTTTGTGGGGGCCATAAAAAATTTGTGGAATGCCGAGGAGAAGTTGCTTACAGGCTTGAATTACCTTCCAACATGCTCGGCATTCATGATGTTTTTCACGTGTCTCAATTAAAGAAATGTTTAAGGGTACCCGAGGAGCAAGCAAAGCCGGATCAGATCGAGATTCAAGAGGACTTGACTTACATGGAAAGACCTACCCGCATCCTTGAAACCAACGAGAGGAGGACCAGAAACAAAGTTACCAGGTTCTGCAAAGTTCAGTGGAGTCACCATTCAGAAGAAGAAGCCACTTGGGAAAGAGAAGACGAGTTGAAGGCCGCCCATCCGCACCTCTTCGCCGAATCTCGGGGTCGAGATTCCATTTAAGGTAGGTTTGTCACACCCCGAGGTTTGTGTTCCAGGTAAAATTCGTAAATTAAATTGCGTAAAATAAATTTTTCCTTTTTAACCTAGAGCAAATTCCAATTTAAAAATATATTTAATCAAGTGGAAATGGCATGGTGGGATTTTTCTTGAGTTCCCCGTGTTAAAATACACTAATAGGATTTTTAGTGGAAATTTCAGAGCCCTAGAAATAATCTTAAACAATTAAAAACCTCAAGCGCAATAAATAAAACCCTGGAAATCCTTTTCTTTTTTTCTTTTCCTTTTTCCTTTCTTCTTTTTCCTTTTGGGCCAACGGCCCAATTCCCCTTCTCTCCCGGACCGACCAAGCCGGCCCCAAGCCGCCGCACTGCCCCCACACGCCCCTTCCCCTTCCCGGCCCAGCCGGCCCACGCCGCGCCGTGCCGCGCCCTGCCGCCGTGGCCCAAGGCCGCCCGAGAGTCTACACCGCCTCCCCGCGCCGCGCGCCCGCTGACAGGTGGGGCCGC